>WKFP01013490.1:159501-178230 GCA_011057875.1 Pterocles orientalis | reverse complement strand
ACTCAGCTAGCAATGGCTTGAGATACTTTTAATTTTTTAAACAGAAATCATTTTGTCCTGACAGCAGTGGAACGCCATTTTAGCAGGACAATCGACTTCATAGCTAAACTGCAGGTTTTGTACAAGAATCCCAAAGGAGACTCAGCCTGGAAAGGGCCAGTAGATCTGCTGGTGTTCGTGCGAGGGTATGTTTGTGCTTTATCACCCACAGGTCCTCGATGGATACCGGCAAGGAAACTGAAGCCATATCACGAGCTGGAAGGATAAACACTTCAACCCGATACCCCAGATCTCCAAACTGAAAATGTGGGAATCGACGCACAGGCAACAGCTTCTTAGGAACTCAGCAACTACTGCTATCACTTGGGGAAGTCTGAAACAACTACAACAGAAAGCAGAGAATATGATGGCGTGAGTAGGAGCGATGCCAACGCTGGATCAGCAACCATCAACCTGGGAACTGAAAAGATTGACTGGAAATTTACAAAAAACTTTTAAGCCCCATCAGTTGAACTTTTTGAGAATGATTTTAGAAGACTTGGCTAGCCAAAGTATTGATTATTGATATGTGCATGATTGGTTTTGTCAGAAATGCAAACCTGCAAAAAAATGTTAGAGCCTGCGAATTTACAGTAGCTAGAGCAATACACTAAGACAAAAGCAAAAAAATCCTAACAATTGTGCATAAGGTCTGCATTGAGAACCAGGTGAAAGGAGCTGGCCAAGACCCTCCTTCCATAGTCAAGGGCAAGACTGGGTTGGTCTCTGGGTTTGCCACCAGGAAGAACTTTTAGCTCCGCTCTTGGCTGCAACCCAATAGGCGTTGAGTCGTGGAGACACACGCCTTACCAGAGCTTGATGTGAGCGGCAGCCTCCTCTGTTACAGAGGGCCGTCCAGGAAGGAAGGGCAGGCCGAGCAGACGTGCATGCATTTAAGCAGGATTGTGAAGACAATCTTGATTTTTGGAAAGCAGATAACACCATTGTAGCATCTTTCTTTGGACCTGGTGTTGCTGCTGCCAAAGCTTTAACAATGCTTGATAGCTTAGTATGCTGGCTTGCTAAACAAGCTAACGCAACTTCTTTAGCACTAAGGGGGTTATTAATAGGTGTAGATTCAATTTGACATGCTACCATGCAAAACAGAGCTGCTATTGATTTTTTGCTTTTAGCACAGGGACGTGGCTGGGATGAATTTGAAGGTATGTGTTGTATGATAACTCCAATAGAGTGTTCCAACAAATTCAGAACTGTAACAGACAAAAAGAGTTTGTTTGGGTTAGATGAGTGGTTAGGGGGTTTAGGAACTGGTAAAGATGGCAATCATAATCATGCTAATGATTTTCGCTTTATTGTTAATCACACCTTGCTTGCTACAATGCTCACGGAATACTGATGAAAAAATAATGCAAAAGCTTTGGATTACTTAAGTTAAACAAAATGGGGGAACCGTGGGAACCTTTTTAGAAGAAAATGGTCATGTAGTTGATTTGCACTAGAGAAGAAAAAACATCAGCAAGGAAGGAGAATGTAGGCAATTACGCAGAATGTAAGTGAGATAAGGAGGAGCTGAAGGTGAATAATCAGCGTGTCTGAAGGTCCCTTTCCCAGGGCTAAAGTTAGCCAATAGTAACTTTGTTTTTAGGATTTTAAAATCATTATATCCAATTAGTAGCTGCCAAATCTGCAAGAGCTCTGTATAAAAGTGTGTAATCGAGGCATAATGAACGACTACAGCGTGATCATATTCGTCTGCGTCCGAGTCCATACCAGCGGCACAAACGGTATCAACCAGCTCCCTGAGTGTGCTCAGATGCATTTCATCCAGACCTACTGTACTGTGTGAGTAAGCCTGCCTCAGTGATCCCTAATTGTGTCTTCCTTTACTGTGGGTACTGCTTCACTCTCTTGGACCCTGCTAAAAGGGTCAGTGGCTTGAAAGGGGGTTTCTCAGTGAAAACCCAGACCGAGATTTCAGTAAGTACCCCAGTCTTTTCTGCGGCCTTTGTCATCGTTCTCTGCCAATGAAGCTGCAGGGTCATATTTATCCTAGCCTTAATTTTCCTGGTAACGTACCTACAGAATCCCTTCAAGTTGCCTTTCTCTTCTCTTGCAAGCTTTAACTTCACCTGGGCTTTGGGTTTTCTACTGTCACTCTTGTGGGCTCAGGCAACATCTCTGTTTTCCTGCCTGGTGGTCTGTCACTGCTTACATACATAGCAGTACACTGTGTACTTAGTATTCATGGTTAAGCTCAGTAAAAGGTTCCCTACTCATCCAGGCTGGCCAGGGCACGTTCCTTCTACACTGCTTCTTACTTAACATATGTTCTTGATGGTTCCCATTCAGAATTACCCAGCAATGTAGCATCCCATGATGGTATTCAAACATCCGTGCAACGTTTGACAACAGAAACAGACTCCTAATCTTACCACCCTGAGTTTTGTTGTCACACTCTTTGTCGTCTTCCTGCCAAACTTGTTACAGAAGTGGGTAGGGAGACTCGCTGAGACCACTCAAAAACTCAGGCCCATATCTGGCACTGGGGAACACTACCAGTCCTCTTAGGAGATATATATTTTAGCATGGAAAGCAGAGAAAGTGTAGTGACTGGCTACTGGGACTACTGGTCTAGCAGTAAGGGGCTTCCTGTTGATGTAATCAGTGCTTGGAAGAGGGAAAAAGCAGTTTTTCCTACTTGGGGGCAGAGATGAAGTCAACAGGAACTGGGAGTGGAGGTTTTGTTTCTCTGAGGAAGAAAGAACCTGCTTCTCACAGCAGCAACTCTGGTTGCTTCTTTCATAGCAGCATACATTAACTTTTAAAAGAAGACAACTTGCTTTAGAATGATTTTCCCTGCAGAGAGTTGAGGGCCAGTGCAGGAAACTGAGAGTAGAAACATTGTTATTGGTTCCAGAAATAATATGTCACTTTATATTCCTAAAACTTGTGTATGTTTCTTGCTTTACATTTTGCCCTGAAACTTTACATTGTGTGGGAAGTCTCTAGTTATGAAACTAGATCTAGCAAGCAGAGCAAACTGTGTTTTTAGAGGAGGGTGTTTTACAAAAACTGTTTGCATTCTGCTGTGTACATACTTTTGCACTTTTGAGGAGGAAGAAAATTAAATAACGAAGGGAGGATGAAGGAATTTATCATTGTCTGTGAAAGCTGGAGGTGCTGTGCATTAGACCAAATCTTTGTTCATTAAGAAGTGCATCTTCCTATTATTTCTTCACTTTTAGGTGGACAGTTCTAAATCATCCAGTGATGTAACCTTGCTGTTACCTCACCATAAGGTGAACCAAAGTGTGAGATCAGCAAGAGATTCTCTTAAATCCCATGTGACAAAAGGTACTCAGAATTTGCTGCTAGTAATAATAGAACAGGGCTAATAGCGCTGCTGATACTTCCACCTATCTCAAACAAATCTTTTTTAAAACTATATGCAGGCTTGTGCTGTTTTTTGGTCCAGATGAACTGTTCATGAAAGAAAACACTGTCTGGGGTGGACAGGTAGCAATACATGTCTAGAAGGGGCAGAACCTGAACATGTAGGTGGGAGTTCCAACAAATTCTTTCCCCCTTGTTAAGCAGCGTATGCTCCTGAAGAAAACAAATCTTGAAGTCACTTCAGGAAAAGGGGATCCTGATGTCTGTCGCCTTCACTGACTAAGATTGTATGTCTTACCCCTGTTGTTGTTGTTTCAGTGAGGACCTCTAAAGGTCCTCATCCAAAGTCCATTCCCATGAATAGAAATACTTAAGGGGGGGTAACTGAATCCCTGCGTCGGTATGACGTTGTAGCAATTTTCATGTGTCACCTCTTCTGCCCCTTGTCGTATGCAAACTATTCATAATCCAATCAGCATACTGGGAAACGACAAAGAAGTCATACAGTCCAGGAAGATCCGTGCGCTTCTGTTCTGAGAAACTGCTTGGTACAAATCAGTCCTTCCTATCTATGTGTATTTCTTTAGAGTACTCAGAAATTTAAGAGGCAGTATCTAACGGAGGCAATTTCACAGTAGTAGTTTCTCCAGATGGAAAGACTGTACCACAAGTACATAATGTAGCTGAGATTACAAAGAGTATTTCCTGTAAGAAACATTTTGTGTGAACTCTTTTTTACTAATCTATTGAAAGTACCAATGCAATTGGTACTTAATTGCCAAACAGTCACGGCAATACATTTTGTTTTGCCTTTTTTTTAGCTTCATCTTTTGATAACTGTGAAGCATCAAATACCTCAGTTAAGGTAATTAAAAAAACCAACAAAAAACAAGTGGAAAATTGTGTCTCTTCTGTTACTACGTATTCTAGTGGAACAGTTCCATGAGGAGGGGTGATGGTTCAGAAGACAGTAATGAGTAATTCTAGTTATTTGTCCTGGAGAAAATGTGAGGGATGTGATGCTTTGGCACACAGAAGATGAAAGTCCCACAGAAGTAAGCAAAGCTATTAAAAAAAAAAATTCACCCCAAATCCTTAATTTTGCAAAAAAAATAGTGATATAGTATAGGGAAGCTACCCTGCCCAACTTTACTGTTTACAACTGTTTGCAACTGTTTACAACTTTACAGACCACTTTTCATAAAAACTGTGGAGAAGTCAAGCTCCTGAGTGGCCAACAGCTCAGCCAAAATGGAGAAGACCAGATGGCTCTTTGCCAATGCCTGCATTTCACATGAAGGTGTAGTAAGTAAAAACACACTTGTGTCAGCATTAGTCTAACTTGCTTGACTATTAGCAGCAGCAAAACCAACGTAATGTGATCTGGAATGGGATTTTCTTGTGCAAATACAACCTTTGGTCTAGGATTCCTTGTACAGTTGCTAAAGAAAGTCACTGCTAGCACACTAAAAGACCTGACCTGACTTGACAGCAGGTCAGCATTTTGTCATGTGCTGCACTGCTACATCAGACTGCAAGGCAGTTGGACCCAAGAAGTTGTAGCTGTGTCAAACATGCAGAAGTCTGTCACATGAAAGCTGTAGCAGGGACACATTCTTATAGTGACATGATAGAGGGTTGCTTCACTCTCGGCCATGAACTCAAACCTACCTTAGATGAGCAGTAGCAGAAAGTAACTAGTACTGCCAGAAAAGGCTCTAGAACCATTGCTCTGCATCTGCAGGTCCAGCCATGTGCTGAAAGGGTTCATGTTCTGATCATCCCTGAGTAGTTACTGCTCAACAAAAATACCAAACCTGTAGTGGAAAAGAATGTTTGTTCTTTGTGTGTATTGTTCTTCATCATTCTCTGCCTGTCATTCATTGACATTCATCCTCTAGGTTCAGTCAGACAAGGAACTGGTAGAGACAAATGTAATGTTATTTCATCTGTTTCTAGTGCCTGTTCATTAACAGTGAAACTGGTATCTGCAGTAACATCAGAAAGAATATTGAACGGACAAGAGTGAAGTAGCAACCATCAAAAGTAATTACAGCCTGAACTAAACATCTCAGCTCTTTCCATAGGCAGGGGAAAGACGATGATTTTCCCTTGCATAAAATCGCTATCTAAGGCAACTGGAGTGTATCATATTGTAGCAGTTCTTGCCTCTCTTTACTGATTTTCTAAAATGGACAACTAGTCAAAGCTGGATGCCAAGCTTTCATGTGGCCAATGTTAAGTCAGATGAACAGTGCACATACTAACCTGCAGCCACTGTTATCCGAGAAGCCAGATTAATTTTGAAGTGAACCACAGCACATCTCATCACCTGTGCTAGACACTATAGTTTGCCTTCAGCCATTTTCTTTGTCTTCCTCTGAGTAAAGGATTATTGAAAGGCATAAGATGTGTCTGATGAATGGCAGGTTTGCAAAAGTAGTTATGGGAACACAGTTTTAGGCCATGTCGGTTAATGCCGTTGTTTTTCCCTCAAATATCAGGCATGCTGCTAACTATGTCTGATAGCAAAGATGAGATCAAATGGTCTTTCTGTATCTCCCCACTCTTCACAGAACCAAACCGCTTTCATCACAGAGGGAGCTGCTACTCTGTTTCGTTTTCATTGTTTAGTCACAATCCATTTGAACTCCCACTTTGCAAACAAAGGTGAAAATGCAGGTTTTGTAAAAACCTCTCTCAGGGAACTTCTGTGTGGCATGTTTTTTCTGATTCCCTCACGTGTCAAGGGCCAGCACAACAAGCTGGGAGGGATGCTCATCAGCCTAATGAAGCAAAGTAAGCTTTTGTACGTAAAGACAGGAGCAACTTGCTCACATTTCCTGTGGTGTGCTACACTTTTATGAATGAGATGGCATCTGGCTAAAGTAATTTTTGATTAGCTTTTGTCAGCCACTCATGAGCATGAGGAATTTTGCATATTTTTGTTAATTGTGGGCCATAGTTACACAGGCTTCCATTTCATGTGCCTCAAAGTGGGTCTGCGTACCTGATTTACGTTTGGCATCATGAATTTTCAGCTTACCTCTAATATCCCCCTTATTTTTCCCTTTCATAAAGTGGATGACAACTTCTCCATTCCTTTCTTTCCACAGTCTCTTTCTTTTGCTTTGTCCTGTGTCAATTCTAGTTAAGGGAATTTGCTTCCTTATTCACCAGATGATCAAGGAACCACCTGAACAGGCTACTTCTGAACATGATTCATCACCTCTTGGAACAGATGGACCTGTGAGGTACTTGCATCATCCTCCCAGTCAGAGGGATTCAACTTTTCACTGTGCAGATTCATCTGCTACCTCCCAACACATCAGGTCACCAAGTGCTGTTGAGAGTCCCTCTGCTTTTCAAAACTGGCTACTCATTCTTCATCAGATCAGTTACCTTAGTGACTTTGTTTTGTGAGAACACAAGCTGAATGACCAGAAAGGTTAACTTTCTGACTTGTTGGGCAAACTGAACTTCTGATTCTCAGACAAACTTCGGTAGGAAAACTGAGACAAATCTTCAGGAAATGCTTTCTTTGTAGGCATATGTAGAAAAGCCATGGTTCACCTAGCAAGTCTCCTTCAGTGGCTAGGACTAGACACTTCAGAAGAGGGCATGGAAACCCATGTAGAATACAACTGCGTGAAGAGATACCCTGAGGAAATTTTTTGTCACCCTGGCAATTGATTGGTAGCTTTATGCCCTGAAATGTGAGATTTATGTTCCATCTAAATTCTCTGTTTCTCTTTACAGTGTGCTTTCATTATCATGAAATACTTTTCTGCAGTTGCCTGGAGAGTTCTGCAGTTGAATGCCTCAGGTACACAAACACAATGGATGCATTCCTTTCCATTGGTTTCACATTTGTTGCTTCTGAGTTTCACTGTGTGTGCTCATGATCCTTATCTGAAGAGGAACAGCGACTCTGTTGCCCTCTTCTCTGGCTTACGGCCACTTGTGTCCTTCTGTTTGAACTGAATGACCCTCCCCTTCTATTTGTGCAGCAAGAACCCCACACTCTCCATTCATTAACGTTTGTTCAGGTCATGAATTTTTTGTGCAACGAGCATACGGGGTTAAGGTTAGTTTCTGAGAAGCATGAGCAACCATTCTTACTTTTTGGTGGGGCACTTCCTAGCTTTGGGTTGGACAATGTGCAGCATCTATCCTGTGCCCTCCTTCAGGCTGCGCTCTCAAGCCAAACAGTGAAATCTCTCTCTGAGCAGTGAAATACTAGACATGACTGGCCATCAACTTTGGGGAGGAGTAGTAGGTGCACTCTGACTTCTACACAGAGTCGCTTCCTTCTCATGTAAGCAGGGCAACTCTGTTTTGCTGTTTTGCTTGCAGGGGCTTTGGAGACCAATGTGCAGAGGTATGCTGTGGAGTGCAGGTTTACGCCAATTTCTCCAAGCAAAGGTTCAAGTTAGGTATTCATCCTCTACCAATGTTATTGAGTGAGAGAGAGCTTTTCATTGTGGCAGATCTTGCTTAATAGACAGACAGATATAATAATGCTGCTGACTTTCTGCAACCATAGTCTGTCACTTCCAGTTCAGCACCTGCCATCAACCCTCCTCAAGGCTCAGGTGAAGTGGGTCTGATATAAACTTACTTGTTGCCCAAGTGAAGAAAACAACAATTGTGTGGATAGTTCAACTTCTAGGCAGGTCACATAAACAAGCCCCAAGACTAGTCTGACTGTGGAGGATACAGTTTGAAAAAGTGCTGTGGGAGCTGCACCCCTATAAATCCCTTGCTTTGCTGCTCCTTTGCACAAGGGAGACTTCTATTGTGCCTTTGTTATTCTGAAGCCTCAGGATTTGATTGCTCAGGGCTCTGCGTTACAAAGTTTTGTCCCACATACATACTGTCTTTAAGGAAATGTTTTGTTTCCCTACATAGTAAATGTACTGGGGCTGTGTGTTTCCTTCTGCACCCATCATGCGTCTTCATACAAACACTCACAATAGACATACCAAGACAGGGGATTTTTCTGTCAAGCAAAGCTATTGTTTCATCGCCACTCCTTGAGACCTCAGTCCAGCACTGAAACACAGGTAATCTCGATTTCACTATGGTGGAATAACACGAAAACTCATGGACTAACCACAAGAAGCACTTTGCTGGAGGAGTCCCTTGGTCAGGAGTGATTTCTTGCTGACCATTCTGTACATGGCTGAGACCTGATTTCCCCATCCTAGGTGGAGTCTGTTGGACAGGAAGGCTGATCAGGAATTCAGAAAATGATGGCTAGACGGGACCAGGCTAGGCTACCTTTGGCAACTTGGGGAAATTTCTGCCTCACATGGAGAAGCCTCAAGAACACAATGTTACTGTTCCGCCTTACGAATGACCTCTTCATGCCAGTTTTACAGACACTGAGAAGAGATTTCTATTAATCTGTAACTTGCAAGAGCAAATGCAGAAGAGTAATAAGAATTGTGGTGTTTTGATTTGTTTAAGTGAAGGGACTTTCTTTCGTAAACATGACACTTTTTTATTAAAAAAACTAGCATTCCTGCCACATGTCAGTGTTTTACCTGGGTGTGTTTTATCTGGGAACCTGCTTTCTCCTGTCTTTGAGCAAATGAATTACTCAGCCTTTTCACAACTGGATTTTGAACCACAGAATTGCAGAATGGTTGAGGTCCCTCCAGGCTGCTGGAGGTCACCTGGTCCAAGCACCCCATTTTTAACTTCGATCTTGATGTTTACTTTTTGCTTGGGCTTTCTGATGCTTTGGTTAAACCATACGGTATTTCTGTGAGGTGGTTAAGAGGGGCGTTGGGTCCACCTTAGAAACAAATGGCTGAACCAGAGGGAGATGCTTTCTCTTTACCCCCACTGGATGTGAAGGTAATGGCAGAACAGGCAGGTAACACATTGAGGGATTCGGGTGCTAAGCACAGGAGCTTGGTACTGTTTGGGATGCCTTGGGTTATCCTGTGTGGGCTGCTGCTGCCACCTCAGAAGAGTGGGAGCCTCCTCTTTGTCTTCCCTCCCTGCTTTGCATGGGAGTTTCAGTGCTCTTTTGTGTCTAAAATGCCAGAAAAGCTGCCCATATTTAGGCACCAGAATCTTAATGTCCCCGCTGGAATGCACTGCAATTCAGTCTTACCCTGCATCTTCATTTATTTCCTGTCTTTACATTGGTACTTGTTCCCACGGCAGTGAAAGTCTTACACAGCATATATGCCCAGACTGCACGGAGATTATGGCAGTAACATTAACTTTGCTTTGAGATGCCTAGCAGACATGTTTGTCTTGTGTCCTTTCAAAGGTGCAGACCTTGCAGTTTGCGCAGGAGGGCAAGGCTGATGGGGTGGAAGCACTGCATTTGCCCCCTGGAACCTTTGCTGAGTAGGACTTGGGACCTCCAAAACAACATTCTAAACAGCTGCGTCCATGTGAGCACACTGTCATTGACAAGAGGTCTCGTGAATCACGGTATTTGTTCTCTTTTTTCCAGCTACAGTAACAATAGTTGGTTCAACAGGACATTGCCTTTCCCTACAGTCGATGTGTCTCTTTTCCCACGTTTTGGAAGATGTGTCTATCTTCCAGAAAGGCCACTGCAATCCTGCTGTTCCACACTGGCATACAGGAGGACATTTCAATCTGTCACTGATTCTTATTTCAATGACAAATCCAAGGCTGAGGTATTTAACTCACAGTCAAAGGAAGGGCTATAAATCCAAATCACTGATACTCCCTCCTTCCCTTCCTCCCTCTTTTACACAGGCTATGAGTAGGAATTGCCCAGCTCATTTGGCAGAAGTGACAGAATTTGTGCTCTGACTCTCTAACTTTTTGAGTTGTAAAACAGCCTAAACAAGAAGACTGTAATGATTAATGACCTCGTAGGAGTTAGACGGTAAAAGATGTTGTATGAGTCAGGCTTTCAGGATAAGGCCCTTCACTTCACTGAGGTAATTTCCCATTGTTTAGCTAATTTGTATTATCTGTTTGTGGTTTGGAGTTATACAAACATCACATGTCTCGGTTAGCCTTGCGCTAGCCTGGAGGAACCACCCTAGAGGAAAGGAGGGGGAATGTATGAACGAGGATGAATGAATCAGTGTTGCTAGCCCAGTGCAAGATGCAGAAATCAAATTAACACATTTCCTTCAGCTTTCTAGTTCTACAGACGGTGTCATTTAACACATCTAGATCTATGAGTTGCCGTGAAGAGGCACATGGCTCACAGCTCCCTAGGCAGTTACAAGTTAGAAGTGTTTACAAGGAAAGGATCAGATGCCTCAGCTGGGGAAATTTACATCACCAAACCCCAAGCCCTCAGATGATATTTCTCATTAAATTTATCTGTATTTATCTGGTGTTTCCACTAAATTTGCCTGTAGCATGATTGCCCATTGTTTGTTTCAGCACCTGAAATGGCATTTGCTAATCTGTTTATACTTACAATACAGCAGTGGGAAAATTCAATATCCAGTCATAAACTTGTTCAGCAAGAATTTGAGGAGAGGAGTTGGAAAACCTCACAACTGATACTTCAGGCACAGCATCAATTCCCAATGCAGAATCTACCTTTCTTGTTGACAAAGATGCACAAATGAGGGAGACACTCACCCTGTGAATTTTATGGAAAAGCATTTATTGGCAAACCTTTAAAACTGTTTTCATGCACAAATGCGAAACAGAGAGAGAGAGAAAATGGTGAATTTCGTACGTCCTTTTTAGGACCCTGAGTTTAGAGTCTGAGTTTAAGTGACTGGATAGCTCGAAACATAAAAGAGATGGCAATCACAATCACCTGCAGTTCCAGAATGAGGAAATAGGAAATTCACAACCATTCTCGCTGCTTCTGGAGAAACATGTTCCCTAGGGAGCCAGTTGCTCAGGTAAGTATCTAGAAATGTTTCTTTGGCATAAGGATCTACTGAAACAAACCCAAGGAAGATGTTCAGTGCCCATCCTCACATGCAGTCAAAGAGCACGGTCTCCCACTGGTTTATTTCTATCGTGTTGCCAAATACCCTGTACACAACCGTATTAACAGTGGTGATCAAGGCCCCTGCAAAGTGTACTTCTGCTCTCAGGTTTCTAGTTTTAACCCAGGAACAGTGATCAGTGCGTTCTTTGTCTGGAGGTAGGTTAAAGGCAAACTGGGTATAGCCACTGATGAACCCTTCCCAGCAGGGAAGGGCCTTTCATGTGGCTGACAATCATCTAAATGAGCCTTGTATATTCTCTCACACAGCAGCCATTCTCAAAATTGGACTGCAGCGCTGGAATTGGCTTTTGCTGACAGGAGCTCACCATCTGCATACAGGGCCACAGAAGTTATATATCATAATGCTTGAAGTTGAAAGGGTTCTTAGCATAATAGCTGCTAAAAGCATTGTTACCTTTGAATGCAATAATATGATTTCTGTGCAGCTGTCCCAGAAACAAGTTTTCGCGGTGGCTGATACGATTGCCAGCTTGTATGCTGGGCATTTTCATGCCCGTCTGGTGTGCTGGCTATTTCGCATTAGCCATCAGTAATGCCCCTGTGTGACCCAAACATACTCCAGGCATCACCTGCACTTTCTTCCCAAACAGCGAGACCAGTTCCTGCTGCTGAGGAGCTAATGAAACAAGAGTTGTCTTTGATGCACATCAGCCCAATTTGTACATTCGCACCATTCAACAAAAGCTTGCCTCAGAAGAACAGATCACCATGGAGCAGTCCAAATAGTTCAGTCCTACTCCAGGCCATCAGAACTGACTGTTGCCTACAGTGCTGATTACCGATGCCATCCAGTGTGCCCACTTCCTGCTGCCCAGCTGTGTCTTTGTAGAACAAACCCATGAAGAAATGGGCAATTGATAGTGTGCCATGGTTGTAATTGAGAGGCAACTCAATGAGGGACTGGCAGCTGGTCCCACAGCTGGCTGAAAACAGAGTCTAGTGGGTAACTAATGAGGCCCACAGCCTCACCAGCACATAGGTGGGACCTGTCAGCTTTTACAATCTTGCAGCAAAGGTACAGCAGGGTGTTGTTCAGGTCTATGTAATCTTCCCCACTCTCAGTTATGAAAAAGTCTGGAGGTACCATCTTTCTGCAGCAGTGAAAAGTGAAGGTACCTTAATAAAAAGGCTTTTTGCAAAGCAAGTCAGTGGTGGGGATACTTCAAACAAATCCAGCTTGGACTTGTTACAATCTTCCAAGCAGCCATGACTGAAAGGCATCCCTTTAAAAATTATTTCCTTTTCTATAGGTAGGATGTGACCTCTTTCTCTGGATCTTCTGTTTCTTTTGCACTGTTCAGCCCAACTTCTTGTTCTTTTTTTTCTTCTTGTCCTGGTCAGACTGTTGTCTGGTGTCCCCCTTTCTTTTTCTTTTAAAGGGCTGGGTGGACCTTCCTTCTGGGAGTGTGACATGCAGCTCTTTCTTTTATGGCTTTTTATTTGAACACAAAGAAGTCCCAAGCCTTACTGATTTGCTGGCATTTTCAACTTGTTTGAGACAACCTTGGAAACACATCCAAACATCTGTTTTGCAGTATCTTGAGCGGCACTGTTAATGCATTACTTAACAATTTCCGAACCCGTTTTCAGTTGTGGGATGATCTTTCTAACCAGGTTACTGCATATACCTGCAACATTCACACCATACTTCACACAAAACAGCTTGAAAACCAGGGATACTGTTGCCAGCCTGGGCTCTGTAATAATTCATGTGCAAGGATGGGTCCCCATGGTTTTTTTACCACTGCCCTTTTGGTGTGGTTTCTTGAAACTTTAGATACTTCCAGGGTTGCAGATGCTGTTCACAATCACTTACCCAAAGCAAAATGAGACGTTTATGCTGGTTAGTCTTCATTTCAATACTCATTTTGTTGCTTATCACACATCGCTGTAATAATCTGATTATTATTATTGCCAGTTGAACACAGAGCAATAATGGAACTGCAAATCCCCTTACAAGTTGGTGCTCTGCAAGATGCGTGTAGTGGTGGAGTGAGTTAAGCTCTCCAGTGATGTTTATCAGACAGGGCAATTTCTCAGCAGCAACTTGCAGAGGAGCCCCCAAAATACGTGCTAGATTTCTGTAGAGCAAGTGTAAGGATTTTATCTGCTTTGAGCTTTGTTTTCACTATGATGGGGTCACTGACCAGGTCCACTGCTGGAAAGTTGATGGCTGAAGTTCTCTTGTGGGGGTTAATATGATAGTTCACATGTTCCATCAACATGGAGAGGGACAGATTATAGCCTTTCTGCAAATCACACTGCCGTATCTTACCCTGCAGTGGTATGTCAAAGGTAGCATCTTTGCTGATGTTATCCCAGCTGTGCGGTGCTGTACTTCCACCAGCCCTATCTCTCACTTGCCTGAGGACTCAAGGCAACTCACCAGCTCTCTAGTAAAGATCATGCTGTTGTATTGTGGAAAGATGTTGGTGCTGGCATTGTTTGGCAGCATGATGTTCTGCGATCCCCTGTCTACCACGCTTCCTTTTTCCCCTGCTCCGTTACCAATCACTAGATGCTTGGAGTGTGGGAAGCTTCTGTGCGACTCTTAAATTTCTGGAGGCAGCCCTGCCACTTCTGCAGCAGCTGTTTTCTATTTTTCCTTTCTCTTCTGCAGCGTTGGTCTTCTCAGTTCTGTAGATTATGTCCGCGTCAGGATTAATTTCTTAAAGTTTTTTAGGATAAAACATCCCCTCAATTAATTTGTGATCATAACATGTAGCATGCAGGCAGCTGTCCCCTTCTCACAATTTCAGCTATGAAAATTTCATCTGCAAACACCTCATAACCTTTCTCAAACGTTCTTTTTGTTCTACACTCCCTAATGAGCTCTCCCTTTTTGAGCAGAGGCACAGATTCTTTAATTTTAAACACAGCCCCATACATGGCTTTCCAAACCCTTTCCCAGTTTAAAATGTTCATGTCCACAGGCTTTGTTCTGATAGCTTGGTGGAAGCTATCGTTATGGCCCTTTATAAAGTTGGACAACACATCAATGTAGCAAGAAGTGTTGCACGTTGTAAAGTATCTCCACAACTTGGTTTTCAGCATCCTGTTAAAAAGCCCTATGACAGAGGCTTTGACCTCATTATTAATAATAACTTGGTGAACATTATCTGCTTTAACAGCTTGTTTAAAGGCTGGCTTAGAAGTTCTTTTCCATGGTGCATCTGTAGGAATTGCACTGTCTTCTCAAATTGTTCTAAAAGCCCCAGCTGCCTCAGAACATGCTTTGCCTTTTGGACCAGTGGCCAAGGCAAGCTTTGATAGCACATTTATCACTGATAAGATCTACTAAACACCATCATTATGATGGAAAACTGTTGTATATCCACCAAGTTTGCTTCTCACAGTGCATCCACCTTTGCCACAACCACGTGTTTCTTCTAAAGTGCTTTCTTGCTGCCTCGTTGAAGCTATAAGCATACTGGTTTGCAAGCCAGGTTGCCACTTGGCTTCTGTTGAGATCAGCAATTCGCCTTTTAGAAGCTTCAAAAAGGGGATTTACACCCCCAAAGCCTCCCACCTCAGACAGTACATCTTTGCTAACAGAAGCTGTGGCACAGATGTCTACTCACATGCTACAACACACACTTATGAAAGGAAACACCGGACAATCAATTTAACTAAAGTACAGAGAAACTTCACTAACAGGGCATGAGGGGAGTCGGCTGTCAGTCAGACTTCAGGGTTTTTTCTGTTTTGTTCTTGAACGTCACTGTTACTTCTGTGCTCGTGTTCCTGTCTTTGGCTGCTTCAGGCCCAGACAGGAAGGCACACAAGTCTTGGAACACTCCTGATTCCCCTCGCTCGCTCAGATAGAGCTTCCTGAAACCTTTTGTAAGGTCATTGACCTAAGGATAAGGCAACATATATGACAGCAGCCTTATCTTGGGTCAGGACCGCCTGCCTCCATGGGGTTGCTCTCTTCGCCCCCACTTGCCTTTCCCCCTCCCAGTAAGACGGAGGAAAGAATAAAAGACAGGTATAACCTTGTGAGTCGAGGTAACAACAGATTTTAATAATACAACACAAGAAAATGAAAATATAATAATAAGACAGGATATAGAATGATACAATGGGAACACCTCACCATGAAGACGCCTCACAAAACCCCCCCCCACCCCTCTTCTGGCTAGCTTCCCCTTATATCCGGGGCACAACATCACAGTATCGAATACCCCTTTGGCTATGCCCACATCCCAGCTTCTGTGAAAATTAACCCTATCCCAGCTGAACCCAGTACAAGCCTGCATACCACAGTGGTCTTACAGATAGGTAGAAGATCCCCCACAACCTTGGGCAAAGGGAGACCCCCCCTGCCGCCACTTGCCCTCTCTGTGTGACACTTACCTCCAAATCCAGTTTGTGGTTCACAAGCACATCAGCCAGTTCTTCTGGTTCACATGGCCATTTGGGGGATTCCCTTAAGGTCTTTTCCTTCAAGGTCCAAGCTTGCAGGATCAGTATCTGCACATGACAGGGTTTGCACCAGAGGCCCCCTGGTGGTCTCTGGGGAGCAGTCCGTAGCCCTCAGGCACATCCTGACATGTCTGTGCCCCACCACCATTTTGGCATCCCTCTGCCCTTTTCATGTTCCTCCACCCTGGACATGTACTGCTTGTTCTGCAGCCTGGTAAAGTGCAGGACCCTGACCTGGCCTATTCATTCTATTTGCTCTTATTAATGTTTTACCCATTTTGTAATTTTGCTTTTAGGGCTATATATATTTCTGTATCTTCATAAACATGTTACTACTATATAGTGTAGGATAGTAGTAGTACCTATATCAGGTAGTACAGTATATAGTGTATGTATAAATAAATAAAACATATTTATAAACATTTATGCATTCTTTTCTATTTATAATTATATATATATTTTTTATATCACTATGGGTTAGCCTTGGCCAGCCGTCATCTCCCCACCCAGCCACTCTCTCATGCCTCCTCAACAGGATGGGGGGGTGTCCTAGGTTAAGCTGAGACAGAGTTAACTTTCTTCATCATAGCTAGCAAGAGGCTGTGTTTTGGATTTGTGCTCAGAAGAAAGGTGATAAAAAGTGATATTTACCCAGCTGCCAAGGTCTTTCAGCTTCTCTGGCTGTCTGCAGACTGGAGAAGCTGTGAGGGAGCAGAGCCCCAGTTACTAGACCAGGATTTGATCTTAGGTTCAGGATTGATACCCAAAGTGGCCAACAATCTATTCCATAACATACACGTCATGCCCAGTGTATAAGTGAGGACCCTCTGGAAGATTGGCCCTTTTGGTTCTGGTTCTCTTTTGCTCCAGGTCATCTCACTCCAGGAGGTCGCTCTCCCAAGGCCTTTCCCCCCCTACCCCAGTCAGCTCTTGGTCTGGGACGCTCGGACTGTTATCTCCGTTCCATGAGTGCGGTTTTGGGATTCTCCCTGCTCTGGGATCATTAGCCAGGAACAGGCTGAGTCTTTATCATTGGCTCGGGGGGCAGTATTGCTGTGTATCACTCATTTGTATATTTGTATATAGCATTATTTTCAAGATTATTGTAGTTTAGTTATTAAATTGTCCTTATCTCAACCCACGAGTCCTTTTTTCCCTTTACCCCTTTAATTCTCTCCCCTGTCCTCAGGTGGGGGTGGGGAGGGTGGTTAGATGAGCGGGTATGTGTGAGTTGGCCCCAGCCCAGGGCAAACCCATCACAGGGGGGGTGTGAAAAACAAGATGGGAAAGCTCATGGGTTGAGATAAGGACAGGGAGATCACTGACCAATTACTGCCACAGGCAAAATAGACTCAACTTGGGGAAAATTAATTTAATTTATTGCAAACTAAAAATGAGAGTTGGAAGGTGAGAAACAAAATGTAAT
Source organism: Pterocles orientalis (assembly GCA_011057875.1). Lineage (NCBI taxonomy): Eukaryota > Metazoa > Chordata > Aves > Pterocliformes > Pteroclidae > Pterocles > Pterocles orientalis. The sequence goes on along the minus strand of WKFP01013490.1, from coordinate 161,002 downwards.
GATGTACATTAATGTAATGATGTAATTTAACGATAATACACCTTCCCACCCAGGCCCCTTTCTTCCCAGGTTCAACTTCACTTCTTCATTGCTGACTCTTCTACCTCCATCCCACCCTGAGCAGCACAGGGTGATAGGGAATGGAGATGAGGGTCAATCTGTAACAGCTCCTCTCAGCTGCTCCTTCCTCCTCACACATTTGAATGGTGGTGATGATGTGGGTTTTTTGGGGCTAATTGAGACTGTGAAGACAGTGCAACATTTGATAAACCCTATGAAGAGCAAACCCCGTGAATCAGAAATAAAATACCTCACCTACTCAAGATTTTGCCTTTGCCAACAGCCAGTAGAGATACTGGCTTCTAGAAAGAGCATTTATAAACAGGTCGCAGCTTTTTCCCATTGCACTTTCTGCACTTTCAGCATGCAATACTGGTCTGGTGGTCAAGTTGCTGTGACTTGGTTGCTGGTCCTTGCCTGGTCTGCCTCCCAGAACCTGGCAATCCTGCTTTCCTTGTGCTCTGCGCTCTGCCAAGCGCTGCTAAGTGTTGTGCAAGGAAGAGCTGCAGGCAGAAAACATGGAAAAAGGAAAACCAGGAAAACTCTGCCTGGCTGTAGCTCTGCACAGCTGTGCATGCTCCATTGTTTGGCATCTCACTTGCTGGGTGATGAGAGATGTCCCATGGTACATTGTATGTAGTCAAATGGGGCCTGAAACTGTAACTTAGGGGAGGGACCTAACCATGAGTTTGGGGGAGTGGTTGGTTGTGTCTTTCAAGATTACAAAGTGGGCAGTTTCTGTTCTTATCAGGGAAGAATAAAGAACAAGTGAACTAGACGTATCATGACTGGTTTTATGCAATTTAAACTCCTGCGGACCTGATATAGCTGACCTGTGCGTGTTGACAGACCTCAGTATGTTCATATCCAGGTGCTTTCTTTCTCAGTGTTAAGAGTTGACTACAACTCCCTGAATATTTCAGCAGGAATGCATGTTTTCCATGACTTTAAGCCACACACGCTATTCAAAATGCAGGGTCCAATCCCTTGATATCTTCTGCAGCCCCAAAGAATCACAGAATCACAGAATCACAGAATGTTAGGGATTGGAAGCGACCTCGAAAGATCATCTAGTCCAATCCCAGGAACACCTAGATCAGATCGCACAGGAACGCATCCAGGCGGGCTTTGAATGTCTCCATAGAAGGAGAGTCCACAACCTCTCTGGGCAGCCTGTTCCAGTGCTCTGTCACCCTCACCGTGAAGAAGTTTTATCTCATATTCAAGTGCAACCTCCTATGTTCCAGCTTGAACCCATTGCCCCTTGTCCTATCACTGGATGTCACAGAGAAGAGCCTGGCTCCATCCTCCTGACACTCACCCTTCACATATTTATAAACATTGATTAGGTCACCCTCAGTCTCCTCTTTTCCAAGCTAAAGAGACCCAGCTCCCTCAGCCTTTCCTCATAAGGGAGATGCTCCATTCCCTTCATCATCTT
>WKFP01013490.1:138535-151815 GCA_011057875.1 Pterocles orientalis | reverse complement strand
CCCACCATGTCTCTGTAATTGCCACCAGGTCATAATCTCCTGACCGAACACGGATTTCTAACTCCTCCTGCTTGTTCCCCATGCTGCACGCATTTGTGTACAGGCATTTCAGGGAGCGAGCTGAGCACGCTGGTTTCACCCTAGGAGGGTGGGAGGACCCCCGGTCCTTATCAACACTAGAGTGATGCCCCACTGGTGCAAGCCCCGTTACAGCCCCATCCCCCTTCGAATCTAGGTTAAAGCTCTCTCAATGAGCCCTGCTAGATCCTGTGCTAGGATGCGTTTCCCCCTATGAGACAGATGAGTTCCATCCCTCAACAACAGGCCAGGGGCTGAGTAAACCGCCCCATGGTCAAAGAACCCAAAGTTCCTGTCTCGACACCAGTCCCTCAGCCAATTATTCATGACTTGTGTTTTCCTGGCCCACCCCATGTCCTGCACCTCCCCGGAAGGTATAGAGCAGAACACCACTTACACACCCGCTCCTTGAACTATTCGCCCTAAACCCCTGAAATCTCTTTTCATAGTTCTCAGGCTCCTCTGAGCAACTTCATCACTGCCCACTTGAACTATGAGTAGTGGGTAGTAATCAGTGGGGTGAACCAGCTCCGGGAGTTTTCTAGTTATATCCCTGACCCAGGCCCCAGGGAGGCAGCACACTTCTCTGCGGCTTGGGTCCGGTCTACAAATGGGCCCCTCCGTTCCTCTGAGAATGGAGTCGCCTACCACAAGCACCCTTCTTTCTTTCCTGGCTGAGGCAGTCTGAATGTGTAGAGTCGACTGCCTCACCCTTGGAAACCTCTCAGGGGAACCTTCCCGCGCCTCCCCACCTACCTCCCCTTCAACGTCCAAGGCTGCAAACCTATTGCTCAGGGGAACGTGGGGACACACAGGACCCACAGGAACATAACAACATGGTGTAAAAGGCCAAAACCTGCAGGTGCTTTTCTGATGGGACACTTCACTGTGTTCCAAAGCTTCCAGACCAAGAGGCTATGGAGAAGAGGATGCATTGCCCGTGCAGGTTGTTTCCACATACATAGAAGGTACATACTGAGAACATAGCATCAGGAAAAGCATCCTTGGACTTAACAGTATATGGTTTGGTCTCTTGGTGGTGAACAGATGGCAAAGCAGCACCATCAACACCTGCTTAGTTGAATCCAACCCCTCCAAAAAAAATTACCCCCTGCTTAACGTGTGTTTAATAGTATACTCCCAACCCAGATCATTCATAGTTAGAGAACTTTCTTGCAATCTCAGCAATGTGCTCTTAAGCATTTTATTGGAAGAAGAGAGTAACTCTTGCAAAGCTACAGCTGAGTCAGTAGTGAAGATAACATAAATCCTAAATCCATCTGTTTCTGTTTTTCTTGCTGTAGCTAAAGGAACTCAATGTTCTCAACTTCAATTGTTCAGTGAGGAGAGGATCGCAGGCTACAACAAGAGTAAAGAGAGAAACTATTTATTTAGAACACGTTAGGAACACTGTTCACAGTACATCATAGCAGGGTGACTACATAATGGATCGATCATAAAAGAATGACTTAAAAAAGTAAATAAAAGAAAGATAAAGTGTAGCTTATAGGCTAGTTGTGGAAACTGGTGTGGTTTTTCATCCCATAAGCAAAGCTGTACAAATAAAGACTGTCTTGTACTATTTCTGCACAGATGAAAGTATGATTTACTCAATCTGTACATTTTCTTTATTTTGTATAAACATACCAATGCTCTGATTAACTCTTCCATATAGTTTACAATGTTTGATTTAAATACAGTATTATGTCTCACTGACTTGTTGACTTAAGGTGCAGTTTATCAAAACCTACAGTAAATATTTTCTTCTTCTCTTAATCAGTTCTCTTTGGCACGCTTCTGGTTTATTTAGATACAAAACTGTAGGATTGAATCGAGTATGTAACACCACAAGAAACTTGAAGGGTTTTTTTGTTAGCATATGAGTGCAATTTTAGGTTTTCCACAAGCTTATTTACAAATGAACATCTGTATATGAATTTCAGTTTACATATAAAATGGCTAGCCACTTTAGTGTGCAAGGCAAAAAAAAATTAAATTGTTACAGCAACTCCTCCCTTGAAAGAGTGATTTTTGCACCATGGAAATCTTGTATAAAATGTTTTAGAAAATGGAGCTTTCTTATGAAGAAGTTCTTGGTGCTTCTTATCCTCTAGAAAGCCACCTGAACGCGTGACTTTCTGGGTCCAGAAATGCTTAATAAGATACAGTTTAGCTGACATGTTGGCACTGTACTAGTGTTGCAAGGAGCAAAAAACCAACCAGTCTGTGTGAAAAGCTTAGCAATAGTGGCTTCTTTCTAGAAAAAAAAGTATGCCTTCTATAGTCTCGATATTATCTCTGTTTTTGATCCAAGGAGGAAGGTTTAGAATCTGCACTATGCGTTGCAGTACAGTCTACTTTCATCTTCATAACCTCTGCCTGCTTTCAGGCTGATTAATATTTGGTTAGAGCCAAAGGTGAACAACAGTAAATGGACTTATTTCTGCTTCTGATGGAAATGTTCTAGGAGGCCATCAAAGTGGACCTAAATTGGGGAAGTACCATTTCACAAAAACTCTTCAAATACCAGAAGAGTAAACCCACAGCAACTTGTATTGGCCAATCCCAGCAGCTTGTATTCATGTGAAAGGCATGGGGCAACCTAGCTACACAAACACAGGAAATTCTTCCAAGCTCAGTTATTTCACAATCGAAGAAAAATGAAACCCCATTCCCAGTGAAATACTTATTACAAGGCCTTTCTGATCTTTTCCTTCCTGAATCATCCAAGTGGCATCCTCTCAGCTGCAGAAATTAGCATTTTGGCACATGGTCAAGTTACAGTAGGTATGAAGTACAGTGCAATCTGTTTAGAAAGCAAGGATGTCAAAAGAGATTTCACACAGGTGCTTTGTAATGTCTGTAGGATGTGAAATGCTGTGCTACTCCTGAGTAAAACATGTTTGGCTGTCCCAGCTAAGATCCCCATTTATGAGCATGCTGACTCAAAAGAGGCATTTCATAGCCTCAGCAATAGTGTATATTACTTTATATATATATATATATATTAAAAAGTATTTTACAACTGTCTTTTTCTTCAACCTATCAGCAAGGACTAAAGGTGGTGAGATCAAATTGTTGGGAGAGATGATGAGAAGGGGGAAGAACTGGTAAGAAGAATCAGTCTGAGTAGTAGATCAAATGCAAGTGAGATGTAATTCATTCTCAATTATCCTCTAAGCTTTTTGAGATATTGCATATGGCCATCTCCTTTAGCACTCCTGTTTCACCTGAAAGCTACTGGCTTTAGAACTGAGATGTCTGTGTGAAGGATATGGTGTCAGACTTATCTACAGCAAAGCCTCCATTGACATACGAGGTCTTGGTCTCTGTTTCATCATTATCAAGAATTGTTTCCAGGCCAAAAGGATTGACTATGTTGACTTCAGAGGTGACATCCATCTGTTCCAGCTCCTTTTTAGAGAGCTTCTCCACTATTCCTGTACCAAAGGCATCTCCCAAGACATTCACCATTGTTCTGAATCGATCCCTGTGGAATAAAAACGTTGTCAGACAAACCATTCTGTATGTTACTTAGAAAGTCCTTTTAATAAAAGTAAGCTACTCCAGCAAATGCAGAGTCGTTTTTTTCCCAGTGCAGATTTGGGGTAATTCTGCAATTAAAAAAATCTTGTAGAACAAGAAACAGCATTTTCCCCACATGTATTTGAAAAAATGTGGAATGATGTCCATGACAAATTACTTTGTACAGGGTGTGCAGAACCGCAAGCCACATGGCTAGTCTGTTGGAGCAGTAATCACACTGCTGCGCACAGCCTTATGAAGTGTTGTAGGGTTCACTTCTCAGGCCCTGAAGTATGCTACACAGCTGGCTCTATTTTGATGAGATTGCTTTTGTTGGTAGGAGACCGTAGGGTGCAGCATCACACCTTTTGTCTTTCTAACAGTCACTTCCTCAGCCAGAGGAGTGCCTAGCCCAGTATCTTCAGTATTCTGGCCCAGACCCTGGAAATGGAAAAGGCTATCTCCTGTTAGCTTCTCATTGCCAAAGGGCTGAAGTACAAAGTTGTATTAAACAAGTCACAAAGGAATAGGATACTTCTGTACTGTTGATTTTTCTCCGAACAGAAATGTGACTTGCAGGCTTTAAAAATTTGCCACTACTTGTGAGAGAAGTAGCAAAACCATGCAATATAACAAAGTTTGAAAATTGGCATGGAAGTAAGGTAGGGACAGTGAAAGGTCATGCTTCCCTGTTTTTCTTTGCATATACACAGTACTGCAAGGGCTTTGGGGCAGAATGAGTTGCTTTGTCTGTTCAGAGATGTTGAGGTGGATTCACAAACAGAAGGGATTGCAAAAACTATAGTGATGTGAATCAGTATGTCTCATATACATATTCTTCTACTATAATTGCTGAACTCCAGTGTTACAACGTGCCCATCTGTTCTCCATGTGGAAAGGAAATACATGGTGAGAAAAGGGGTACAGTAAAATTCTAGTAGGATCAGTGTGACAAGTGAGGAAATCAACAGCGCTGGAAACTGCTCTTTCATAACACTTCTGTTCTCAAAATTTTTCTATCTTCATTAAAAACATGGAAATGCTCCTCAAGCCTATGTAATAAAACCTTGGTAAGTTCAGAATTAACTAAACGACAGTTAATGAGCCACTAGTAGCAGGCTGTAAAGTAATACATTTTAAGCAATAAGTAGCAAAGGCAAAAGTGTTAATAATCTATGTGGCATCATGATGTGTATTCCATCTGCTGAGGTGCAAAATACACTGGCAATGATCCCTGGTATGTGAAATTAATCTCTAATTTGTTTTACACAGCAAGACCCTTAATTTGAAAAATATTTCCATTAGGATCAGAAACAGCTTGAATTTGTTGACTGTTTCATGGTGGAACAGGTAGCTTCCATGTATTTGTATTGTGCCTACAAATCTCAATCAAATCGTGGACTTTCAAAGTGGAGATGAGATCAGACCCATAAAGTCAGGACTACTATGAGAAATAGGGAATTACTGTCCTCACTCTTTCTCTCACTCCCATAAAGGGGAAGGCATAAAATAAAATTATTAAGACATAGATTAAAGCAAAGAAAATTAAATATGTCTCTCTGCAACACATTGTTAGGTTGTGGAATCCTCTCCACAGGACTTGTGGAATTCTAAAAGTTTATATGGGTCCTAAAAGCAATGAGGCACTCATGGAAGAAGAAGAAAAGTATTGACAACTCTTAAATCAAAAACCACCTCTAGCTCAGGTACTCTGTGAGCTGCAATATGCAGGAGGCTAGGAGAGTACTTTGGGAAAAGAACCAATATACATTTGCCCTGTTCTTACACTCTTCTTTAGATACCTGCTCTGAGCCAGTGGTTTGTACTGATCTTCACCATCCATAACAAAACTACATGCCCACTGTGAAAAGAAGAGGGCTGGAGAAAATGAAGTGATTGTGGAGCACAGCAAACAAACCTATTAGATCCTGTTGCAGATAGCTGATAGGGAGAATGTACTTGTAGCTGGAGCTGTTTTGTTTAGAGCAATTATGTTTACACAGAAACTGAATTGATTCTTGGATCCATTCAACACCCCTGGTTTTCCGGAGTGTAATTTCTTTTGACCTTGCAAAACTGAGTTATATAATCAAATAAATTATATCTATCAGTCAAATACATAGGTTGCTGCCAGAAATACTTCAAGAAAATTATTGGAAAGTGGGGGGGAGCAACAGGAATGTATTTACCTTGAGTGTAAATATGAACCTAAGAAGAAGACATGCAGGGACTATGAAATAATTAAGATCTCTGCACTGATACCAGTGAAATATCATACATATTGGAAGGATGTCGAGCTCTTGGAGCAGGTGCAGAGGAGGGCCACAAAGATGATCAGAGGGCTGGAGCACCTCTCCTATGGGGAAAGGTTGAGGGAACTGGGCTTGTTTAGCTTGGAGAAGAGAAGGCTTCAGGGAGACCTCGCTGTGGCCTTCCAGTACTTGAAGGGAGCCTATAAACAGGAGGGGGAGCGACTGTTTACGAGGGTGGGTAGTGATAGGACAAGGGGGAATGGTTTTAAATTAAGACGGGGAGGTTTAGGTTAGAGATTAGGAGAAAGTTTTTCACCCAAAGGGTGGTGGCACACTGGAACAGGTTGCTCAGGGAGGTCGTGGATGCCTCATCCCCGGAGGCATTCAAGGCCAGGCTGGATGTGGCTCTGAGCAGCCTGGTCTAGTGGTTGGCGGCCCTGCATATGGCGGGGGGGTTGATCACTATGGTCCTTTTCAATCCAGGCCATTCTATGATTCCATGATTCTACGATATTTCGAGTTACTGCAGGTGAACAAGCCCTTGGCCTAAGCACTAAAATTCACACAGTTTATGAGGCAAAAAAGCTTTATTACAAACTAAAGTTATACTTATTGTGAATTTTGTTATTCTTTCCCAGTGAATCAGGAACAAAACTGAATGCTGATGTGCTTCTAAACTCCAGAACACACTCTGATTCTTTTGCCTTTTGTAAGAGTAGCAGAGAAACATCTTATTGTAAGTTAAACAGAAAAGATTTCTAGTGAAAATGCTTCCCTCCAGAAAGAGCTGCTTAATGGGACTGAAGGGCTTTGATGTGCTCTGAGGCGAGATGGTTGGAATCAGGCATAAGGAATGCTTCCTCAGTTTGTATGTGTGTGCTTGTTCATCAAGGGGTTGGGTCTTCAGAAAATTCTCAGCGAAGAACAGCCCTAGCAAAGTAACACTGACAGCACAGACCCATGTACAGCCCACCATGTGTGTGCATGTGGAGTCCAGGATGAGCCTGGCTTAGTTCATGTTGTGCTCCACTACCTCTTCACCAGTGTATGGATTTTATGTGCTTTGTGGAAATCAGCTGAGATGTTCTGCTTGTGGCTGCATTTGTATGAATTTAGCATAATATGGTGGCAGCAGACATTCCAGAGCCACTCCTTGGTACTGTCATATTTGTCTTTCCTGACTATTATGCTCATGATCCTTTAATGCTGTGGCCACTATTTGAAGTTTGATAGCACCTCTGGATGTGAGGTTATTCACTGCCATCCCATGCATTAGGACTTCTCCCAGAATTAAAGCCACTAGTGTAACCAACTTGATATTGAACAAGCCTGGCCGTAAGAAGAATCCTTCTCCAATTCCTGCAACAGCCCTAAATGACTTTGTTGCTTTCTTTCTCAGACATGTTCCCACACAACTTACGTAACACTAAAAAAAAGGAAAAAGAATTAAATATCAAGTGCCTTAAACTTACAGAAGCCAGTCAACGGCAATGATCAGAGTAACATCTTCAGCAGGCAGGCCAACAGCGCTCAGTACAATCACCATGGTGACAAGTCCGGCTTGGGGGACACCTGCAGCCCCAACGCTGGCTGCTGTAGCTGTGACACTAAATCCCAAATAAAGCCCAGAAAAGGTATTCAGAATACATGTTGCTCACAGAAATGCTATTTTCTGGCACAAATAGGCTTATTGCACTGCAAGAGAGAAGCCCAGGTGTTCCAGTTTTCCTCTTGAATAGTATCTGCTCAAAGTCTGATGATAAGTTTATGGGACAAGCCATGTATAGATGCTGTTACAGTTACACTGCAGAATAACAGGCAATGCATGACTAACAAGGAAACGGGACAGATCAGAGGTAGAGGCCAAGTTGGGTCTGCAAGTGTTAGCAGTGGAAGAACAATGGCAACTTTGAAAACAACACTGTACACCAGCTGCCTGTTCTGGCCCATCCCATCTCCTCAAGAGGTTGCATAGGCAAGGCCTCAGACCAAGAAGTGAGAATGTTTCTGTTACTTCCTGTGCTGCAAATGACAGTTTCAGCTTTCCCATGGTGTATCCAAAGTTAACGTAACATTCATTAAAAAAAACACCTCCAGCAAAACGTGTGTGATGGCTTTAGTCTTACCTAATGGTAACTATTTGGCCAATATCCAGTTCCAAGTCATTCAGTTGTGCAATAAATACAGCTGCTACTGCTTCATAAAGAGCTGTGCCGTCCATGTTGATGGTAGCTCCAACAGGAAGAACGAACCTGGTAATTCTTTTGTCAATTAAGTTTTTTTCTTCTGCACAGCGGAAAGTGACAGGCAAAGTTGCTGAACTGGCACATAGATAAAAACACAAAGTAAGCACAGACAACAGCATACCATTTCCTTTATCCTTCCTTTTCCTCAGAGACTGATCTCCTCTAAGACTCAAATGGAGATCTAAGGCAGGCAGAAAGGCTTCACCATGAAAGTGAGAATTGGCTTTTAAAGCAAAGTAACTTTTGTTATCTAATTATGGAAAGAATAACAAAGTCTTAGTTATCCTCAAAATTAAATGGTAAAATTGTTATGATGCATGTAGTCACAGAAACAGTGCAACAGCTTAAACTCTAGCAAGTGTGTGACTAATGAACCAAATGGCAAAGAACTGTCTCCTCCCAGTATGGGCAAACTCTTACTTGGTGTAAGGTCAGCACAATCTATAATGGCCCTTTGGGTACTACAGAAATAATGATGAGAGTAGTATTTCAGTCTCCAGGGGATACAGACTTGTCCAGGTGAAATCAGGGTATGCAAATATGCAGAAATAAGATCAGAGCACAAACAATTGCTACTAAGAACATTACAGAAAAAAAACGTTTCTTTTGTTTACCTGGAGGAAATCATGAGGGCCGTCAGGAGTGCCTGAGCCATCCCCATGGCAAACCGAAAAGGATTTTTCCGTACTATTATTAAGTAGATCAGTGGCAGAATTACAATGGAATGGATTGCCAGTCTGCAAAATGAAATGGGCTAGTTAAACAAATGGATCCATCTCATTGCCTTGGTTTAATAAGATGGCGACAATAGTAACTAGTTCTGTCCTCAAGTACAGTTATGAAATACTAAAGATTACTTCAGTGACATCTATGTTTAAAATTTAGAGAGTATACCATCTTAAAAAATGCAGACTAATGCTGTCCTACACTTTCTTTTGGAAGAAAGAGAGATATTAATTGCCTCTCTTTCCAAAGTAGAAGAAGAACTAACTAATATACTGGAAATAATTTTATACTAATGAAGACGAGAAAACTAAAATAGTAAATAATATTTAAACTGGTATACTGAGTGTTTTGATATGCATGAAAACACTCCACTCTCCTTCCACGAGTAGAGATAAACTGGAAAAATAACCCAAATTCTTTTTCTAAGTTTATCTGCCTTTATTATAGAAAATGTTTTGGAATTAAAGGTAAATATGGTTTCCAGTCAGGGACAGATGAAGTCCACATCTTCCTGCAGAAACTATAAACATGCTTCTTAAAAAAAAAAAAATTCATAGAATCACAGAATCACAGAATGGTTTGGGTTCCAATCCCCCTGCCATGGGCAGGGACACCCTGCACTAGACCAGGTTGCTCAAAGCCTCATCCAGCCTGGCCTTGAACACCTCCCAGGGATGGGGCATCCACAACCTCCCTGGGCAACCTGTTCCAGTGTCTCACCACCCTTACAGTGAAAAATTTCTTTCTAATGTCTAGTCTAAACCTACCCTCTTTTAGCTTATACCCATTACCCCTTGTCCTACCACTGCACTCCCTGATAAAGAGTGCCTCCCCATCTTTCCTGGAGGCCCCCTTCAGGTACTGGAAGGCTGCTATTAAGTCTCCTCGGAGCCTTCTCTTCTCCAGGCTGAACAACCCCAACTCTTTCAGCCTGTCCTCATAGGGGAGGTGTTCCAGCCCTCTGACCATCTTTGTGGCTCTCCTCTGGACTCTCTCCAACAGGTCCAGGTCTTTTTTATGTTGGGGGCCCCACATCTGAACACAGTACTCCAGGTGGGGTCTCATGAGAGCAGAGTAGAGGGGGAGAATCACCTCCTTTGACCTGCTGCTAATGCTTCTTTTGATGCAGTCCAGGACACGGTTGGCTTTCTGGGCTGCAAGCGCACACTGCCGGCTCATGTTGAGCTTCTCATCCACTGATAGCCCCAAGTCCTTCTCCTCAGAGCTGCTCTCTATCCATTCTCCAGCCAGCCTGTATTTGTGCTTGGGGTTGCCTCAACCCACATGCAGGACCTTGCACTTGGCCTTGTTGAATTTCATCCACGCTTGCTTTGTGGAAAACTGTCTAAGCTTAAGTCTGCAATTAAAATGTAGTCAGGTATTTCACACTATACAAATGAGATATATGTAGTCTCACCATCTTTAATGTTGTAAGATGCTGAAATACTGTCTTTTGAAATTATTGATTTTTAAAATTAAGTGTGTTGACTGGAAAAAGATCAAACTGTCCTCTTGACTTTAGCTGCGCAGGTGTATTTGCCTGGATACTTAGGTGGGTCTAAGGGAGAAGTACATCCTTTAACTTGTGCACTAATTTTGAGCATTGTGCATTAATCCTGAACACATATGAATGCAGAGATTTGTGGGCATTAAGATTAGAGGTAAGAAGCCTGCAGTGAGTATATTTGAAATTAAATGTATGTGAGGGGCTGCTAAAAATTTTCTGTGTTACAATGTTACAAGTAATTATAGCAGCATCAGCCTCTTGTGAAAAGAAATTATCATAGCCTGGAAACGTAAAGCCCAGAACTGTTGTCACGTATGACCTTGGGATTTTTATTCTGTCATAACAAGATGTTCTTGTGAATGTTACTGTGCTGTAATACTACTTTATGATTTCAGAGCAGCTGATAGAGTCAAATTGTGTTACCACTTGTTCTGCCAAAAACAGGAAATTAAGAGACCCGTAACCACAGTACAGAAATTCACAACAGCACCAAAAATCACCCACAAAACCTAACTATTTGTTTCTTTGGAAAAATTACAGAATCATACAATCAAAGAACCATTAAGGTTGGAAAAGACCTCAAGGATCATCAAGTCCAACCCAACATCACCTAACTCAGTGAACCATGTCCCTAAGCACCACATCTACACGTTTCTTGAACACCTCCAGGGATGGTGACTCCACCACTTCCCTGGGCAGCCTGTTCCAATGCCTGATCACTCTTTCAGTGAAGAAATTTTCTCTAATATCTAGCCTAAACCTCCCCTGGAACAACTTGAGGCCGTTTTCTCTTGTCCTATCACTTGTTACTTTAGAGAAGAGCCCAGCACCCACCTCACTACAACCTACTTTCAGGTAGTTGTAGAGAGTGATAAGGCCTCCTCTCAGCCTCCTCTTCTCTAGACTAAACAACCCCAGCTCCCTCAGCAGCTCCTGTAAGACCTGTGCTTCAGACTCTTCAGCATCTTCATTGCCCTTCTCTGGACCTGCACCAGCACCTCAATGTCCTTCTTGTGGTGAGGGGCCCAAAACACACAATTCAGGTATAGTAAGGGTGCCCACCTCTACATCCTTGGAGAGAAAAAAGTCTTGCACATGCCATGATTTTCCCTGATGGGTGCAGGGTAGATCTCTGCAGCACTTCTGCCTCTTACAGAATGGCCTACAGTGGAGGGTGCTCAAGGTGTTGTGGAGAAGGGCTAACAGCAGCACATCCTCTGCCAAACTGACCATCAGGGAGGGCATATCGTAAACAGATCACAGGCGCAAAGATGACAATGTACACACAAGACTATGGGCTGCAAGGAAAAGGTGCTTGTTCTAAATTTTCCAGCCTGTGAGAATATCCTTTTTCCCACCTCTTGGAAAACAGGAGAAATTGTGCTTTTTCTTTGTTTTGTTCTTAAACACTGCTGTTCCCACTATCTGTTTTGTTTTCATTCCTATTTGCTTGACCTTGTGTGTTTGCAGTGTGTTCCATTCATCAACATCTTTTGTGGCTGTCTCTTTATCATCGTCCCTTTACGCTTGACCCTGAGAATTACAGCTTATATTAAACATACTTCTTGCATTGCCTATCAAGAAAAATGTACAAGATTATGAGAGCTGGTATGTCTTATCCTCCTCTTCCTTTCCTTTAACTTCCCTCTCCAGCTCATCTTCTGTCTGACCTTCTTCCCAGCTTTATTATTCATGACCTTGCACAGTCTCAGCCCTACCAGCTCTCACCCACCATTTTCACCAACACGTCTGTCTTTATGCCTCATTCAGGTCACCACAAGGGAACACACTTGCCCCAGTGCCTCTGCTCCAGTTGTCCACTAAATATCTTCAACCTCTCATGTTTAATGGTGGCAGCGTCAGGATGACAACATGACAGCAGCCACAGAGGAGGAAAATCAAAGTAAGAGGCATAATACAAGTGCCAGAGGACTCAGACCCTGAGGTGGAAAAAAAAACCAGGAAGCTGCAGTACCTTTGCCTCATCTGAAAGAGCAAGGCACCTGCATCTCTAGATGCTATAAGGCATGCCAGTTTGGGATTCTGAGGGACAAGATTCTTCCTATCTTAAAACTGGACACTATTATAATTTCTCTTTTGAGTTGCTGATTATGATTTTTGGTATAAAATTTCTCCTGCTTACAATGAACTGCATTTCATGCATGAAAAGAAATATTAGTTAGAATTTGCTTCATGAAAATCAGTAGTAGCAGAGCAGATGTGCACAAATACTGTATTTTGGATAATGCCATGTTCATGCAGCCCCTAAAAAGTGCAGCTCTAAATTTTTCAAAATAACTCTTTGGAAATGCTTCAGTATGCTTCTAGATCTAGATATTCTTGAAATGTTTACTCTCATCAACATTTTATTAAGACATCCAATGACACCCATACCATTTATATTTTTTTCTATATGATTTGCAGAATTCAATTTGTTCTCAGACACCATTGTATGAATTGTTTGGTTTCTTTCTAGAGTTCTTTATAAAATTTAGTCAATACATGTTGTATGCTGTCATTTACATTCCACTAAATAAATCCTTTGTTCAGATAACAGAATAAAAACAGCAATGCTTTTAAAAAGATAAAAAAAAAAGACAGATTAAAAAAGCTGGCAGGGCTCATTGAGAGGGCTTTAAACTAGGTTCGAAGGGGGAAGGGGGGATTACCAGGCCCATTACAGACAGACCTAGGGGTGGCATGCTGAGGGTAGGAGTGGATTTGACAGTTCAGCTCAAGTACATCTACACTAATGCACGCAGTATGAGCAACAAGCAAGAGGAGCTGGAGGACACTGTGCGGCAGAACAGCTATGACCTAGTGGCCATCACAGAAACATGGTGGGACGAGTCTCATAGCTGGAGTGCCGCAATGGATGGCTATAAGCTCTTCAGAAGGGATAGGCAAGGAAGGAGAGGAGGTGGGGTGGCTCTGTATGTTAGGGAG
>WKFP01013490.1:117591-138225 GCA_011057875.1 Pterocles orientalis | reverse complement strand
GGCAGGGGAGCTTGCCAAGCCACTCTCCATCATTTATCAACAGTCCTGGTTAACGGCGAAGGTCCCAGAAGACTGGAAACTTGCCAATGTGATACCCACCTACAAGAAGGGCAGTAAGGAGGACCCGGGGAACTACAGGCCTGTCAGCCTGACCTCAGTACCGGGGAAGATTATGGAACGGTTCATCTTGAGTGTGCTCACACGTCGTGTACAGGACACCCAGGGGATCAAGCATAGCCAGCATGGATTTGTGAAAGGAAGGTCATGCTTTGACCAACTTGATCTCCTTCTAAGACCAGGTGAACTGCTTAGTGGATGAGGGAAGTGCCGTGGATGTCATCTACTTGGACTATAGTGAGGCCTTTGACACTGTGTCCCACAGCATTCTCCTAGAAAAGCTAGCAGCTCACGGCTTAGACAGGAACATCCTTTTACTGGATAAAAAACTGGCTAGATGGCTGAGCCCAGAGAGTTGTGGCGAAAGGAGTTAAGTCCAGGTGGTGGCCGGTCACCAGTGGTGTTCCCCAGGGATCGGTTTTGGGACCTGTCCTGTTTAACATCTTTATCAATGACCTGGATGAGGGGATTGAGTGCTCCCTCAGTAAGTTTGCAGATGATACCAAACTGAGCGGGTGTGTTGATCTCCTTGAGGGTAGGGAGGCTTTGCAGAGGGATCTGGACAGGCTGGACCAATGGGCTGAGGCCAACTGTATGAGGTTCAATAAAGCCAAGTGCTGGGTCCTGCACTTTGGTCACAACAACCCCCTGCAACGCTACAGACTCGGTGGAGAGTGGCTGGAAGGCTGCCCAGCAGAGAGGGACCTGGGGGTGCTGGTCGACAGCCAGCTGAACATGAGCCCAGGTGGCCAAGAAGGCCAATGGCATCCTGGCCTGCATCAGAAACAGTGTGGTCAGCAGGACTAGGGAAGTGATTGTGCCCCTGTACTCGGCACTGGTGAGGCCACACCTCAATCGTGTGTTTTGGGCCACTCACCACAAGAAGGACATTGAGGTGCTGGAGCAGGTCCAGAGAAGGGCAATGAAGATGGTGAAGAGTCTGGAGCACAGGTCTTACAGGAGCTGCTGAGGGAGCTGGGGTTGTTTAGTCTAGAGAAGAGGAGGCTGAGAGGAGACCTTATCACTCTCTACAACTACCTGAAAGGATGTTGTAGTGAGGTGGGTGCTGGCCTCTTCTCTAAAGTAAGAAGTGATAGGACAAGAGAAAACGGCCTCAAGTTGTTCCAGGGGAGGTTTAGGCTAGATATTAGAGAAAATTTCTTCACTGAAAGAGTGATCAGGCATTGGAACAGGCTGCCCAGGGAAGTGGTGGAGTCACCATCCCTGGAGGTGTTCAAGAAACGAGTAGGTGTGGTGCTTAGGGACATGGTTCACTGAGTTAGGTGATGTTGGGTTGGACTTGATGATCCTTGAGGTCTTTTCCAACCTTAATGGTTCTTTGATTCTATGATTCTATATACAATCTTTTTGACGGCACCTGGGAATGTACTTAAAATTATTGTGCCTGTTGAGGACATGGCTACCGGCTAAACAGGAGACTATATGTGGTGGTAGTTCCAGAGAAGGCACTGTGTCTTCACACAAATCTTAAGGATGATACGCCCTGTCACAGTACAAATAGTAACCATTAACAGTCATAAAACTTGCTGTCAGAGCTAAAACTGTAAAGCTTACTATCTAACCTAAAAACTAAGTCAAAGGGCAGTAATAATCCATCCAACATATTCCTCCTCTAAGTTAATTTGAGTTATAAAGGACTATAAGCATAAGTGACTTTTACCTAACTTGTAGTCATGGTCTCATTTGTAATTTAGATAGAAAATATGAATCTCTTGATTTACAGTCTCTCGGTAAACATCAACTTTTGTATCCTTTAAAAATCTGATTTATTTTCCAAGTTTAAATGGAAAGTAACAAAAAACTCCATTATGCATTAGACAAACATAAGTTTCACTCATTTCTGTAACATTTTGGAAAAGTTGTGATTTAGTGCTATTTCTGGAGCTGCATTTTTTACTTAGAAAATCATTAAATGTCAAAAGATTTTTGAACAGCTAGTCCAAACATACTGGCTTATGTATGAAACAAAACAACAACTTTGAAATAAATATGATTATCTAGCAAAGATTAATGCAAAAAATAAAAAAAAGGAGATTATTCTTGACTAGTTATAGAGAAGTCAGCATTTAACACTAATTTATTACCTTTCTCTCTGCTTGGTTGTCAGAAAGCATGTGAATGATGTTTGAAGAATATCATACATATGAATAAAGTGGGGAGAAAGAAGATCTTGAACAACTTTGAATCTAGCCTCTAGACAAAACATGAATAAATCCTTAGTATACTGAAGGAATTACAGGAGCGGATGCTAAGGCAATGAACCAAGACAGTGTAGACGTTATGCTTCATTGAATTGGAAGTAGAAATTTAAATGCATTTAAATTATTTGGACTGTAATAGCCATTTATCTATCAAAAGGGTTCTTTGTAGGATAGTTTTTAGAGATATATAATGCTCTACTATTATAGCCTATATCACTTGAAGCAGTCAAGTTGCTCGTTCTAAGGCTCCACATCTGCAAGGTTTCACATTGTGCATAGCATAACCTGCTCCATCCTAGACCGACAAGGGTCTAGAAAAAGAATAGAAAAAATGTTTTGATGCTTGGCTAAGTTATTCACATAGCAACTGCTGCTTTTGCAGCTTCACCAGCTACTTTTGCCTTGAAAGAAGCATTACTACTCTCAAAAATACAATCTGTTTCAGCACCAAGCTGAGAAGATGAAACAATGAACACAAGAACAGCCTTTGCTTTTTCTTTTTAGAATGCAAGGCAGTGACTTTTTAAAACAACATGTGCCTTCAGCAAAACATGCATTCAAAATATCCTAACACAATTTTCACTGACAAGAATTTTTGTCTCTGACCTAGAAGAGGCTGGGTGTTGTGGATAATTGAGTTGTAATCAACTGAGCTCTAAAAACTGCACACATCTAATTTCATCTTTAAGAAATGACATACCCACTTAGTACTGTAGCCATATAAAGACCCAGCTTACGAAAGATTTCCCAGTCCTCAACTTCTGTTATCTTCCCAGCAATTAAAAACACAATACCAATTGGCATATACCTAGAAAGCAAAATAAAGCCATTAAAATGCATTCTCAGAAGTATTGTATGGTTACCCCAGAATAATTTCTCGCACAGTGTAACTTTTTACAACAGAAGGAAGACTTTTTTTTATATTCTATTACTCAGCGGAAGATTTTTGTTTATATTCTGTTATACAACCGACTTCATTCATTTGCAGCAAGACTTCAGTAGAGGTGATGAAAAAAGACTAGAAAATCAGAGTAAATAAAACCTTACGCATAGTCTAACAAGTACTGTATGACCTCGTATCACAGAATACACAGAAGCTGGGAAGGGGTGTGGGCTTTGCCCTACTGCAGCAAATGTTTATGCATAGCCATAAGCTTATGTGGAGGTGCAAGTCTGCAGGGCTGAGGCCGATCTGTGCATTCTGCAGTCACACACAGATGGGAAAGGCCTCCAGTGCCTACAGCAGCTGCCCTGCATCACTGGGGGCTATATGTGGGTCAGCTGCACAGAGTAAGAGTGAGTTTATTATGTGGGGATGATAGTACAGTCATCAATGTGTTGCTTGATGGAGGGGTCCCCATCTGCCAGTAAACTTACACAAGGCCATGCCTCACAGATGTGAATAGCTGCATGGGCTACTGCCTACAGAAAATTCAAGAAAAAATCAGGTCTTATGCTAGCACCAGCTGCACTTCCTTCTGGTACCAGACAGCAGTCTGTCACAGAGACAAATGGCCACTTTGGAGCTTTGAGTTACTATAAACTTGTTTATAAATTTGTGAATATGTAAAATGTATCAATTTAAAAATATAAATGATAAATTTACAAAATGTGTGTGTGCTACCTCACAAATAAACTAGTACTTTGTCCCTGTGCAAAGCAGGGACTCCTAGTTCTGTCTGAGCCCTGACCTTAGTGAAAGCAGAACTAATTCCTCACACTGCCAGCATCAAACTTTACTTTATTCAAGGCAACAGCTTCCACATCCACAGAAACACAGGGAGCCTGTAGCCACAGCTTTAGGCACATGCAAGACAATGGACAGTCGGTTTATGGCTAGGATCCTGTATCTGTGGCATGTGCTAACTCTTGGGTTCTCGTTAGTGGTAATTCGTTGTATTGTGAAGCAGGCTATTTCATGGGACTGTAACTCAGCTGGGGACTGAAGCAGTTTCCTAGCACAAGCTGCAGAAACTAATTTACCTTTATTTAAAAGCAGCAAAAAGTGTGCAAATAAACCCTGGACAGGTTTACTGTTTTGCAGCCATCAGTTCATGGAAAGGCCAGATCTGATAGGCTACTGTTGGTGTGAAACATGTGGATATGAGCAGAGTAATGTAGCAAAGAGCACAAGGCAATCCACATGTAGGATCAAGCTCTGTAAAGGATTGTGTGTTCTTATAGTCCTGAACCTGTAATTGTAATCTGTACAGACAAAAGCTCTGTGAATAGTGGTGAAGTCCAACCAAACACTATCAGATGAGTTGCTACATTTTTAATTGTCTCTCCTGTCTGAGAATATTATGAGAGAACATTGTGAGAATACTGTCTCACAAAACCTGTTAGTAGAAGGTAAATGATGCAAAGTTGTATGTTGCATACCATTTTGGATTTTGCTCTGTGCTGTGGCTTCTATATTAACTTTTATTTCTAAAGGAACTTAACTCCAAGGACAGCTATCCTGTGAATGTAATGGTTATCAGGGAATGGTGTACAAGACTGAGAAGGGCATGTGAGTACACGCCCTTCAGCCCTGAAATCACTAGTGCAGTTGTACTAGGCTGATATAAACCTTTAGCAAGAATGTCTGAAAAACCCAGGCTTCCTACGTACCAATAGGACTGTTTCTCTAGTATATAGTAAGTGGAAGCCCTGTCTCCAGTTTCCTTGAAAGGATCAAATTCTGCAGAAAGGAAACTTTTTACCAGCCTTTCTTTTAAAGTTGTTTGCTGTAAAGCATTATACAAAAGCAAATATGAAGTATGAGTCTGCTCCTACCTCTTCAATGACAAAACACACTTACAGAAGCTGTTAGAAAATGCCAGTCTTTGGACTTACCACATAATTATCTGAACTATTCTCATTGTAGCTTCATTCAGTGCATTGAAAAAGTCCACCAGCACTTGTCCTTTCTCTCCCATTTTCCCAATAACCATTCCAAAAACAAGACAGAAGACAATCAACCCCAGCACATTGATGCCGTCGGAATACACGCCCACGATTTTGTATTCTTGGGTTTTGTTCTATAGATTAGATTCAATAGAAAAAATGTTACTGTCTGATAACACTGAATTTACTTTAAAGAGTTCTAAAATGAAAACACATTTAGATCTTTCTTTGAAGCCACAGATCTCTTCTTCCTCTTCTCTCTATTCCCTTTCTGGTGGTACCAAGTGGTCAAGTTCAAGAATGAAGGTAGCACTAAATTGTCTTTGAAAGCTTTGTATTTTAAAGCTATGCAAAGATCTGACCAAACATTAGCAGGAGACAAAGGACCCCTTAATTTATGTTGCCCTTTCTATAGACTTCTGACACAAAGCAGGGCAAGGTCTAGGTATCCGCAGTCATGCCTTCAATATACTCAAGGCTTACTCCCTACTGTGGAGAACAAAACATAGCTGGTGTAGAATTCCTGTGGTCATTTCTGAGCAACTCAAGGGTTTGTGTCTGGATTTGAGATAAATAGTACATTCTGTAAGAACAGGGACAATGGTGTCTGATTTTGTCCCAAGTTTAAAATCTATTGCTCAGCAGAAATCAGTGAAATTGTGTAATTTATAGCAAAATTGGATGCAGATACCATAAAAATCCTACTAAATAGGTAGGTATTCACACATTCCTCTGTGTTTGTGCAGCATGAACATATGAAGGAAAAGGTGCAAGTCTTCACTGCATCCTGTTTCAGGATTTAATTCATGTCTTTTCATATAGCTTATGTTCCCATGCTCTCAGTATTATGAGATGAAATTTGGAAGGAGTGTAACAAAATGCATACTGATTTGATACTACTGTTTTAGTTCTGTGTTCATATTCTACTGAGTTCCTTTCTCCCTCTCCTTCACTGTAATTCTAGGCTTTATAAACCATCATCATCCATAAGCTTTCTACACCTCTAATCAGAGGTTTGTTAAACCTCTTCTTCACTTAAAAAAAATTATTATGATTTTCCATTCCTTTCTGCAGTGCTTAGAGTTAATTGCTGCTCAAACATATCATGCTGATATACATCTAGCCTTTCTACAGAGACTGTTTTCTTCAATTTCTCAGCAAATTGACAATTTATTAGCATATACATTTAATAGAGTGTATGAATGGATCATTTTCTCACATCATCTATTATCTTTGGACTGCTTAATTACCAATGGAGTCCTCTGGTGTTCTTAAACCTACTTGAAGATCCTCATAATCACATCTAGCACTTACTTGCTAAGTTTTGTGCCCTTGCTAAAACCTATCTATGTACCATTTCCTTCCTTTTCTCAATCACTAACCACACCAGCTAAACCAAATTTAATCTATGTTCTTTCTCCCCACTTCATATGTTATGAAGGAATATGACAATAAAGGTCATACCTCTGAATCCTTTGCTGTTGCAGCAGTTGGAACAGGTTCTTCTGCAAATGCAGAGCCATTTTTATCCACACTGGTTGTTGCCTCAACTTTTTCACGTTTGGTTTTATACTGGAAAAGTTTTTCAAAATATAGAAGTGGTTATTTAGAAACATGAGGAAACTGAAGAATGGACAAAGGCATAGTCTTTGCCTAATAAAAATAAGGGAAAAATTAACCAATGTGACTTGGAAGTAGCAAACACAGACAAACACGTTATTTCCCAGTTCATGTGAGCCATTACAGTTCTGTACTGTACTGTACTGATGGTGTAGATCAAACAAGTGATTCACAGATAATATGCTATGAATTCTGCTCCCTAGGCTCTCAAGTGCCCTGTGGACCTGATGCAGTCTTATGGGGGTTGAGATACAGTTCCTCACAATGGCAAAGGGATTTTTTTGTTGGGACAAACAGTCTGGAGAGTACTGCTGACAGCCACCCCAGGATAGGTCATTTAGAGCAGATAGACCTGATACAACCAGACTCCCAGTGAAGTGGTTAGCACAACTAATGTCATTATACAAAGCAAACAGCCACTCTCTGTGACCAACCGGTCACTTATTAGTCATTTTTCCCTTCATTATCAGGGCCTGAAGGTCCTGTGCACAAAGTAGACAAACCAAACAGATTTCTTCCTCCCCTCCCTATCGGCCTCAAGATTCTGGGATGCCAGGCTGACTATGCCCCTCCTTACCACCTTTGAAGGTCCCAGGCACTTGGCCAGCCAGTGGTAGTGACGACCCTGACATCGAACAGGTAAATGTAACATCACCCAGGGCACTGTCCATAGAACCAAGCAGTTTCCCTCTAATGGGGATTGTGTACTAGAACTGCTGCTGGGCAGTGAGACCTGTGACCCCTTGGTGGCCAGGGACACCGCCACCATCATCTGCTTTTTCCAAGGACTGAGTGACTTGTATTCTTTTATATGATTTGAGTCCAAATTATGATTGTTATGTTGATATAGCGAACCAAGGATTAAAATTTGACCCAATCTGCAGAGGGTCCAGGTGACTAGAAACCATAAGCTAAGTGGTGCTGTTATAAAATTGTACTATACTGATTCTGCTTATAGAAATCCTGTGCTATTCTGATTATAAATTCTGTGCTATATAAATCATAATATCCGGTTAAGAAAATAAAGCTTTAATTGTAACTATGATTTAGTGTCATCATAATTCTGCCAAGGGTCCCTAGATCCCCCTTAGTGTAGGGTGACACTAATGAACATATGAGCAAAACTACAGTTTTATATACTGGAAATACATTCAGTGCTGTGCACAGCAGGATAGTTAACATCATTTCCTGGGGAAGGTTAACTACCTCACATACAAACCTCAGACAGACTGGTAGGCAAAGGCTGGGGAAGACAAAAAAGGGAAGCAGAGAGCATCACAAAAAACAGTTTATATATTTACAGGCAAAGATGACTGAATCTGAAGTAAATCTGATATACAGACAGCAGTTCTCTCTTTCATGTTGCAAATCTCACTTTTTCTGAAAGATGTCTCAAATAGATGCTTCCAATTGGCTGCCTTTTCCTTAAGATGGACCATCAGGTTTGGCAATGGGTATTAGATGTGAGACACATTGGGGTGAGGGCAAAGTTATGCAGATTTCATCAGACACTGAGGCTTCTTAAGAACAGGGAAATAGATTTTCATGACATGGTTCTTCTAACTCTGTCTGTCCCAAAATGAAAAATCTTGTCTTGTACACTGCTCGGTTTCTGCACCCAGCTCCTAAACCATGTCTTTTTGCAAGGGATGACCAAGGACTTAATAGCTGATAACAAAATGTTCATCATAATGGAAAGGACACCAAGATGCTCTAAAAAAAAGTCTTTATATGGGAGATTGAGATACTTCTGGACCTCTCATAAATAATTCTTACCTGATACAGTTTTTTGGGGACATAAAAGAAGATAATTTGTAATTAGCAATGAAAACTACAGTAGCAAAGAGGAATGTTCAAACTTACCTGTTGAAAACAAGCCTGCACAAGGTTTTCTGGGAACATGTTCCTGTTAAAAGAGTAGATGCATTTCAACATTACAGCATATTAAGACCTGTGCATCTGGACCTGCATATGCAAATGCCAGACACACTTCCTGAAATAAAAAATAATGAGAAAGCTGATTTTAAATATGTGGCAATTGATTCTTACATGATAGATTAAGTAAAAATCCTACCATAAGAAAATAGTGTGCAGGAATAGTGATACAAAACAAAGACTAATTGTAGATGGAGAAAAAATAATCCACAGAAATGGTTTTGAGGGAACTACTTAGACCTTTATTTTGTGAATTTTTTCTAACTGCTTAAACATGTTAGCTCTGAAAACCTGCTCAAGTCTTCTGCAGACTTTTCTAAGGGTTTCCTTCTTCTAACCACTTTAAGTATCTATTGTTTCCCATTATGCTGATGGGGAAAGACTCATTATAAGGTTGCTTTAGATACTGGTGATACAGCAAACTTGATAACTGCATAACCCTAAGAAACCTTTGCTTACTGTGTCTGTTACTCTGAATCCTGCCTTGAGGAGGGGAAACATAACTCTGCAATTTCAGGTGGCTGCCTATCCTGGACCTCACAGAAGCTGTTAGTCAGTAACCCATCAACCTTTCAATCCCTTCTGGATATTTTCTTCATACTAGGTAAATATTGTGTACCAGTTTCTGCAAAGGAGGGTAATTTTGGTTTTGTTGGGTTTATTAGTCTATGGTGCAAAGAGAAACATTTTTAACAAACTGCTCTGAATATACTCTAAAATGTCTAACCTATTGGAATACAAGTTATCGTCTCCTTATTCATCCATCCATTCATTCATCCATCAAACAACATTAGAAATTTTTATTGTATTACACATCACGCAACTTTTTTTCTATTTGTTTGGACTGCACAACAGTGGTACGGAAACTAAAAAAGAAAATCTCACCTGATCAGATCCAGCATGGCATCAACAGTATTGACTTCTGGGGTACTGCCGACTCTGTCAATCTCATTTGCCTTTTGAGTCACACCAGGTTTAATGGTCACAACTAAGACAATCCCTGCAGAAGGAGAACCAGAAGAGCTCACAGGGCAGGCAGAGGCATTGGTGCATCCTGCCTCCAGTGTATCCCATGAAGCTAAACTCTTCACGAACTAAACTTGCCCAAATGCTCTCCCTGTGTGCTCATACAGTGCTGTTCACAAAAAAGAAGTCTACAGGTGGTGTCCTTAAATGTGTGGGTTTCCCCAGCACAGGAACTACTTGAGGCTTTGCCACTGGACTTGGGCATTAACTTCGTTCTTGCATGTATGATACTAAATCACTACTGCTTACCAAGAAGGTAAATTACTTCAGCTAGGCTTCAGCTGGTGTTCTGCAACTTTTGCATGGTGATGTTTTGAACTGCTTTTTACCTTTTGCCTTATGCAGCTTTTCTTGTTACTAGCTTTCAGATATGAATACAAGTGCATTGGCCTGTGACCTCAAAGTACAACAGGATGTTTTGGTAAAATTAGTTAGCAATAAAGTTACATAAGAGACGGGTTTCAGAAACAAACTGAAGTAAAATTAGTTAGCAATAAAGTTACATAAGAGATGGGTTTCAGAAACAAACTGAAAAAAAAATCATGAGCAAGAAATACTAGCCTTGACCTTGTGAATACTGTAATCAACAATGAATTTTTAATTTACTTTAGTGGCTTCATTTTAGGTATTTTTTTCTATACAGAAAAATATTATATTTCCAAATGTACATTATTTTTTCATTTTCCTCCCCCAGATCCAAACAAACCTAAAGCAAATTAAACTACTAAATCTCAGTGTAGGGAGAAAGAGGTATTTGCATGACCCTTTAACCAGCCAGGAATAAAAGCAGAACTGAATTTGTGTAACTCTGCAGAATGAAACAAGTAATATCATAGTATTATAGAACAGCAGGAACCTCTGGAGATTGTTTGGTTTAATCCTTCTCTCAGGGTAGAGACAATTTCAAAGTTAGATACATATTAATGTTAGTTTTTATTAATTTTCCTCATTATGTATTCACAGAAAATTCCCAGACAGATGAGACGGCCTGAATGGTGTAAACGCAGTGATATTTTATTCTCAGTGATGCAACCTCTCAAAATTAATCTGGCTTTGTATGTCTGTATGTGATTCTTTTTCTGTTGTTAAATACTGCTTTGCTTTACAAGTAGGCAATATATGACGTACATTTTGTCCTTCAATAAATACGTTTCTTTTTAGTAGGCAATATCAAGTCACAGTATTCACTCAGGCTCAACAAAATAAAAATATAAAACACAAACTACATGATGGGGGGGGTTGGAACTTGATGATCTTTAAGGTCCCTTCCAACCCAAACCATTCTATGATTCTATGACAGCTGACAGAAGTGTGTTTAATTTTACTTCTTATTTAAGAAGGCAGGCTGAAGATGTTTGGTTAACCAAATATGGAAGATTCCATGGCTGCTTGTAGGGAATTAACTTCCTGCAAGAGGAGATGTGGATTTCAGAGAGGTAGGAGTGGAGGCTGGCAGTGACAGAGGGGACAAAAACCTTTTAGGAAGGAAATGAGATTACAAGGAAAACAATATTTTCTGCATTCTTTCAGGTGAGACACATTAAACATTCTTGCATCTGAGAATCAGTGACAATCTATCCTCTTGCTATTGAGGAAATTCACTTTGTAGTTGTAAGGGACTAAAAGATAAAACGGTCTGTTATGAAAGTCTGCAACTGCCTGCCAAAGGCCCCAGTGAAGGACGAAAGGCGAATGTCTGCCAAAGGCCTTGTGAACAAATGGTTTACCTCAAACATCTCAGTTGTAGAAGACTGCAGTTGTACCCCTAGTCCTACTCCTCACTGATAAGAGGAAGTATGGAATGTATTGAAGGACTTATGGCCTTACCCCCTTGTTAACGAGGCTGTCTCCCTTACAACCAAGTAGCAAACCTTGCCCCACACCCTTACTAACAAGATCACACCCTCACCTCTGAGGTACCGACAATAAAAGTTTAGCCAAAGTTAACCTAGTGTATAAGGTCTGCAAAACCACTGACCCAGTTGGTTGAAAGGGTTAACTGTGCCCTGTCCCCCCTTACACGTGCTCAAAAAGAGGGTTCTTCTCTTGCAAATTAGGGAGACACCCCTATCCTCTTCCTACACAAATGAAGGAGATAACTCTGCAGCTTCTTATGCTAATTGAAGAAAGTTAGGCAAGACACCTGAGAACTTTTGTCTATAAAAAATAATGGGAAGGTGCACATCCACCACTGGAGGACCCCCAAGACATTAATCATCACTGCATCCAAGGGTGGTGTTATTGTTCTGAAAACTTTCCTTTCTCTCTTCTCTCCTTTCCCTTTTCTCTTCAAGCTTCTATCTGTCTCTGTCTCTATTTTCCTGGCACACAAGGGTAACAGTGTTAGAAGCTTTTTTTTCGGTGTCAATAAGTAATTAGGAGTTTTTCTTTCTAGTGATAATAAGTGATTGAAAGTTTACTGTATAGTGGTTGGTGGCTGTCATATTGTTGTAGTTTTGGCATTGC
Source organism: Pterocles orientalis (assembly GCA_011057875.1). Classification (NCBI taxonomy): domain Eukaryota; kingdom Metazoa; phylum Chordata; class Aves; order Pterocliformes; family Pteroclidae; genus Pterocles; species Pterocles orientalis. The sequence goes on along the minus strand of WKFP01013490.1, from coordinate 125,950 downwards.
AGGTAATTGTGATATCATCACAGTGTTAGTGGTTGTCATATCATTGGAAGTTTTAGTGTTGTCAGTAGGAGGTAGTGCTGTTGTTTTTTTGCCATGCCATTTATCTTTTGAAATTCTGCGATATTGTTTACATATTTTTGAATAAAATAGTTCTCTAATTGAAGCTCTCAAAGTGTTGTTCCAGGTGTTCCGGGTTACCACACAGAGATCCAAAAGTAAACCTTGCCCTCACCCACCAAGTGGGATGGGACAGTAGTTAAGGCTGGACTTTGATGTTCATTGAGCTCTCCCACTGCTGGTCGCTGTTTATCTAAGTAGACAGCTCCTCATCTTCCCTGAGCTGAAATGTATGGTAAAATTGCCTGTGGCCTCATACTGGATACAAATACAGTCCAACCGTGAACAGCGGGACTAACTTGTCCCTGTATCAGGCTACAGGTACGTCAAGATGTTTGATATGGTTCCTGTCTCTTCTCTCCAACCTGTCTTGGGAAATCAGTAATGTCACAGTGCTGTATACTCATAAATTAGGTGATGCTGAGGATTTTAAAAGTTACAGTATCACAGAGTACCTAGTATTACAGCTATGACTGTAGTGCAGAAATAATATATGACTGCTCGCAAACCAATCTTCCCAGAAACGCTGGAATCCAAAGCAGCAACACCTGCAAAAAGAACCACAAAAACAAAACACTAAGAAATAGTCTTAGAAGAAACCTCTTATTTTTGTAGTGACAATTATTTATTGTCTCTTATTTCTGTGCTGGAAATTTTTCCTTATTCAAGATACTTCTAAACACCTAACCACCAGTTGCAGTTCTAAAAAAGTGTCTGTGGCAGACCAACACATTTGCTTCTGCTTCTTTGCAAAAATCTGGATTCCTGGGATTTTTCTAGGAAAAGACACTTGAACTTTTCTGATTCCCTGATCTTGGTGATGAATCAAGTCTTCTTTGGTTTATGAAAGTATGTTACAATTTATTTCCATATTCATTTAAATAATAGCTTCACTTTCTTCAGATCTGTAACATTTTGGCTTTGAAACTAAAAGCCATGGGAAGGGAGCTGCTCAGGGCTGTTACCCCAGGTTGCTCAAAGGCACATACAGACAGGTAAAGCTCATTCCTGGAGGGCTCACCTTTACTAACAGGTTTATTTTTTTGACTAAAGCTTTTCTGAAGTCTGGGCTGTTCCCACTGCTCTGCCTGTATCTGTCATTATCAGAAACCGAGGGCAGTTTTTGTTTATGGAGGTGAGGAAAGTGCTGAGGCAGGTGTTACTGAGGTCAACCTAATTTCCGGCAACACTACTGTAATCAAACTGGTAATGACATATTTTTTAATTGTTTAAAAGTTCTGCAGTTCTATCTGTACACATACAATTCAGCAAGCAGGGTAAAACGAGCACTGTGACTGTAAAACTTGACTGTCTATAACCACACTAATTAATAATTCACTGCTATCTCTTTATTACACATTTGTGATCCATTTATATTTTTATGTCTATTGAGTCAGATTATCAAAGACTGGCCAGATTCACTTGTATAGGGAAGTAAAAATACCCTGAAGATATTTAACCTCAGAGAAGCATGATTTTGTAGAAAAATATAAAGTTTCAAAAACTAAGGAAGAAAAATCAAAAGATCTTTCTGACGCAAATGTAACTTATTGATCTTTGAGTTCAAAAGGGACCTTAGCAAGCATACTTTAACCATGTGTTGATGTCTCTTTCAGAAGGTATAATAACAGCAGTAACAACTTGTGCCTAGATCATTCATACAATGCCTTACTTGTTCTGTTAATTTTTATTGAAAATGCAAACAGTAGTGGGTGGGGAGAATGAAGGTTTTTTATTTCATCATCTATTTGATTATTTTGGGGTCTTCCATAGGATAGCATATAATCAGACTGACTACAGAAGAACTACATATAACTGAAGAAATAATGATGTAATGACTATAATCTCATTTGCACAGGAAAAAACAAAGGATAACAAAAAAATTATTCATATGGCAAGGGAACACAGACCAGTGCACAGAAAAAAGCAATGCCATAGCTATTACAGGAGGCTGTCAGCACTATGGATATTGTTTGAGGCAAAACCAGCAGAATGGACACAGAATCTTGACCATCATCTTTATTTCTCAGCTTGGGAACCGGGAAAAAACAGGTAGACAGGAAGACTTTTGCACTGCAGTGGGCTCAGCTGTGGAAATTACGGCAGTAAGAACTTTTGAGAATGTATACTAATAAGGGGTTCTATGGACTATAGAAGAGCCGGATTCAAAGGCTGTCAATGTTGAAATTTTTGTACCTGCTGGATTAACTTAGAAGATTTTACATCACGTTTATAAAAGAGAGCAAGCTGGTATTGGCAAAGTTCCGTATCTTTTAATCAAAAGTTCATAAAAACTAGAAACCAATTTTATTCTAGAACTTGTTGTATTGATTGTTGATAGTGGTTAGACAGACAGTGGAAGCAAGATAATAATCTTTTTGTGGGCTGGAGTGCTTCACAAAGCTTGCCTGAAGATATTTGTGTCTAACAGTCTTGCTGACTTAGCCAAGAGCCTAATAATCATGCAAGGTTATTTCCCTGGAGTACTCAGTTATAAAGATTTTACAATTAGTACGACATGAAATTCCTGTGACAGCCATTCTTTTGGCTCCAAATGAAATCCCTTTGCAAACTGTTATGCTCACTGGAGTTACAGAGGTATAATTAAGGGCAAACTTTGCCCCTGCACTTTTAAACTGGATAATGATCCTGTTAGTGAGCTGTGCTAGAATCCAGTTTGTGCTTCCACTCCCATGTGGGTGCTGCTTTGCTAGCAGGCACAAAAACATGCAAATCAGTCAGGCAGACATAACTAAGTTTGAGTATGCTCTGAGGATTGCAGGTGTGGGGGTTTTTTTTTGCTTTTTTTTTTTTTTTTTTAAAATGGCTGTACTGTGAAACAAAACTCTGTTAAGGACTGTGATTCCATTTAAAGAATGAAGTAGCATTCACTACATGTGCCACAAACACAGGTTTACACTGAATGCTTTATGCTGCTAAGCTGCTTTTTATGTTAGGTTGTTACACAAAGGAAAACACAATATATAAAAACAGATTTTCCTCCTGATAGATGCTACCGTCATTAGCGAGCAATCGCTAATATAATTGACAGCCACTGGCCTTCTTCTCAAGCCAACTGAAAATTAGAGTTAACTTTCTTCATAGTAGCTAGTGTGAGGCTGTGTTTTGGATTTGTGCTGAGAAGGCAGCTGATAACATACTGATGTTTAGAGTTGCTGGACTCTAAAGAAAGGACTTTTCAGCTTCTCTGCTGTGCCAGTGTTGCCAAAGTTAGAGAAAGACACATAGCTTCTCTGACTCTTACTTTAGAACTCGTGTCTACCTGGTTAAGCGAGTCAAACCAAGAGTCCTGTTAAGACTGTATGATAGCACCATCAGTCATCTGCAACTTTTGAAGTCACACTGAAGTTCATAATCTTGCTTTGTTGTTCATATTTAGAGTTGTTCCACTGAAATGCTACTGTATAAAGCTATTTTATCTAAGGGAAGTCGCCAAGATCATCTGCTTCGGAGCCGACCCTGCTCTGACACACTGATTGTAAGGCACAGGGGGTTTTTCAGGAGATGATTCTTCAAGAGGAAAACCCCAAGACAGCAGCATAACCCAAATCCCACCGTCAGCTCTCCTGCGAGAGGCTGACGTGGCATGGGATTTGCTGGGGCAACGGTGACCACACCCCCCTCCCAGTACTTAAATTCATATCGGGATGGGGGAGAGCTATCTCTCTCACAGAGAGCAGGCAGCACAGGCAGCACGGGGGTGTCACCTGCAACAGGCTGCAACAGAAGAGGGAGCGGCTTATGTAGAGGGATGCTGAAGTTCTGCAGGGTCCAGAAGCCTCATAAGGCAGCCATAGGAGCAGAGCAAGCAGGCAGGGTTCCTCTGAGAAGGGGGGAAGAACTAAAGACCAGGAAAAGCACGGACATCCTACCTGACCCTCCAAGCAAAATGGTAGGCACTTGTCTTTGCACTTAAGGCTGCAGCTCTGGCTAAGGGGTCTGCACCATCTTCCCCTGGGATGGCTGATGCCTCCACACAGACAGAGCTTCAGATGGCAGAGGCAACTGTACAGACCTTGGTTTGTGGGAGGTGCCAAAACTACTCTCCTGGGGCAGGGATGGGAGGCAAACCATCCTGCAATAGGTGTGCCCAGGTGGACCAGCTCCTCGAACAGGTGGCCAAATTGCAGGAGGAAGTGGCAAGACTGAGGAGTATCAGGGAGCACGAAGAGGAGATAAACTGGTGGAGCTGAACCCCACCATCCCTGAGGCCAAGGCAGGAGACAGAGGCTCCACAAGAAGCAGAGGATCCCCCCCCTCTTGCCAGCAGGGTGAAGGAAGGGACCTAAGCGAAGGGGGAGAATGGAAACAGGTCCCAGCCTGGGGGAACAGGCAAATCCTCTCCCAACCTTCCTCAACCTCTTAATTGCCTTCATGCAATAGATATTGATATTCCTTTACACAGGGAAGTCTGCTGCCTCCCTGGGGCCCGGGTTACACATGTCACCAGGAAGCTCCCTGGTCTGATACAGCCTTCTGATCACCACCCACTATTGGTCATGCAGGTTGGAAGTGATGAGGTTGCAGAGAGAAGTACAAAAGCAATTAAAAGGGACTTCAGGGCACTGGGGTGATTGACTGGAGGGTCAGGAGCACAGGTAGTGTTCTCCTCAGTCCCCGCAGTGGCAGGGATGAATACTGAGATGATCAGAAAAACACACCTGATCACCACCTGGCTCAGAGGCTGGAACCACCGGTGGAATTTTGGTGTTTTTGATCATAGGGAGGCTTATGTGGCACCAGGCCTGCTAGCAACAGATGGAGTTCACCTGTCACACGGGGGGGGGTAAGGATTCTTTCTCATAACCTGGAAGGGCTTTAAACTAGGTTCGAAGGAGGAAGGGGGGATTACCAGGCCCATTACAGACAGACCTAGGGGTGGCATGCTGAGGGTAGGAGTGGATTCGACAGTTCAGCTCAAGTACATCTACACTAATGCACGCAGTATGAGCAACAAGCAAGAGGAGCTGGAGGACACTGTGCGGCAGAACAGCTATGACCTAGTGGCCATCACAGAAACATGGTGGGACGAGTCTCATAGCTGGAGTGCCGCAATGGATGGCTATAAGCTCTTCAGAAGGGATAGGCAAGGAAGGAGAGGAGGTGGGGTGGCTCTGTATGTTAGGGAGTGTTTCGATTATATAGAAATCGAGGATTGTGATGATAAGTTTGAATGCTTACGGGTAAGAATGAAGGGGAGGGCTAACAAGGCTGATATCCTGCTGGGAAGGTGGCCTAGAACACCCTCCCAGCAGAAGGAAGCAGATGAGGCATTCAGTAAGCAGCTGGCAGAAGTCTCGCGATCACTCCCCCTGGTTCTTGCGGGAGACTTCAACTTGCCAGACATCTGCTGGAAATACAACACAGCAGAAAGGAAACAGACTAGGAGATCCTTGGAGTGCACGGAAGATAACTTCCTGACACAGCTGGTAAGCGAGCCTACCAGGGGAGGTGCCCCGCTTGACCTGCTGCTCACAAACAGAGAAGGACTGGTGGGAGATGTGGTGGCTGGAGGACGTCTTGAGCTTAGTGACCATGAAATGTTAGAGTTCTCGATCCTCGGTGAAGTAAGGAGAGGTGTCAGTAAAACCACTAACACGGACTTCCGAAGGGCAGATGTTAGGCTGTTTAGGATGCTGGCTGGGAGAGTCCCTTGGGAGACTGTCCTGAAGGGCAAGGGGGCCCAGGAAGGCTGGACATTCCTCAAGAGGGTGGTTTTAAAAGCACAGAAACAGGCTGTCCCCATCTGCAGAAAGACAAAGTGGCAGAGAAGACAACCAGGTTTGCTAAACAGAGAGCTTTTCTTGAGACTCAAGGAAAAAAGGAGAGTCTACAATCTCTGGAAGAAGGGTCAGGCAACCCAAAAAGAGCACAGGGATCTTGACAGGTCACGCAGAGTTAAAATTAGGAAGGGAAAAGTCCAACTGGAACTCAACCTGGCTGCAATGGTAAAAGATAATAAAAAATGTATTGACAAATACATTAACAAGAAAAGGAGAGCTTTGGCTAATCTCCATCCCTTGTTGGATGCAGGAGGGAACATTGTCACCCAGGATGAGGAAAAGGCTGAGGTGCTTAATGCCTTCTTTGCCTCAGTCTTCAATAGTCAGACTAGTTATCCTCAGGGTATTCAGCTCCCTGAGCAGGCAGGCAGGGACAAAGAGAGGAATAACTTTCCCACAATCCAGGAGGAAGCAGTTAATGACCTGCTACACCACCTGGACATGCACAAGTGTATGGGGCCAGATGGGATCCACCCAAGAGTACTGAGGGAGCTGGCAGGGGAGCTTGCCAAGCCACTCTCCATCATTTATCAACAGTCCTGGTTAACGGCGAAGGTCCCAGAAGACTGGAAACTTGCCAATGTGATACCCACCTACAAGAAGGGCAGTAAGGAGGACCCGGGGAACTACAGGCCTGTCAGCCTGACCTCAGTACCGGGGAAGATTATGGAACGGTTCATCTTGAGTGTGCTCACAGGGCGTGTACAGGACACCCAGGGGATCAAGCCCAGCCAGCATGGGTTTGTGAAAGGAAGGTCCTTCTTTGACCAACTTGATCTCCTTCTAAGACCAGGTGAACTGCTTAGTGGATGAGGGAAGGGCCGTGGATGTCATCTACTTGGACTTTAGCGAGGCCTTTGACACTGTGTCCCACAGAATTCTCCTAGAAAAGCTAGCGGCTCATGGCTTAGACAGGAACATCCTTTTAAAGATAAAAAAATGGCTAGATGGCTGAGCCCAGAGAGTTGCGGTGAAAGGAGCTTAGTCCAGGTGGTGGCCGGTCACCAGTGGTGTTCCCCAGGGATCGGTTTTGGGACCTGTCCTGTTTAACATCTTTATCATTGACCTGGATGAGGGGATTGAGTGCTCCCTCAGTAATTTTGCTGATGATACCAAATTGAGCAGGTGTGTTGATCTCCTTGAGGGTAGGGAGGCTTTGCAGAGAGATCTGGACAGGCTGGACTGATGGGCTGAGGCCAACTGTATGAGGTTCAATAAAGCCAAGTGCCGGGTCCTGCACTTTGGTCACAACAACACCCTGCAACGCTACTGGCTCGGGCAGAGTGTCTGGAAAGCTGCCCAGCAGAGAGGGACCTGGGGGTGCTTTTCGACAGCCGGCTGAACATGAGCCAGCAGTGTGCCCAGGTGGCCAATAAGGCCAACGGCATCCTGGCCTGCATCAGAAATAGTGTGGCCAGCAGGACTAGGGAAGTGATTGTGCCCCTGTGCTCGGTACTGGTGAGACCACACCTTGAATCCTGTGTTCAGTTTTGGGCCCCTCAACACCAGAAGGACATTGAGATGATGGAGCAGGTCCAGAGAAGGGCAATGAAGATGGTGAAGAGTCTGGAGCACAGGTCTTATCGAAGTGGCTGAGGGAGCTGGGGTTGTTTAGTCTAGAGAAGAAGAGGCTGAGAGGAGACCTTATCACTCTCTACAACTACCTGAAAGGAGGTTGTAGTGAGGTGGGTGCTGACCTCTTCTCTGAAGTAACAAGTGATAGGACAAGAGGAAATGGCCTCAAGTTGCATCAGGGGAGGTTTAGGCTAGATATTAGAAAAAATTTCTTCACTGAAAGAGTGATCAGGCATTGGAACAGGCTGCCCAGGGAAGTGGTGGAGTCACCATCCCTGGAGGTGTACTCTCCACCATCTTTGGCAAGTTGTGGGAAACAGGGGAGGTGCCTGAGGACTGGAGGAAAGTGAATGTCACACCAGTCTTCAAAAAGGGCAAGAAGGAGGACCTGGGTAACTATAGACCGGTCAGCCTCACCTCCGTCCCTGGAAAGGTGATGGAACAACTTATTCTTCATGCTGTCTCTAGGCATATTAGGGATAAGAAGGTCATTAGAGGCAGTCAGCATGGCTTCACCAAGGGGAAGTCATGCTTGACCAACCTGATAGCCTTTTATGAGGACATTACCAGGTGGATAGATGATGGCAAAGCAGTAGAAGTGGTCTATCTCGATTTCAGAAAAGCATTTGACACCGTCTCCCACAGTATCCTTGCGGCTAAACTGAAGAAGTGCGATCTGGATGATCGGGTAGTGAGATGGATTGTGAACTGGCTGGAGAAAAGAAGCCAGAGAGTTGTGGTGAATGGGATGGAGTCTAGTTGGAGGCCTGTATCTAGTGGAGTCCCCCAGGGTTCGGTATTGGGACCTGTGCTATTCAATATATTCATCAACGACTTGGATGAGGGAATAGAGTGCACCCTCA
>WKFP01013490.1:88291-117571 GCA_011057875.1 Pterocles orientalis | reverse complement strand
GGGGGTGGTCAGTAGGTCAAGAGAGGTTCTCCTCCCCCTCTACTCTGCCCTGGTGAGACCGCATCTGGAATATTGTGTCCAGTTCTGGGCCCCTCAGTTCAAGAGGGACAGGGAAGTGCTGGAGAGAGTCCAGCGCAGAGCCACAAAGATGATGAAGGGAATGGAGCATCTCCCTTATGAGGAAAGGCTGAGGGAGCTGGGTCTCTTTAGCTTGGAAAAGAGGAGACTGAGGGCTGATCTAATCAATGTTTATAAATATGTGGAGGGTGAGTGTCACGAGGATGGAGCCAGGCTCTTCTCTGTGACGTCCAGTGACAGAACAAGGGGCAATGGGTTCAAGCTGGAACATAGGCGGTTACACTTGAATATGAGAAAAAACTTCTTTACAGTGAGGGTGACAGAGCACTGGAACAGGCTGCCCAGAGAGGTTGTGGAGTCTCCTTCTCTGGAGACATTCAAAGCCTGCCTGGATGCGTTCCTGTGCGATCTGATCTAGGTGTTCCAGCTCTGGCAGGAGGATTGGACTAGATGATATTTCAAGGTCCCTTCCAATCCCTAACATTCTGTGATTCTGTGATTCTGTGGTGCTTAGGCACACAGTTTAGTGAGTTAGGTGGTGTGGGTTGACGGTTGGAGTTGATGATCCTTGAGGTCTTTTCTCACCTTAATGATCCTATGATTCTATGAACAGTCTGATTTAGCAAGACTGAGTGAGCCTAAATAGGAAACATGGTGTTCCAGGAATTTTTACCAGTAGCTACTGATGGAAGCATGAATAATTCTTTCAGTTTCTCAGAGAATTAAAAAAATGTCACTTTAGAATAACACAGTTTCAACTCCATGAAAGACCAATATTTACTTGTCTGTTTTCTCTCTGACAAGAGTGATTTTTTTTTTCCATTTTGGTGTCACAGGGGAACAGATGTTCCTAAACGAAGCTGTAATTTTGAAAGTGCTGGAAAAGTTATAACAAAGTCTTGAAAAATCATTAAAATATACGTTTCAATGGTACTGATACTGTTGAAGCTTCATGCAAATCTAGGAAATTGATTTTCTAATTTTTTATGATAAACACTTGTCTTTCTTTTCCTTGGTGCTTATAAAGGTTGTTTTGGAACATTCTGAACACAAACCAATCCTCAGGTTTTCTTTCTTTATCCTCTCTTCTGCTGCTAATGACAACTCCACTCTCATGAAATACAGGAGTGTCTTTGCTCAACTGCCAATGGAGTCAACTTCTTTTCACTGCTTCCAAGTTGGTCTACAGCTTTCCTGTTGCTTCCTACTAAATGTAATAAGATTTTCAATTATTTCTGTACTGCCCTTTTAGTTTTCAAAAACAGGTACTCAGATCTTTGGAAATAAAATAGTGCATAATGTTTCAGGTAAAAGAAACAAGTAGCTAGTGAAAAGAAACAAACTCTGCAGATGTTGGAGTCGGGTAAACCATTCAGACCAATACATACACAAACCAGACCTGTATGTGACTCCTAAGTGGCCCCCAAAATTTGAAATACCTACAGGTTTTTGATAAATAAAAATCCATCTGAGCTCTTTCAAACCCTGCACTAGCGTGCCAGTGAAACTGTTGTGGAGGAGTGTATCTCTGCATCAGGTGAAGTACTGTAGACTTTGTAACAAACACTAGAGCAATGTGCTTCACATTCAGTATTTCTGAGGTATTTATTCAGAAAACAGGGAATTCCTACTCTTGTCCTCTCCTCACACAGAAGCAGTTTCCACCAACTAGCTACATTGCACTGTAGCAATTTCAAACTAGTTGTCAGGAAATATCTGTCATCACCTCTGTAACTAGATAGCCGACCGTGTTGTCTTTGAGCATTGCTGAGGCCAAGAGCTAAGCAGAGACAGAGGTATGGAACCTGCACAGAGATTGCAGAAATATTCAAAATCACAGTAGTTCATATAACCTGAAAGATAAAGAAACCACATGTTTCAGTTTATTGCAATATCAAGCTACTAGATGAGACTGAAACCTCTGTGTTGTGAAATTATTCTGCATCTGGATATTATAAAGCTTTTTTTTATCTTGTCTGAAGCTGGCCATTGACACAGTCTTAAGAGCGGATGGCAGTTCCTAAGGAGTCATCTATAAAGTCAGATAAAAAAATCAAGTTCTCATTAATATTAACCTTTACATTTTAGTTAATGGAGTGCAGGAGAGAGAACCACTTACTGTGCATTAATAAAACCTTCAAAGATGTTGAAAGGTTACTATCCCGTTAGATCCTCCTTTTTTGTTCCTGCCTGTTGGAATGACCTAATTTCCCACATAAATGTTGCTGGTGTCAACATTAGGGAACCTCGTAATAAAATCCTTTATAGAACTATATTTGTACACAGCATGGATTGGACAGCCAAGTGACTGACAGCAGTTGCTATCATCACAGAAGAATTACCAACAATTGTGGGATCTACTGTCCAGGGTAAAACACTTCCTCTGTACTACAGGTACTAACCCTGCTTAAAACCTGAAACTGTGTGACCCATTAATTATAGATATTTTTTCCCTCTGAGATACGTACAGTTAGGATAAATATTTTAAGCTGAAACAAGCCTATCAGTGTCCAACATCATTAAAACTCAAGTAAACAAAATGCTCTCTGTACAAGATGATACTGCACTGTGTTGTTGTGTAGTTAGTATCAGTGGTCACTTAAGAGGCCTGTACAAGTGCACAGGCACCCAAATGGCTTTGGCACGAGGTATAACATTGTAATTCTAGAGTAGTTCACTGTGCTTCATTAATCATGTGGTCCTGTGAGATCTGGGAGGTAAAAGGGGTTGCATTAAGGGCCGGAAACAATCACAGGGTTCTTTCATCTTACTAGTTCCCTAGGAAATAGCACTATAACAGTTGAGCCTGGGAAGAAGAGGGGGAAGGTGTTTTTAAGATTTGGGTTTATTTATCATTATTGTACTCTGGTTTTGGCTGTTAACAAATTAAAGTGATTTTGCTTCCCCAAGTCCAGTCTGTTTTGCCCGTGACCATACTTGGTGAGTGATGCCTCCCTGTCCTTGCCTCAACCCACAAGGTTTTAGTTATATTTTCTTCTCCCCATCTCACCAAGGGGGAGGAGTGAGAGAACAGCCAGGCACTGCTTACGGCCAGCTGGGCCTAAACCATGACATCCATTTACATTTTTTTTTGCAGAATGTGGCAACAGACATATGAAAATAGTAAAACATAGGAGAATGTTAAAATGCATCCGGAGAATTTCAGTAAGCACTCCTTCTAAGAGGACCACAATGTTTTATATAAAAATAGCAGTGTTGTTTTATTGCCAGGGGTGCACTATATTTTGTGTTGTTGCAAAAATATAAGATTTACTCTTTGAAAAATACTGGAGGTGGTGGGGGGTGGATAGAATGAAGCCATGCAGACACAGTGCCCTTGATAAATGGATAGCTGTCTGAAATGCATGAAGTCACTTGGCGTTAAAAGATGGAGCTGGGACTGTTTCTAATTTAAGACACAAGCAATATAAACATTTCAACTGCACCTGACTGTGGTATGACCTCTCTGTCATTATTTTTTTGGAATGTCATTTACCTCATACTGACCATTCTCATTTAGTCCTCTGATCCTGACAGAGTTGGTGGTCAAGCCATAAGAGCAACCTTTCCTAGAGGCCTAGTGACCATTTTTAATTAGTTGCCGTACTTTTGTTCTACTTGCAATGGGAAACACTGCTAATACTAAAACAGTGTTTGGCCTATATCTTCAGAAGTGACACATAATTTTTGCTTGAGGAACTGAACACCAAATTCTAGCTCCAGTGTTGACTCATGTAGCAAGCTCATTGCTTATTGTCTTATTCCTGTATGTGTCTAAGAGAATCCAAATTTGCATTCTTGTTCCATGGGTCAGCTCTAATCAGCTACTGCCAGGAAAGGAAGGAATCTCACACATATTAGATTTCATCCTAGTCCATGAAAAATTTGTTGTTGTTTGACAGTTAGGTGATGGATAGAAGTGGGACGGTTTCCTTTTCACTGTAGGGAAAGGTCCTCTCTGCTGTTCTATGAATTTGGGACAGTTAGCAAATATGAAGTCAGGTTTGGAGAGATCTTTGCACTTAAAGTGCCTAGCACCACCTGTGCAATCTCCCTTGTGACTCAGTCCACAATGATTCTTCCTAAAGGATGACACATGTTGGAGTCACACTTCCTGAGACTCAGAAAGGGTATGAATAGACTAAATGTTAAATTTGCCAACTAATCTGAACTTTTTTCACCTATCAAGTCTCCCAGTGATGTGGCTTTAGCCACTTTGGATATCTGCTTTTGCAAGGCAATCCTACCACTACCTCTTCACTTCCTCTGTGAAGAATGCTCCTCTCAGGGCTTCTGAAAAACAAGGAAGAGTACCAAAGCCAGCTGTCTTATTTCCTTTTGCCCTTCATCTATGCTGACCTTTGAAGAGAAAACCTTGCTATATACACTTCAGACAGTAACAGCTGCAAGGGGGGATTACCAAAACACTGGTGAATTCAAAGCCTATACTTTATTGAAGCTTTGACTCATCTGTGATATTGGTCTCTTCCCATTCCAGCCTCCGAGCCTTATCTCTCCCATTCTGCCCTTCTAGTTGGAATGATCTTGTAGTACAAGTTTACCCTTACTGTGATTAATCTGCTGAAAGGTCATTTTCTTCATATTCTCCCTGAAATATAAGTTTACAAATTAGGTTCAATAGGAATTACTTCTGTTTCCTTTCAAAGGCTGAAGAATGGATCTTTCGTTCTTTTCCTTTGCTCTGTGGAGTTCTCTAGGAAGTGCAATACCATATCCCTTGCATGTGAACAAGACTGTGAGGACCAAACAAGTAATTCACAGCTGCCTACTGAAACACCACTCACATCCAGGGCTTCAGACAGTATGGTTCCATGCATAACTTCACCATTCAGCTGAGACACAGGACTCAGATCCTGCTATCTGTCATGATCTGTAGATCATTCTCAAGCATCTTTCACTTGATACGCACCTTAATACAATTTTATTTTTTCCTCCTGTTTACTGTGTCATGGGGCTCTGAATTCTTTTGTATCTAGTCTTCCACTAGATAACTAAATGGCACACATAGATAGGCCTCATTAGGAGGACAGTTCTGACTCAGGTGTTAGCTGAGAAGATCAGGTAAGGAAGAAACTATGGCAAATGTAAGCCCCAAAGACAGTGATATGCAGTCTCTCAAATGAGCTTCTTGGCAACCCATCACCTCTGTCCTTAGTCTTTGTTACTAGAAGTCTCCCATTCCTACCCTGACAGTCCCTCTAAAGCATCAGTTATCCTGTCTATTCAAATTTCAGTGCTAATTACTGTAAAGGAAAAGGATTTATATGACAGCTTGTAGCAGCTACCTTTTCAATAGACTTGGCAGAAACTTAACTAATCTCTCTTCTTTGGAGCAAATGATTGTTACTCCATTAGTACTCTAAACACAACAGAAAAATGTCTTACAATTGAGCTAAAAAAATCTTGCAAATTCAGTGAGGAGGGAGGAAGAGGGGAGCAGAGAGAGAAAGACACATGCGGGTAATAAAGATGCATCTGTTAGTACTACTTAAATACTAGTAAAAAAACTAAATCCGAAAATTCTCAATGCTTACTTACATGACCTAGTGAGACTACTACTGGATTAGCAAAATAAATATTGGTCTTCTAACTTTGAAGAGGCATTGAAAAGAGATTTGTTTGGTTGGTTTTTTTTTAAGAAACAGACTAAAGCACGGAATGCAATAATAGTTATAAAGAATATTCCAGATACTGAAAGGGGATGTCCTGGATGATTTAGGACGGTGTTGAAAGAGTAGTTGTTATGAACCTTTCTAAATACCGGATAGAAAGGGAGGAATAAATGGGAAACTACTAGTTTATGGCAATGAAATTGATAAAATAATTATAAAATGGAACGAAGTTCAGGTAAAAAGTAAAGAAAAATTTCTGACCCTGGACATCAGTTTGCTAAGGGACTGTTGTACTGCCCTGTATAGGCAGTTGGTACAATCAGCACTGCAGCCTTCCATTCTCTTCTTTCCAAATGGTATCACTTACAGGAAAATTTTAATTTTCCTCTAGAAAGCTCTTAAAGGTTATACAATCTCATGTTAGTGCCTTTTCAGAGGATATTATGTTCCTTGGGTGGAATATAATAAGAGCTTATACAGAGGGAAGACGACACATCACTCTGCCAAGATGGACAGGCTAGCAAGATTTATAAGAGAAATCAGATTCAGTTCATGGATGCAGCAGAAATAAAGCTTCTGCACTGTTGCAGGCGAAATATGTATGGAGTTAATACAGAAAACCTGGAATACTGAAAGTACTGGAATTACCTCAAAATTACTGGTTGTAGAACACATGGGTGGACAAGTTTTAGCTTCTAGACTCTTGAAAAGAAAACTTTAACATGACACTACATTTTTTAATTTATCACAATGTCCACACACAGGAAATGGAGTAAAAAACTTAATGCAAACTGTTTATAGTGGAATTGTTTTTTACATCTGGAGCTCCAGAACAGAAGCAGAAGACACTAACCCACTCCAGACCCATCCGCAGTGATGCCACCCGCAGCACTCCAGTGAAACAGCTGGGACAGGAGGCGGTGACTGGCAATGCTGCAGAATGGCTGTTGTGTTGGGGCTCTTTGCCCTTGAGAGCTGGTGGTAATCATGCTCCGTGAACTAGAAGTGCACTTCAAAGATTTATTACTATAATTTAAAACCTTAAATAATATCGGGGCTGTCTCAGTTGCATAAGGTCGACTGAGATTGATGGGAAAGGAGTAGATGACTGTGATAGAAGTAGTGAAAAGAGGATGGGCATAAAGCCCTGTCCATTAACAGCCCATGACTCTGCAGTCCTCCCCGCCTCAATGACTGCACATGGACAGCGGGGACAGGACCTCCAGCATTCCTCAGTACAACTGAAGGCAAAACTCATTAACAGTAGCGTAACATTTTCTGTCCTTTCCACAACGTATGTGATACAAAGGGACAAAGTGAGCTTCCTGCCTGAACCTGGATAACTAATTTACTAATATTATACAACAGGCCTGCTTTCTCGGCGGTTCTTTTGGCTTCAGAAACACAGAAAAGCAAGTGAAGAACATACAGATATCTCAAGAGACAGTCTCTGAGTATGTTAAGCTAGATCAGGGATTCCCCAAGGAGTGGAAACTAGTGTGACTGCTAGTGATGCACAGGGCCTGTTAAGGATGCCCTAGTCACAGAGCATCTCTAAATAGCTGTGCTTCTTGTACTTACAGAAATGGAAACTGTGGAGGCAGCTGCCACCCGGGAACAGTGATACCAAAGGAAAATTGATTTGGAAGCCATGCATTATAGGAAACTTAACAGATTTGTTCTCCCACTATTTCCTTGCCTGTGCTCTTTTACAGAACTTCAAACCTCTGGAAAGCTTACATCTAAGGGAACTGGCAGGTCTATTTTTGAGCATAGGCACAGCCTCAGTGTCTTTTAACTTCAATTACTAATATAGTGGACAAAAATAAGGTTGTTTAAGTCTGAACTGTTCTGATTTTAAAGGTAAACATGAGAAATAAGAACAAGCTGATTAATGCTCTACTTTGATTTTTTTCTCATTGCATTCCAGCACTTTTGTCTCTCATTTTGTACGTTTTGTCTCCATTCACCAAACTCGGTGGCATTGTGATAAAACAAACTAGTAACTTAGTTCTCTCTCACGCAGTTGCAGTAGGTGGTTCCTGTCAGCTAGAATAAGCCTGGTTTGTCGTGGGAAAGCTAGTGGCTCATGACTTAGACAGGAACACCCTTTGCTGGATAAAAAATTGGCTGAATGGCCGAGCCCAGAGAGTTGTGGTGAAGGGAGTTAAGTCCAGGCGGCAGTCGGTCACCAGTGGTGTTCCCCAGGGATCGGTTTTGGGACCTGTCCTGTTTAACATCTTTATCAATGACCTGGATGAGGGGATTGAGTGCTCCCTCAGTAATTTTGCTGATGATACCAAACTGAGCAGGTGTGTTGATCTCCTTGAGGGTAGGGAGGCTTTGCAGAGGGATCTGGACAGGCTGGACCGATGGGCTGAGGCCAACTGTATGAGGTTCAATAAAGCCAAGTGCCAGGTCCTGCACTTTGGTCACAACAACACCCTGCAACACTACAGACTCGGTGGAGAGTGTCTGGAAAGCTGGCCAGCAGAGAGGGACCTGGGGGTGCTTGTCGACAGCCAGCTGAACATGAGCCAGCAGTGTGCCCAGGTGGCCAAGAAGGCCAACGGCATCCTGGCCTGCATCAGAAATAGTGTGGCCAGCAGGACTAGGGAAGTGATTGTGCCCCTGTGCTCGGCACTGGTGAGGCTGCACCTTGAATCCTGTGTTCAGTTTTGGGCCCCTCACCACAAGAAGGACATTGAGGTGCTGGAGCAGGTCCAGAGAAGGGCAACGAAGATGGTGAAGGGTCTGGAGCACAGGTCTTATGAGGAGCATCTGAGGGAGCTGGGGTTGTTTAGTCTAGAGAAGAGGAGGCTGAGAGGAGACCTTATCACTCTCTACAACTACCTGAAAGGAGGTTGTAGTGAGATGGGTGCTGGCCTCTTCTCTGAAGTGACAAGTGATAGGACAAGAGGAAATGGCCTCAAGTTGCACCAGGGGAGGTTTAGGCTAGATATTAGAGAAAATTTCTTCACTGAAAGAGTGATCAGGCATTGGAACAGGCTGCCCAGGGAAGTGGTGGAGTCACCATCCCTGGAGGTGTTCAAGAAACGTGTAGATGTGGTGCTTAGGGACATGGTTTAGTGAGTTAGCTGGTGTTGGGTTGACAGCTGGACTTGATGATCCTCAAGGTCTTTTCCAACCTTAGTGATTCTATGATTCTATGAATCATTATCTTTGTACTACGAGCAAGAATTGCAAACAAAAGAGAGTGCAGTTGGTACTGTGAAATGTGGAACTGGCAGGATGCTTCAGACAGTACTGCAGCAGTAATCAAAGCAGGCCCTAGAGCAAGGAAAGACTTTATTTCCGTAGCCATGGAAACCTAGTGGTTGAAGCATCATCAGACACACAGCAAGGCAGTTATTGTATTTATAGCTCACATACAGCTGCCCTCAGAAAACACAATTGATACTGTCTTTTTTTCAATGTTCCTGAGGTAACCTACAAATACTCAAGTGTTTTGAGGAATTTTGGTTTTCCCCATAACTGATCCTCCACAAATTCACGAGCCAGGATACTCTCATGCATCTTTTAGCCTCCTTGGAGCTCTCTGTGAAGCACGGAAATGGAGGTAAGGTCAGAAACATATGGAAAAGCTTTATTAATGTTTCAGCAGGGAGAAAAGATAGTAAATGAGGGAGAGGTTATTGTAGAGTTTAGATTTTGAATAGCTGCTAAAATCACATCATCAAGATTGAGATCTGAGACGTGAACCTGCTGTGTTACGCGTCACATCTTTTAAACCAAAGCATGATGCAATAAATAAAACAGGCATGACCGCTCTACGGCATTTCTGGCATTTATGGGTAACCCTGGAAACATCAAAGAAATGTCATTTATCAGACATGTGATGTCAGTTTTTAGGGGAAGTTTTTGACAGAAAACATCCTAGCCCTAGAGAAAGACATCCACATCATGGTCCACAGCTTGTAGTTTGAAAATCAATGAGACAGGCAGTCTGAAATAACCCCAGCTTAGAAGGACTGATTGAAGAGAGATGGGAAGCAGAGCCATGGTAGCATTTGGAGGGCTGGGGGTATTGGGTTAAGATTCCGATCTCCAGACACCACCTATTAACATGGGACCTAGGTGTGGAAAAGAAGATCAAACACTTTTTGTTGATGACTTAGCTCCAGGCAGGACATGTAAGTTTCCTCAGCTTGTATCCAAGCACAGGGGAGCAACTGTCAGGAACAGGAAACAGGACAGTTGTCTCCAACTGAAGTCCTGTTGCCATCCAGACAGAAAACAGATTTGCAAACATTTACTGCCATTACATACCCTGTGAATCTCAGAAAAGTGATTAAATGGGACTAATCTGTTCAGTATGCAGATATGTGATGAAATATACTACACAAATCTAGATAATTTTCATTTTCTGAATGCAATTAGGGTTGTGAATTTTGAAGACTTTCAAAGACATTTTATAGGCTTTTAAGTACTCCCAGAATTATTAGATTTAAAATTCCAGGAAGCATACAAGAGATGCCTCCTAATTCTTTCTCCCTGCAGGGCACACAAAAACAACATACTGTTGGTATTTGCCTAATAATTTCTTTTTTTTAGAGCATTACTCCAAAGAAGTAAATTTCAGCTGTGGAGTATTACACTCAGTACAGGTGTAGTTCTGGATGTCACAGCAATTGTCTTAAGTAACACTCTAGGTTTTTTATCTTAATTTTCAATTTTGCTGTGACAATACAGCAGGAAGCATAAAATACAAATAATTCCTTCATATGAATGATGCATTAGTGTACTATTAGCTAATTTGAGGGATAGAAATCTCATGGAGATCCAAAAGAGCAAGGTATATTTAACTGATCACAGTGGTGATCATATGAGTCAGAGTAAATCAAACTTACACCTGCCACCTATTAAAATAACCATGAGAATAGAACAATTAAATTTTTGGCTCTGAGCTAGACTAAGAATAATTTAAAAGAGAGTGGCAGTACTTGGACTCTTCTGTCCCCAAAGCAAGGACCTATTAATCACCTCTTTCACATTTTTCCAAGCAAATAAATGCTTAGTGCTTATGTTAGTTTTTTTCACTGGGTTACAATTCAGCCTCCAGCCTGGTCAGTGGAAAAATTCTACAAATGGCAACTCACACATTATGTAAAATATATATATAAACAATGCCTTTCCTCTTGTCACACTCTGAGGAACTCAGTTGGCAAAGGAGAACTATTCTACAAAGCCCTCTATTTAAACAAAGAAGGAGAATTTTGCCTTCTCAATTTGAAAAGACTAAATTTTTTCCTGTTCTAATTGAAGAAATCAGAGTTTTTCCACTAACACAGGATTCCCTCAAGAAGCTAAAATTACTAACCATTTAAATTTTGCAGAAACTCAAGGACCTCAAGGAGTGATTCCTACCATCACTTTCTTTGCTGTGGGCTTGATCTACGTCATTATGTCCAAATGGACAGGGATCTGGTCATGGAATATGCATTTGTACAAACCTCACCATTTCAAAAGTATATATAAGTTCATGTTTTTCGATGTGACATAATCCTTTAGCATATTCTAACCATAAAAAAGAAAACTACAGATCGTATGTTCAATAATGTCTTGGTTATTCTTGTACAAAAGTGTTAATAGTCACCAAGACCCAGTATCTTGACATGGCCTACATTCACAAAATAGCCTCCTGTAGGCATCAAAAATTCCTGGACCTTTGGAACTAGCACCATGGTCTGGTTACAATTATGCAACAAACGAGCCATTACAATTGTCTCTGCCCACACTCTTAGCATCAGCAAAGGCACAATAACATGAAACTGTTTAACTTTCTCTCATGGTGAGCTAAGTAGCATCTCCTTAGCTTGTGAACTAAAAAGACAGTCATCCAGGCCCAGCTGATGTGTTGTCACAAGTTTTACTGCAATAATTTCATATATATTGGGGCCCTAAATGTCTGCCAGTGAGCATCAGAACATGTACACAGATCTGACAGCTGTGATCATCGGACATAAGCCCTATAGGGGTTTGAATAATATACAAATCCTGAGGAGGTGAACATACGATACATCTGGTCCCACCAAGGACAGCCAGTATGCACGTTGTGGTGCTATCTTTGTATGTCCTCCACTTAGTCACTAATAATAATGTTACCTTTGAGAAAAACACTTGTGTGTCATTCCAAGGAAGGTTCAGAACCAAATGCAGAGAGATGTGCCCTTGCCACTAAGGTGCCTGTCTTGTTTATACACAGAGCTGAAGACACATCTGGGATCCTCCTTAATTTTTCATTCCCCTCCTTGTTCTATTCTGTACAGTAGTTTTTGAAAGTGTGAATTTTGCTTTGGCAATAAAATTTAGAATTGCAAAGAGGTCATGTTTTCTACCTTGACTTTAGTAAGGCTTTTGACAGTATTTCCCATAACATCCCCACAGAAAAAAATTACAAACTACAGGTTAGGTAATTGCACTGTGAGGTGAATTGAGAACTTGTTGAATAGCCAGGATGAGAAAGTTGTGATCACCAAGTCCTCTTGGAGGCAAGACACTACTGATGTACCCCAGAGGTCAATACTGGGGCCA
This sequence comes from Pterocles orientalis, assembly GCA_011057875.1. Classification (NCBI taxonomy): domain Eukaryota; kingdom Metazoa; phylum Chordata; class Aves; order Pterocliformes; family Pteroclidae; genus Pterocles; species Pterocles orientalis. The sequence continues at coordinate 105,305 of WKFP01013490.1, read as the reverse complement.
ACATCTTCATCAGTGACACAGATGTTGAGGCAGAGCACTTCCTCAGCAAGTTCACAGATGATACAAAACTGGGAGGAGTGGCTGTTACATGAGATGGTTATACTGCTATTCAGAGGTATCTGGATGGGCTGGAGAATTAATCTGAGAGAAATTTCATAAAAATCAACAAAGATAAATGCAAAGCTCTGCACTGGGGGAGGAATAATTCAAGGTACCAGTACATGCTGGAGGCAGACTGGCTGAAGAACAGCTCTGCAGAGAAGGACCTGAGGGTTCTGGTCGACAACAAGCTGACCATAAGATGGCAACATCTCATAGCAAAGGCTGCCAACAGCCTCTTAGGCAGCATTACAAAGAGCAGTGCCAGCATGTGAAGGGAGATGACCTTTCCCCTAAACACAACACCCATGAGGTTGTACTGTGTCCAGTTCTGGGTTCCCCTGTGCAAGGAAGAGATGGACTTACCGGAGTGAGTACAGCGAAGGACCACAAAGATGTTGAAGAGACAGGAGCACCTCTCACATGACAAAAGAGGCTGACAGACCAGGGATTGTTCAGCCTGGAGAAGAGAAAGCTCAGGGGCATCTTATTCATTTGTATAAATACTTGATGGGTGGGAATGAAGAAGACAGAGCCAGACTCTTCTCACTAGTGCCCAAACATAAGGCAAGAGACAATAGGCAAAAATTTAAAACCACGAAACTTACTCTGAACAAGAAAACACTGTTTTACTGTGAGGTTCGTCAAACATGTTGCCCTGAGAGATTGTGGAGTCTCCATGCTTGAAGATATTCAAAACCTGACTGGACATGGTTTAGGGCAACCTGCTCTAGCTGACCTTGTGTAAGGAGGGAGTGTTGGACTAGATGGTCTCAAGAGGTCCCTTCCGGCCTCAACCATTCTGTGTGACACTGTGTGACAGAGAAAAAATGACTAGTGTGCTCTCTGATTATACACAGGCCTACTTCCTAAATTGAAATGTGCATTTTTGATGCTTGGAATGTTACCATATTTCTTTTACGAGTAGCAAGATATCTCATCAACATCCTGAAGAAAGATACCTGGTCCACTTACTTGCCACACGTTTCAGCATTACTTGCACGCAGGCAGCTAGTGCTTTCATCCTCAAGAGCAGCAAAACTCTACATATTCTATTAAAGTATCTTCTATTCTTTATCCATCTTGCTTCCTTTTTCTTGCCTACAAACCTAACATAGAAGTGTAGAAAAAATAAGCCCTTCTTTTCTATCTAAATTGGATATGTCAAGGTCAGAATCAGAGCACCTCATTCTCACCTCTGTATATGAATTTAACTCCTGCAACCTGCAATCTCTAAAATCCAAGCTCATGTTAGTAGTTACAAATGCAGTTTACTCATGCTGGAATGTTAAACATTACATACCAGCACAATAGTTTTAACAGTGTGATTCACATTTCCCCTTGTAAGTGCTGGACAGGGATACATTTAATAAAGAATTCATTTCGTGGTTACTCTAATTATATAATTTATTTCTGAAGACACAGGCCCAAAGTCACTCACAAGTAAAAGTTTGGTCAAAAAAAGAAATACAGTGGTCTTATCCTGGCAGCTTTTAGTGGATCGATCTCCTGTCACAGACTCAAGTTCAATATGATAAATATAGAGTTCAGTTTTCCTTTGCTTTCCGTCTCATTTTCTCCTCTATGTAAAAATGCTGCTGTCCTGTCTAGAACTAGAACATCTGGTCCTTTTTATGCCTCTTTCTGTTCTCTTCTTTACCTACTATTGAAAGTGTTTCATCTCTCTTAATTCCTTCAGACACAGCCCTTAACTATTTTCTGCTGCTATTTCTCAGTCTGCCTCCTGCAGCTTTCCTTCCTGTATGCCTCCATCTTGCAGCTCTTGACATTCTCCATTTTAATTCTAACACTGGGTTCCTGTCAACCTGCATTACAGATAAACCCCCCAAAGGACCTGGCAGATTCTGTTAGGCTCTTCCTGTCATAGAACCACTTTGGGGTGAGCTGCTGACATTAGTGATGTTTTTGGACACGAACTTGGAGTAACTTGGGAGTTGGTATTCAATATTCTGTTCTTGAAAGCACTTTCATAGCATGATTGAAATTCCCCTTTCATTTTCTGATCACAACATGCTCTCCTTTTCTGCAGTCAAATGTCTGATGTATTTCCATGACTGTTCAACCAAACAACAAACACTTGGACATAAATACATTCCCAAAATAGAGGCTTCGTGGAGATGAAAGGGGACAGTATACTGATAAATATGTCCTGATTCATTGTAGGAAGCTAAAAGAAAGTAGTCACAACCCTTGTTCCTTCAGTAAAGGCTTAAAGAATAAAGACTTTCTTTACTTTTTTTTTTCTTTTTAAATTCAGGAAGACTGTTTGACACCTTGCTCTGTCTCTTCAATTTGGGCTTTCTCTGGTAAATATTTCCAAATCTTTTCTCCTGGGTTAGCAAATTAGCTGTTAGCAAATTCTAGCGTGCCATGGCAGGGTTCCAGCCAACAGCTTGCTTCGTTTTTCCAAAAGAGGGAAGCTCTGCTCTTCTTTCCACAATCCCTTCCTGGCCACGTGATCTCCTTTCCCACTCTCCTGTACTTCCCCAAAATGCGTTTGAACCAAGCATACCAAGCAGATCTTTTTTTTCTAATTTATAGTTTTCTGCCAAGTCAGAGAATTGGATGGACTCACAGAACGCCAGAGCTCATGCAAGGTACCTCATGCAAGTCTGTTCATACCAGGGAAGTAAAGGTGAGAAATCTCCTCTTTTTATGACAGTAAACTAAAGGGAGATTATCTCTCCCTTTCTTGTGAAATGGCAGCATGAGACTATTTATAATAGTTAACTCTGTACCTGAGAATATGCAGTTGCATCTTTGGGCTTGCAATTTGCAACTGTTTAACCCACTCCTGAACACAGGTAGAAAGAGATACAAGAATCTATAAATATGTAAGTCATTATCTCACAGCTCTTTATAACTTAATTACCAGATAATGGTGCTAATCCATCCAACTCCATTCTCATTATATATAGAAGAGCTTAATCTAAATGTATGCAATCTATACTTTTCATTATAGAGTTCCATGAAATAATTTTTAAATTTTTTTTTCTTTCAGAAAGAAAGCTAAACCACATTGACAGTCTCATCAACTTACAGTACATTTCCAGGCATACCTGTGATCATACTTGATATGATTAACGGCAGAATGATGAGTTTGAGCATTCTCATGAGCACCTCTCCCAGAAAGGAAAAGTAGAATTTATCCAGGTTAGACAGTTTGCCATATTCCCGTACCAGCATCCCAACTCCGACACCTAAAAGACACATAAAAAAAAAAGTGACATAAAATAGTCATAATTTATAGTGGAGACATGGAGAAAAAGGAAGAAAAATAGAAGACCAGCAAAACAAAAGAAGGGAGCAAAACACATACTTTAACAGCCATGGCGGAACTTCTAAAGCAAATTAGAGATGTTTCCTTTTCTGTCCTACATATTGATGATAGGCATAGTAATAACACACAGATTCTGAATTTGGAGGATGTCTTTAGGCATATCTTTAGAAAACTCTCGATTATGCCCTCTGATTATCAGCCCAGTCCAGCAGCAACTGTATACCTGCTTTGACTAGCTCTAGAAGACCCGTAACTGGCATTTAAAAAAAATAATAATATATAAACACTATCAAACATTAAAGAAAGTGATACAATATAAATATTTTAGATAATTTGTATTGGCAAAAGTATGTCTACCTAGCAGCAATACTTTCAGTAATTGTAATTCAGTAATTGCTGCTCTACATAATTAGAAAAGAGCATGACCACAACCACTAAATGAATTTAATAATTTCCAGGAAATTGATCAACAAAAATACACTCAGCATATTTCACATTCTACTACATGACCGATCTACAAAATACCAGACCATAAGTATAATCGGTGAATAAGCGACAACACAAGGCACCTTCCTACTTCCTCTTATTTTCGGATTAAATAAATTATCAAGTAGTTCTAGCTTCTGAAACAAATCACAGATAAGGGTGCTACCAAAAGAAAATAAACCATAGATCAAAAGACAAACTTATTCTGTTTGACAGGCAATATCTTTATTTTCCATTTCAATATGATTTTCAAACGAAAATCATTGGTATAGAAAACATGTTCATCTGTGTTTAGAAAGCTTTATGACTATTGCTTCACATATGAACTTTGTAATGCTTCAGTCCTGGCTAAACTGGGTATCAAGAGATCCAATTTCTAACTGGATTCGGTGAGGGACATGGCAACTCCCACACACTACCTGCTGAGTGCTGAAAGGTCTTATTCATATGAATAGCTTCCTGAAGTTAATGGAATTATTTACAGCCCTTGGTATTTTAGTGACATCAGCGGTGTGTATTTTGCAGTGGAATTGTTACAACAGCACCAGAAGGCATGTGGTTGGTTAAGCTGAGACAGAGCTAACTTTCTTCATAATAGCTAGCAAGAGGCTGTGTTTTGGATTTGCGCTCAGTAGAAAGCTGATAAAAAGTGATGTTTACGTGGCTGCCAAGGTCTTTCAGCTTCTCTGGCTGTCTGCAAACAGGAGAAGCTGGGAGGGAGCACAGCCCCAGTTACTAGCCCAGGATTTGATCTTAGGTTCAGGATTGAGACCCAGAGTGGCCAATAATCTATTCCATAACATACACGTCATGCCCAATACATAGGTGAGGACCCTCCGGAAGATCGGCCCTTTTTGGTTCTGGATCTCTTTTGCTCCGGGTCATCTTGCTCCAGGTGGTCGTTCTCCCAAGGGGCCTTCCCCCCACCCCCACCCAGGTCAGCTCTTGGTCTGGGATGCTCAGAGTGTTATCTCTGTTCTGTGAGTGTGGTTTTGGGACTCTCCCTGCTCCGGGATCGTTAGTCGGGAACAGGCTGAGCCTTGGTTATTGGGTGGGGGGGCAGTATCACTGTGTATCACTCATTTGTATATTCGTATAATTTTCCATATTATTGTAGTTTAGTTATTAAACTGTTCTCATCTCAACCCACGAGTCCTTTTTTCCCTTTACACCTTTAATTCTCTCCCCTGTCCTTGGTGGGGGAGGGGGAGGCGGGGAGGAGATGGGGATTTGGTGAGTGGGAGTGTATGAGTTGGCCCCCAGCAAAGGGTGAAGGGCAAAGGGTAAACCCATCACAAGGTGCTACCAGTCTAACTTTACCAGCCTCAGTGGCCCATGTAAACTTGCAGCGTCCCAGGAAAGCTGCTAGTGCCCAAGCCAACTGCACCTCTTCCTCCAGCTTTATTTTTGCTGGTATACAGGACTTTTAAGTTACATGTTGCTCAAGAAGCTGGTGTAGAGTTTGACTAAACAGGCTTATAGGATACATTCCTTATTTTAAGTGATTGAAGTTGTGAAGGCAGACAGTACTAGCAGCTTCAAAACCAGATTTAGGCAAATCCACATATAACTGGTCCATACTGTTGATACCGAAGGAAATAGACAGGGATCCTATATCCAACTGTCTATTAAAGAAGAAATGTCAGTAACATTCTTTTCTAGAAAGCAGGGATTTTTGCAAAAATCCTCCCTAAAAATTCACCATGGCTGCGATTTGTGCTAGTTCACACACTATCTGGATGTTAGTTGATGCAGAAATGTAAACTGACAGTTACCTTCACAGAATTTGCCTGTGAGAGGACAAAAAAACAACAAACCCTCTTTTCTGTGCTCTACCTGCAACCTGCACATGCAAAAACAAGCTGAAAGAAAATAGAGACAGATTATAAACTCTTACCAAGTCTTTCCTATTAATACAAGGGATGTAAAATGAACAAGTTAACCTTTCAGGCAAACAGGCTGCTCTAAGCAACTATTAGGATTTCTGATTTAGGTGTCATCTGTGCCAGTGAACACGGACAGTTTAAATTCCTTCCAACAATCTTGAATCTCTTAATAGTCTTGAAGATACTTGCAATATCATGTAAATACCCTTGAACAGTGAATGATAAGACACAATCTATATTTCTAATCTAGTGACTGAACTAAATGTGCTGAAAATAATTAGTCTGCACTTTAAGATAAGCCCAAGCAAGATAAAACTCTAGAATGGTTACATGTATTGAAGTAAGTTGCTAGGGCTTTGATCCTGAAAACACCAGTGTAAATAGCTGAATCTAACCATACCCGTAATCTCCATGTCTTCAGGGTATTCACACGTCATAGGGCAAGCACCCAAATTGCAGCAAGACTAGACTGTATGTTTATTAAAAGCTGTGTAATGCCACTTCACTTTGAGCAGATGTGACCAGGACATCTTCTAACTGTGTGCCTTTCATTTTAGGTGGTGACAGTCATGTTTGACCAGCTGCAAAGTTTGATCACTGCACATTTAGCAGGATTACTAGCAGGTAGGAAGATTCACCTTCATCCTTCTCCACATCTTTGAATTTCACTACAAAAACTTCCCATATGCTGTCAACAATTCAGCAGGGTTTCCTTAAGCTTTTTCACTTACATATTTATATTTGTTTAATTTTTTGGGGTGAGGATATTTTTCATCTAGGGGCAGCAACTGAGAATAGACTTCCTCATTCCAACAATCTCTTGAAATTACATGATAGCTCTCACTTCCTTGTTCATCTTAGTCCTTTACCAGACAGAGCACTTACATGCATATTAACTTGTGTAGGGTGCCAAAATACAGTTAAAGGCAGCTACCTTTTAACTGGAGCTAGCACCTAGCATATGCTGCTTGAATTTCGCATGGGAATATAGGAATAAATTTTGTTTTTGTAACAGTAACAAGAGAAAGTTAGAAAGTTAGCAGAGTAAATTCGCTTATGTACTGGGAATGGACATATATAGAACTTTTTGATCCTCATCTCAATAACCAAGTTCAACTGGAATTTTTTTCCTGGGAATTATAATGCACAGAAAGAAGTGTGGTCCAGCATAAACATATTTCACATGGTCACCAGTGCTTTTAATATCACATTGGTTACAGCAGCCCTAAGCAAGTATAGATGTAAGTCTTACAAAATGTTAATTTCTCTACATGAACACTACTGATACTCCAGTGTTTCTCAAACTAATCCTCACACATGCAAGTACTTCTAACAACCACATAACACCCTACAGTAGGCAAAGCCTCTACTACATATTAGGATTTTTCCTTTCTTTCTCTTTTTCATTCATGGAATAATTTACTTCTGCTTTTTTGATGAGCAAAAAGTCACTTTTCCTGCTTACTCTCTTTCTCTTTCCTCAGTTTCAACCACACTCCACCTTTCTTCTTGCCCATGACAAATTTATTTTCTTTTCTTTCCATCCCCTCTCCTTGCTTTTGGTCCTTGCCCACATGGCTAAATCAGGCTATGATTTTTATACCACAAGAGCAATTCTCTACTTAGAGGATTGGCAAGGTCCTCTCAAGGTCCAGACTTCTGCAATACTGAGCAGAAGTAATGAATGAAGGTGGAAAAGACAGTACAATCCCATCTCTTTAACTTTCTATGGTAAATAACGGCTTGGAACTGTGCACAGTACAATACATGCTGTATAGCATGGTGTCTCCATTTTTCCTCCCAGCAGCCACTGACACAGAAAGCGAAAGGTGGTCTGAGTCCCTGGATTGCAACACAAAAAGAGGCCATGGGACACTTGTTTTGTCTGAACCCATATGAAACAACACATGCCTTGAACTCGTGGCACTACTCTCCCAGGTAACAGACAGAAAACCCTTCAAAGAAAGGCCTTAAATGCAGACTAAGAGAAATGAGGAGTGAGCGTAAGAAAAACAAGAGAATAAAACCAAGAGAATTAAAACAGAGCAGAAGAAAATCACTGAAAATGAGCATACCAAGAGAAATCTGTTGGCATGCATCTTTCAGGTAGTCCCAGCAGTCCCAGTATAAAAAGCTAGAGGGAATATATCCTTCCTCTGCATGTGATGACCCTTTTTCTGTTGTGTTACCCAGGAACAGGGTTACCCAGGAGCAGGAAGTACTGCAAAGGGATAGCATCTGCAACTGGCTGCACTGTATGCAACACTTGATCCATCACATCTGCAAAGCCTGAGCATTCCAGGGTCTAGGGGCTGACAGCTGTGTGTAATAAGGTTGCAGAACCAGTCTGGTTTGTGTAGGTGTGTGTGCAGTGCGTGGACCCACAGAAATCAGGTAAAATGTGTCTTGGGAGACCATTATGCTGTAGGTTCTGCATATCTGCAAAGCTGACTGACATTTGGGTATCTGGCAAACACGCATTTATCACAATCTGCCCTACATCTATAGTACGTCTTTTTGCATACTGCTGTTGTTTATGAAATGTTGTCTAAGGAAAAATGCAAATTATTTGCATGGGAGCAACTATAGGACTACTAGATTTTTCTTCAAGTACTCTGCTGCAGTTCATGACACAAATTTGGAAATGAGCAAGGAAAGAAACACACACCCTGTTCAAAGAAATCCCACAATTTCTGGGCTCATCTATACTAGCACATATGGGGAGTGTCACAGATTGTCCTACAGCTATTGTAAACTTGTAAAACTGTGCTGTCCTCTCAGCAGCCACCTAAGCAATCAAACATGGAGACTAATTAAAATTTTTCAGGGAGGCTAAATCCTGAGGCCTTTTCTGTATAATAATGTGGGGTCAACACAATTACAATCTCGAATTTGAAAACTCAGAACACCTGAGTAGCTGAATCTGTTCAGGACATGCAGTATGAAGTGAGTGTAGGTACTTGCTTTACACCATTAGCATTGTGGGTTAGACACTCTTCAGAACCTGATTACAACTTTGATAACAAGCTAGCATGGTACTATCCACCTTTGCTTTTTTTTACCTTCACTCACAGGTAAAACAACCCCTGATTTAGAAACAATAACTGGTCCTATTTCTCACTGAAAAAGAATATAAAACAGATAAAATTGGTATCTAACACAAGACATCAAAGAAACAGCACATTACCTTCAACTCCCACTGGCTTTATTATGCAAATGAACCATGGGAATGAACCTTAGGAATTAACCATAAAGACAATGAGAAAAGAAATCCAGCACATCTTTCTGGAGAACAAATAATCTGTTTCATAAAGTGATCTGTTCTGAATTATACCATGTCCCTCTCTGAAAAAAAGCTGTGGTATTTTTCCTTTTTTCATATAATTCCAGGATGTAGAAACTCCATTTCACTGGAGCAGAGTTAGTGACTCTGGCTGATACTGAATCACTTTGTGGGAATTACAGGAATTTTGCTTTGATATGGCATTGAAAGAACAAAAAACATGGGCACGTCTCATGGTTCAAACTTGATATTTAATTGTGCTGCAGCAACATGGATTGTGTTATTAACAAAGTGATAACTCTTCATAATTTCCCATGATATGCTGTTCATGTGACAGACTAAAATACAATAACTTCTATCATATTGGTGGGTCTTAATTGGATTATCTTGACAGTAGATGATTCATGGGACTGAAAAGGCTGGCAAACAAAGTTCACCAACTTGATTTGAAAAACAATACAAAACATTAAATATAAACACGTCAAACTGCAGCACAGACAGGCAAGACTTTTTGCAGTCTGTGATACAGTCTTTTTGTAATATTTTATAAACCCCATTTTTTTCTGCTCTCTAGAGTTTCTGTAATATCACTGGCTGTCTCCTAGCTACAAAGAAACACACAGTGCCACCTATAGAATACTAAACTAGAGGGTGTAGAAGAAATTCTTACTTATAATAATACTTATAAACTTCTTGTTTTAGCTTATTAATTTAGGTCTCTTTGGATTATTTTTAATATTTTCTAATGTTATACATTTTACTGTTTTACATTCTACTTGATAAGGCACCTTTATCAGGGAGTGTAGTGATAGGACGAAGGGTAACATTTTTAAGCTGAAAGAGGGTAGATTTAGATTAGATACTAGGAAGGAATTTTTTACGGTGAGGGTAGTGAGGCACTGGAACAGGTTGCCCCGAGAAGCTGTGGATGCCCCATCCCTGGAGGTGTTCAAGGCCAGGCTGGATGAGGCTTTGAGCAACCTGGTCTAGTGGAGGATGTCCCTGTCCCTGGCAGGGGGATTGGAACTAGATGATCTTTAAGGTCCTTTCCAACCCAAACCATTCTGTGATCCTACGGTTAATATTCCTTCTAATAAACATACTGATGTTGACTGAAAAACACGAAGATTCCTAGAAAACTGCAGTCAGCTACTGAGGTAGGATTTAGAGTCTCTGGGGTATATAATTGCATGGCAACTGTTCTTAACTCTCAGGATTCTGGTGTTTCCCAGACTACCAGCTTGCTTACAAAGATATGTGAAGTCCTCTCAGAAATCTTCCAGAAGAAGAAACTTTCCAAGTCAGATCTTGGTCTACTGAAAAAAATTTAGTAGGAATGTACTGGAGGAAGGTGTGCTTGTTCCTCCTTCATGGTGAGAGCCCCTGTGTCCTCTCTCTGATTAACCTGTTGAGCGTGCAGCAGTTGTAAATTCCTTCACATAAAAGACACATTGTCATCTGACTGCAGTGTGAGGAAACTTCAGGTGGACAGTGACTCCCTGTGATGGACCTTCAGGAACAAAGGCAAGGTGAAGTACTGGCCAGAGGGGTAAAAAACAGCTTCTCCAGTGTGGGGTACTCCCCTTACTCACAGCAGGTATGAAGACTGCTTCAACTGGCAAAGCCACATAACTCCTGCTACTTTATGTGTGGCAGGAGTTTGTAGCAGGGCTGATAACACAGAGCAGCCTGTAGCAGTCACTGATAACACAGAGAGGCCTCTCTGTAACGCAGCCCTGCATGGGACCCACCCCATCCTTAGTCAAACCACGGCTGGTTATTCCATTCAGCCAGGAGAAGGGAAATAATGGCCATTCTCCTGTGACTATGTATGACCACTGCTCTGCTGAACGCTGAACCAGTGTTGCCCCAGAACGACAATGTGCAGATGGCTAAGCAGTTTGATAACTTAAGTCTCTCCTGTTGGACTCCTAGTTTCCTCTTACTTATCTAAATATGCTGTAGAAGAATTTCATATTTTCAGAATGTAGATGTAACTTCTGAGAAAGACAAGATAAAACAATACAGTTGAAGGAAAGTAAAAGACTTTACAATCATGCTTCATCTTATAGAAAGAACTTTACAATCATGCTTCATCATATAGCAAGAACTGCCATACAGAAGCTACCTACAGCCCATTAACAGACAGAAAAAATACAGAGGTGCTGTGAAGAATTCATTAACTCTGTTAAGATGAATTAAGTTGTATAAGAGATAAAATTTGCTTCTTTCACAGCTTTTCAACAAACTCAGTGACTCATTAGATTTGTAAAGTATAGTACTTACAACCTTACCATGATGAACACCATATTATAAAGATTTTATCATAAATTAAATAATTTGGGGAAAACAACAGTTCTTTCCCAGGACCTATAGAACCTACATTTCCTCTTTAATTTGGATGTATCCTGGTGAAAGCAGCTGTTCTGTTTCACATTCTGAGGAATGTGAAACTCACCAAGGCTTCAGGAAAAATGAACACAAACTAGAATACACAAAAGGAAGGACTGTAGGGTGATGAAAAGAATGAGGAGTCTACATTCTGAAAGGAGATTAAAGAGCTCAGTTTGTCCAACAGGGATGTCTGAGTTAGAAATACAGAAAATGGTTGAATAGCAGAGAATGAGCAATGTTTTAACAAAGGGATGATATTGAACCTGAATACATTCAGACTGGAAATAGTAAGGCCTCCAACAATCAGACTGATCAATACAGCTTCCTAGGAGGTCCTGCAGGACCAAGAAGCCTATCCAGCTTTAAGGTAGAGGATATGTTACAGAATTTTATATAAAATCGTGTAATCTGAAGCAGCAGTAGACTAGATGTGACAACCCAGAAGGTATCTTCTATCTCATATTCCTGTGTTTTACAGTCAAATGGAAATGTAATTTGACAATAGTAATTTGCCATTCTTCTTTTGCAGACCTTCCGCATGACCCCTTTCAGCTGTCACTTCTAAAACCACTACTGTTCTCCTTCACTCCACCCATCTGTAACTTGGGTGCCTTCTTTAAGGCATCAGACATGTACAGGTCTTGTTGCTTCCTCCATGTCTCCAAATCCACTCAATTTTATAAAATAGTACTTCCATTTGGAACACTTTTGTCACTCATTTCAGATACTGTCATGTCCCCAGTACAGGTGTTCCTAGTGTCTTACATTCTTCTTACATGGCCTAACATATTACAACACCAATGGCACCATTCCAATGCTACCCCAAAAATTAGAGCTTCTTACCCTTTCTTATAAAAGCCCTGTGATCATCTGTTCTCTTTCCACAGAACTTGCTTGCTATCCCATGAGCACCATTGTACATCCTGTATAGCCTGAGAGATAGTAGCTCAATAGAGCACATCAGGAAAAATGCATCTTCATTTAAGACCCCTAAAACACAAAAGAAACTAAATGGTTGGAAATGTTATAAGAAACGTGAAAGGCTACTAGTTGGGAATATCTGCCACATTCTGACCCTTGTTACAGTTCCTGCTTTAAACTGTGATGAAAGAAAAAGACAGTAAACAGGACATACTGTTCTAGCTGTCCCCTTGCTGGAACAGCAGTGGAATTATTCTGACTATAATAAACTGAGATAAGAAGCCTGAACAGCAATTCAGTGGAAACTAAAGAGAGATAGATAGTGACATGCAGAAACATCATTATTCTGAAAATAATGAAGGCATCAAAGCCTTGAGAAATCAGAGATATGATCTAGAAAATTAGTTCAGATTAAGCAAGGCCAGGTTTTTTGTGGTTCTAAAAGCATGAAAGGACGAAGAAATGGCTGTTTTGCAATATCTTGTGAAAACACGTAGATTATCTGTCATCCATAGAAATTGTTATTACATGTCACATTTAATCTTCTGGCATGCTATCGGGTTGTCATGGAATGTGCAATGTGTGGAGCAATGGTAGACAGAAAAATAAATCTGGAACACTAAGTCCAATATAGCCCTAATCTTTCACCTGAATATATGACACAGACGTGATATCACACCATGAGATACTGTTGTGAGGTCGTAAGTAAGAATGCTTTTAGCAAATTCTTTGAGGCTTTTGTAAAACAAAAGGGTAGATTTGCAAACAGTGGAAGTGCTGTTTGTAAGCAGGCTCAACCTGAACATTAACTGTTTGCTGGGGAATATAAGAAGAAAGTGTCTTTATGCTTTGTTGAGATGTAAGCAGAAAAACAAAAAATATTTTTTGTAATTACATTGTAGTATTGTATGTATGACCTCTAAGGTTCCTTCCAACCCAAACCATTCTATGACTCCATGATACTATTTTCCCTCCAATAATATTGGGAAATTGGCAACACTAAATACTTTGCTGGTATTAGCATTGGTGTTACTCCTTCAAATGAAAAGAAATATTTCATTGACTTTGGTAGATTTGGGGCTTTGTAGAGTGCAAATTGCCTTAGGCTCAGTCCTTCCAAAGCTCCCTTTATTTAAAAGTTCAGCTTCAGTGATAGTTCCACTTCATTCACATAAAGTGAAACCCAGGCTTTATGTTAAAACAAGACACAAAATACACGGACAACAGGAAAACACTTTACATGCAAGAATGCACTGGTGGGTTTCCAGTGACTCCAGCATGTGCTGACACTGCTCTGACATGGATGAATTTTAAAGGAAATAGTGCTTTGAGAAGCAGCTGTTAAATCCCGTCATTTCTGATCACAGAGATAGCCTAGCCTTTCTAGCTACAGTTAGCAGGTGCAGAGGCGCCTGACTTTTTTTTTTTAAACACAGACCTATGAGCAAAAATATTATTATAGAGAGATACTATTACTTAATACTATAAAATAATCCTTTTCATTAAAATTAAAGAGAATACATTTTTGGCATATAGACTGCTGGGGCGATATCATAACGCACAAAACAGAAGCTCCAGTGGCTGCTACACTCATCAAATCATGGCAGATAGCTAGAGCTGCACCACTCAGAGTTTCTGCAGTGCTGGTGCTACAGATAGGAGCTACGTGTATTTTAACCTATCTCTCAAACGCAGGGAGAAAAAGAGATCGGACGCCAGCCTCAACCTTCTTCCAACGAGGGAACTGCACAAGCAAGTGACTGAACCTGCATAAACTGGATAAACCTTCCTTCGCTCCAGAGGTGCAAAGCTCGGGTACTCAAGCATGCTGCAGATGTTCATTCACCCCCTCCTTCTCCCAGGCACTTCACCGCTGCCTCCCACCTCTGTTTCCCGGCTCCCGCTACTCTCCATCCCGCCCGTTCTCCCACCGCTCGGTCCCAGGGCCTGCCCACGGCCACCTCGGACAGCTCCTGCCTCCCCGCCTCCTGCACCAGGCCCGGCCCCGGCCCTTTCCCGCCCGGCTCTAGTCCCCCTTGATGTGTGTGGTGTACAGAGTGAGGGCCAAGAGCCACGTGTGTCCGTGAAGAAGAGAAGGAAGGAGGAAGTTAACGGTAGCGGACAAAAATGTTTATCGTTTATACACCTTTGATAAGCATGATTTATATCTGGCTGAAGAAAGAATACCTGTCATGCACCGTCTCTTGTGATGGATGGCTTTATCAATCTAAATATGGCATTCCTCACACCTTCCTCATTAATATCTTAACAATTTCAATGTCGGACAGATGTGCAGTTGAAAAAAAAAACAAACAACTTCAGGGACCCAGGCAGGCTCACAGGTACCTGAAGTTCCGAATTTGTTTAGGAAGTGACAGACATCCTACCAAGCAACAAATAAAAGTACCTGTAACCTGAAAATTTATGCAAACTGAATCCCTCAGAGTCATGTTCCCCACCCACAGAACCATTACAAAAAGATACTGGTCTAATAGGTCTGAAAAATATAAGTATTCAAAAAAAAATGCTACTTATTTGCATATACTTCCCGAGTATGTAAAAAGATTTCTGCTTTAGTATGGTACACTACTGCAACTCAGTGTCTGAGACCATGGTATTCAAATCACTTACACCTTTATTTCCACTGTAAGAAAAAAGCTGTTCTTCTGAAGAATTGCCCAGGACTACAAGCTATCAGATTATGCCCTGCAGACTAATAAATGAGCAACTATTTACACATCATCAGCCTTTTACCTCCGTGACTGGTTTGGTTGGACTGTTGCAGTGACCTCCCAGACACAAAGTGGCAATAAAAAATAGATGCTCTATGAGCATCCTATGAAGTGTGACTCAAACTTTCCCTTTGCAATCATCGACTGGAAACCTGTTTCAGGGTGAGTAAATTTCAGGGATATTTCTGTTTTATTTTGACTTGATTGTACAAAATGGAAGCAATATCACTTTCTCTATTAAAGGCTGAAGAAGCACTTGAAGTTGACTTTTAAACTGCTTTTGTTAGCTGAGCTGCTTTGAACTCAGTAAGGCCAGCGGAGCACAAACACGCGAGACATCCCTCCTTTTGCAGTTACCTACATGGAGCCCCTACTCTCCTATCCCTCTGCCTCCTAGAGAAGGGCAGTGAGACAGGGGAGGCACAGATCAGCCCAAACCTCACCTCTGAGTCACTAGTCAGCACAGATGACCCACTGTGTGCCCTCAGTGTGCACTAAGAACTAATGAAAAATGAGCCTGCTTATTAGGCCCAGCAGTCAGGCAAGTCTGTCCACAAGCCTCAGAACTAGGTCTGAAAGTGGAATTCAGTCAATTTCAGACTCCACATCTGGAGTAGACCTCCCCACCTCAGTTTGGTGGCCTGAAACAGAATCTCTACTAAGGTAAGAAAAATAACCTCTCCAGTCTCAAGTTTTGTTTCCTGTGAATAATACATACAGATGTTTTCACCAAAGAGATATGACATTCATAAGATATTTTGTGTACAGATTTTAAATAATTCCCTCCCTGCAACTGCTAGCAAATAAATTCCAATGTTTTTGAAAATGTAAATGACAGGCAAATGACTGAATGCTTCAAATATAACACAACAAATAACTACTCTTGAAGAAAGAAGTGTTTGGAATTCTGAGGGGTTTCTGTCTGTTTATGTCTCCTCTTGTTAGAGATAGGTACAAGTAATCAGGAAAACTCTTCAGCTGAGTAAGGGTACTAGCAAAGGTAAGTGTATCTCACTCAGTTGCTGAACACAGCTCTGGTAATGATGAGCAAAAATTATTATTCCATATGATAGTGCTGGAATATCAGGCACTCTGCAACACAGCTAGACAGCTTCTGCAGTACATTTCCACAGTTCACCGCATTCAGTATTTCCACTCCTCACTCGTGCACACTCTCCTGAAAAGTCTAAACATATTTTCTGCTTTCAAAATCATAAGTGATACTCTTCTGTTTATGAATGTTAAATTGTTCCTCTGAAATAAGTAGATTAATAAGACTCAGAGCAATTTCCCAGGGTAAATTAAAAAAGAATAAATGTATAAATTTCATTATGAAGCGTTTGTGGGCTCCACGTATATTACAAACATTACTCCAGCTGTAATAAAAAGATAACATACAATTCAACTGAGCCATCCTTAGAAGATGTTCACTGTTCTCCTTGTGTAACTTATTTCACTTTCAACAAATATTGAGAAATATTGTAAATGCAGAAGGTACATAGCTACTTGCAAAATTTGGTCCAAAGCTCAAGGAATTTTTATGAAGACTCTCTTTGCCTTATTATAGAGCTTTCCTGAGTTCTAGACTGTTAATTATAGAGCAGCAGGCAGAGAAGTCCAAAGTCACAGGAGGTATTTGAATGCCTGTTACTCTCTCATTGTGAGCTCCCACTGGGCATTAGGGGGATTATGACCAAATTGCCCCTACATTGCCAGGCTCTGTGGCTCTTAGGGAATCATAGAATCATAGAATGGCCTGGGTTGAAAAGGACCATAGTGATCATCTAGTTTCAACCCCCCCGCCATATGCAGGGCCACCAACCACTAGACCAGGCTGCTCAGAGCCACATCCAGCCTGGCCTTGAATGCCTCCAGGGATGGGGCATCCACGACCTCCCTGGGCAACCTGTTC
>WKFP01013490.1:71279-88250 GCA_011057875.1 Pterocles orientalis | reverse complement strand
CACCCTCGTAAACAGTCGCTCCCCCTCCTCTTTATACACTCCCTTCAAGTACTGGAAGGCCGCAATGAGGTCTCCCCGGAGCCTTCTCTTCTCCAAGCTAAACAAGCCCAGTTCCCTCAACCTTTCTTCATAGGAGAGGTGCTCCAGCCCTCTGATCATCTTTGTGGCCCTCCTCTGCACCTGCTCCAAGAGCTCCACGTCCTTCCTGTGCTGGGGGCCCCAGGCCTGGACACAGTACTCCAGATGGGGCCTCACAAGAGCAGACTAGAGGGGCACAATCACCTCCCTCTCCCTGCTGGCCACCCCTTTCTTAATGCAGCCCAAAACACAGTTGGCTTTGCGGGCTGCAAGCACACACTGCCAGCTCATATCCAGCTTCTCGTCCACCAGGACCCCCAAGTCCTTCTCCACAGGGCTGCTCTCAAGGAGATCTTCCCCCAGTTTTTACAAATACCTGGGGTTGCCCCGACCCAAGTGCAGCACCCTGCACTTGGCCTTATTAAACCTCATTAGGTTTACACGGGCCCACTTCTCCAGCCTGTCCAGGTGCCTCTGGATGGCTTTCCTTCCTTCCAATGTGTCGACGGCACCACTCAGCTTAGTATCATCCACAAACTTGCTGGGGGTGCACTCAATGCCATCGTCTATGTCATTGATGACGATGTTAAAGAGCACCGGTCCCAAGACGGACCCCTGAGGGACACCGCTCATGACCAGCCTCCACCCTGACACAGAACCGTTAATCACAACCCTTTGGCTGCATCCGGCCAGCCAATTCCTAATCCATCGTACAGTCCATCCTTCAAATCCACACCTCTCCAACTTAGAGAGAAGGATGCGGTGAAGGACCATGTCAAAGGCTTTGCAGAAGTCCAGGTAGATGACATCCATCGCCCTTCCCCTGTCCACCAAAGCTGTCACTCCATCATAGAAGGCCACCAGATTGGTCAGGTAAGATCTGCCCTTGGTGAAGCCATGCTGGCTGTCTCGAATCACCTCTTTGTCTCTTATGTGCCTCAGCATAGCTCCTAGGAGGATCTGTTCCATGATCTTCCCAGACACAGAGGTGAGGGTCACCAGCCTGTAGTTCCCCGGGTCTTCTTTTCTCCCTTTCTTAGAAATGGGAGTAATATTTCCCTTTTTCCAGTCTTCGGGGACCTCCCCAGACAGCCAGGATTTTTCAAATATGATGGAGAGCGGCTCAGCAACCACATCAGCCATCTCCTTCAGAACCCTAGGATGGATACCATCCAGTCCCACGGACTTATACACGTTCAGTTTCATGAGCAGGACTCAGACTTGTTCCACCATTACAGTGGGACAGAAACCACTCCCCACACCCTCACCTAGAGGCTCAGGGTCCTGGCAGATACGAGAAGCCTGACCACCAGTGAAGACTGAGGCAAAGCACTCATTAAGTACCTCAGCTTTTTCTGCGTCTAAGGAAGCCAGCTCCCCATTACCTTTCATCAGAGGGGGAACACTCTCCTTGGCCTGTCTCCTCCTGCCTAAGTACCTGTAGAACCCCTTCTTGTTATCTTTCACATCCCTTGCCAAGTTCAGCTCCATCTGCGCCTTGGCTTTCCTAATCCTATCTCTGCACACACGGACAACAGCCCTGTATTCCTCCCAGGCTACACAACTTTGCTTCCACTTCCTGTACATTTCCCTCTTTTTCCTCAGTTTAAGCATCTGGACCAGGAAGTTGTCCTCGACAGACTCCAGGAATCTCCTGGATTCTCTGCCACCTGCTGTGCCACTATCCCAGCAGGTATCCGGGTGGTTTAAATCCCCCATCAGGACAAGAGCCACATGCAGGACACCTCCTGCAGCTGGAGCAAAAAGGCCTCATCAACAGGCTCCCCCTGATCAGGTGGCCTGTAGCAGACCCCAACCACTAGATGCCCTATACTGGAACGATCCTTGATTTTTACCCATAAGCTCTCAACCTGATCGTGGCTGTTCCTCAGACACAGCTCTTCACAATCTATCCACTCTTTGACCTAGAGGGCAACTCCCCCACCCCTCTTACCTTGCCTGTCCCTTATGAAGAGCCGATACCCCTCAATGGTGGTATTCCAGTTATGGGAGTCATCCCACCATGTTTCTGTGATAGCTACAAGGTCATAACTTTCCAAGTGCAACATGGTTTCCAGCTTGTCCTCCTTATTTCCCAGGCTGCGTGTATTGGTATAAGGGCACTTCAGCTGGGTTATCTGTCTCACCGCCTTCTCATTTCAGAATGTTCAGCTTGCAGGATCACTTCACACACTTCAGTTCTACCTACATTCACTGAAGATGAGAGGGGAGTATTTCTTAACCCCTTCTGTAATTGGGAAGTATGTCAACTCAGAGACATACACATGCTCCTCTAGTTGTTACAGACCAATCTTCACATGCTCCTCTAGTTGTTACAGACCAATCTTCAAAGCAAGCCCTTAGCACTTGGTACAAGGAATGCACAAAGATCTTTCCATTTAATAAAGAGGTGAAAAAGAACTGAGATCTTTCAAATACTTAACGTGTGGGGGAAAACACATATGTATATATAAGTGCACCTCTGATCACAGCTTATACACAGCTGGAATTCCAAAAGAATAGTTCTCTCCTGAACAAACATGCACAGAAAAGTTATATTCCAGACAAAATTCAAATCAGCAGAAAAGTCATCTGAAAGAGACCCATCAAACAGCAAACATCAAACAGTGCTGTTAATTAAGTACCTAACGCAGCACTCCTTTACAGGAACAGAAATGGGAAAGAAGCTCTGCTTGCTTAGCATCAAAATAATCATAGAATCATGGAATCATAGAATGGTTTGGGTTGGAAGGGACCTTAAAGATCACCCGGTTCCAACCTCACTGCCATGGGCAGGGACACCTTCCACTAGACCAGGTTGCTCAAAGCCTCATCCAGCCTGGCCTTGAACACCTCCAGGGATGGGGCATCCACAGCATCTTTGAGCATTTACTCCTCCCTAATCACCAGAAGACAATGAAAAGGATGTGTGACTAGGACCACAATGAAAAGTATGTGTGTCTTATGGAAAATTCTCTTCGGCCAAGTCATTTGACAGCTTCTCTTGGCCCTTTTACCCACCTATTCTTAACAAGATGGTGTTCAACTTATTTGTCCTCCAGAAACTTGTTGGCAAGCAGAGGAGAAATCCTCCTATCTTTACAATGACACCTCTGAAAACCCCACTGCAAGCTGGGTGGTATTGCGAAACTCTTCCAGTTGCATCGCTTGCTTAAGCCATCAGAAGCACCCCAAAGCCACTACCAACGCTCTCCTGCCAGCAGCCCCCACCTCAGCGGGGCTCCAACTTCCAGCCTAACTGAAGGTGCAGTGACCCCAGCGTGTTCCTCCGTGGTCAATCCCGACTGTGCACATCGCGCTCCCTCCAAGGTGCACAAACGCGGCTCACGGGTCGGCGCGGGGGTGACCTGCAGCACCCCCGCCCCCCCACCGAGGGCTCACAGCGACCTGCTGCACTGGCTGGTTTTTCATAGCACAGATTCACCCTCCTGATCACCCGACCTTTGTCACGTAGCCTGGAGGGACGCAGGCCGGGGGTGGGCCCCGGGCACCTCGGGTCTCGGCCCCGCGCTGCCGGCCTGGCTGCCCGGGGCCGGGGGGCGCTGCGTCCACCCTCGGGAAGCGCCGTGTTCCCCCGGCCGCCACGGCGACCTGCCGCTGCGAGCCCGTTCCCCGCGGCCACGTACCCAACGCCCCGGCCCCGCAGCACCTCAGCCGGCCTGTGCGCCGCCGGCGGCGGGGGGGGGGGGCGGGGAGGAGCCGGCCGCCCTCGCCCTCCCTGAGAACCGTTAGCCTGCCAGGGCACCGGCGGCGGGCGGGATCGGGGAGGGGTGCTGCCGCGGATAGGCACCCCCCCTTCCCGCCCCGACCGGCCTGGCCCCGCGGCCGCGCAGCGCTCCTCGCTGGCGCTGCCCAGCGCTCCGCCGCGGGCCCTGCTGTGGCACCGCGGCGGCCCTGCGACGGGCAAGGCCGGGCTGGGGGCGGCGGCGCCGCTCTCGCTCTCCACCGCCCTCCCTCTCCCCCGACTCACCCATCAGCACGGCGGCCACCGTGCTGAGCAGGAGCCAGTTCTTCCTCAGGAAGCCCGGGCAGCTGCATCCCTTCCTGCCCGCCTGCGGCATAGCAAGGGGCGGCGGTGGCCTGGGGGGCGACGGGCGGTGTGGCACGCCGAGCGGAACCGAGCTGAACCGACCCCAACCGCCTGCGTGCGCTCCCCGCTGCTGCGCGCTTACAAAGGGGAGGCGCAGACGTTGCACTTCACCTGGCAACGGGAGAGCCCGGCCCCCCGCCCGCCCCTCGGCGTGCCCGCCCGCCGGACTCCCTGCCCACCCCGCTGCGCGCCCGCCGCCTCACCGCCCGCCCAGCCCCGCTGCCCCGCCGCATCCCCGCCTGCCCGCCACCCCTCCGTGCTGGGCTCTCCCGCAGGCCCGTCGGGGCAGGGTAAGGGAAGGAGGGAGCAGCGGTGGCTGGTGCGGTGCCGTGGCCAAACCGCGTTGTCCCAGCTGTCCTGTGCCCTTTGTGCCGTGGGGCGGGCCGGGCTGCTGGGTCTTGTGCCAGAGAGACAGTGCGAGCCCCCGCCGTACCCGACGATCCCCCTGCCAGGAGGGAAGTTGTCCCACGGCAAGGCCTGTGCCGCCACGCTGCCTGCCAGGCCACCGCCGCCTCAGCAAGGAGCCCACACCTGCGGGCAGAAGAGTTGGTCCTGGGTGTTGGTGGCTTCTGGAAGGCCTCCAGTGGTTGTGCTGGGGATAATCTCTGGTAAAATGTTAAGGTGAAATATTCTGCCCTGTACTCCTGGTGCGAAAGTGTTAGGTAGAGAGTACAGAAATGGCTGGTAGGATTTCCCACTGGGGTTTTATCCTTGTAAGTTTAACTATCAAAATTGTGAGGAAGCATTTATTTCTCTGTGCAGCTCCTTGACTATGGTCACCTTCCCCCTCCCCACCCTTAAGTGTGATTAAGGTCTCTATAGTATTGGGACCCAGCTCCCTGTGGGATTATGGTAGGGTTTTCAATAGCTGTTTATAAACTTGTTGATTGTAATTTTCAAACTCAGAAATCAATTGGTAAGTGTGAGGAAAAAATAAAAAGACTGATGTTGTCTTGCTGAATGACATGCAGTGCAGAATGAAAGTTTAATTTATCTTTTTTAATTACACTGGACACCATCAATTTCAAAACGTACACTAGTGAAGTTTGCATGATTTCTGCCTGTGATGACCAGGTAGCTAAGGCCTGGGTTAGATCAGTAAAAAATGCTATTGAAACCATGTCTCATTTCCTTTTCACATGGATCTGACAAGGTTTGGGTGACAGCTTGGGGAAAGAGACAAATATGTACCTTGCTGAGACAGGGAAGAGCACTGAAATCCACCTGGATGAGAAGCTAGAGCCATCCTCCGCCCCAAGTGTTAAAACCTGAAGCCAGCTGCATAAGTTTGTATGGAGACTCCTAAAAAGTGGCCTTATTTTTCAAATGTGTTGAGCAACGGCAGTCATTTGTCTGCACCTGTCACCATCAGGAAAATTTAATTAAAAAAAATAAAAGGAAGCTTAGTGGTAAAAAGGAAACAGTAAGTATCCTGTTAGTTTAATTAAATCATAAAAGGCTCTAGACCACTTAAAAGGAAAGCTGGCATACTACCATGTTACAAAGCCACAGAAAAAAAGCAAGCAAAAATAACTAATGCAAATAAGCAGTAAGAAACACCATGTCTATGTCCAAGCTTTGGTACAGAAATGTGGTAAAGTATGAGTGGCATTGAAGAGGTATAGGAAGAAAAAGGCACATGAGATTTCAGGGTAGGCAGGATCAGGCTTACCCTGTGCAGAAGAGCCTTGGCCTTGGTTCCCACTGTGACAGTGTGTGGTTTTTTATTTTTTATTTCCACCCACATGTACTAGGAATCTCAGATGTTACTTTCAGTAAGTAAAAGCTCTGATTTGTCCCAGGAGGCGGGGAAGTGGTGCCTCTCTGGACAGTTAGCAAAAAAAACAGTTGCAAGACAACTTCGGAGTTTAGGCCTTCCTATAATTTTCTGTCTACTCATTTTCCCATGTACCCCTTCTTAAACTTACTTTGCTTTTCTTTTGAGCTGTTTTGATGAGCTAGAGGAAATCACCACAATAAAGTTCCTGAAAAATAGCTAAATTTAAGTTAGAGTTTACTTCTTCTTCTATGGAGTTTCCATGTTTTGTGTGTTTCTTTTATGCTTTAAGCATCCCTTTTACACATTAAAGATTTCATGGTACCTTTTTGGAAGAACTGTGATGATCTGAAGCACTCATAGCACAAAAAAAAATTCCCTCCTAAAGCAATGTGATTGTAGCTGATTGATATATGTCTTCCTGGAGCTTGCAATATCTCAGAGGAGTTGTGTAACCGTAGAAAAAACACAATACCATTACACTATATAACTTGTGAAGGCTATAGACATATCTTATTTCCATGTTTTGCAGCAGTAGAACAGTATCTATTGAATTGTATTGAAGACTTCTACATACTTTTTGTTTCCTGTCAAAGTACAATGTTTCTGTTCCTTACTGCTCGTGTTTTGTCCCCAAAAATATTTAAGAAAAAAAGCATGACAAAATTCAAGGCTTTTTTCTTAATGATTTGCCTTTCTTTTTCACTTCTTCAAATGTAATTCCATGGACATGACCTTGAAAAAAAGAAGTTGATAAATTATGGCATTCATAGAAACTTAAAGAAGCATTTTTTAAAAAGACTTAGGCAGGTGAAATAGAGATGTTTTAAACATCCTGATGAGCAAGCTGTTTTTAATTTGATCTTCTTATTATAGAATGTCAGACATTGGCTTTGATCCTGGATGTAGAGCCAAGCTGGCAGTTTCTGTGTAGGGAGTTATAAAAGAAAAAACTGTAATAAAAATGTCCCAATAAAATGGAAAGGAATTAAAGGTAGCCCAAGCCCATGGATCATTCTTGAAATGTTGGAGGTTATTTTTAAAAAACTAATTCAGCTGTGGAAAAAGACCAAAATAACTAATACTTTGGGAGACTAACCTTCTGTACAGCTACCAAGCACAGCTGCTGAGCAGACAAAAACCTAAATTCTGTTTAAAACATTTTTAGCTTTGTGTGATTTTGAGACAACCTGGAATAACTATGAAATCAATAGGATACATGTGTGAAAAAAGGCCAATATACTTCACGTGTAAAGATGATAGGAATAGATTCCTTAGCTATATTGCTCACTGTTAGAAAGTTCTCAGGGCAGATAATGGGTAAAACTGTATGCATGACAATATGGTTTTAGTTTTTGCGTTTACATTTTTTAATGTTATTGAAACGTAGAGAGGAATCAACCTTGAAAATCTGAACATTTGCCTGGGAAAAAATGACATGCATTTACAGGTAAGATTTTTTTCTTAAGGGCTAAACTAACCCAGGTTACTTTGTTACAGAGCTAGGATCATACACAAATACATAAATAACTACTACATTTACAAGTTATTACCACATGATGACCTGATATATGTGTAACCCTGTGTCTCAACCTTTATTTCCAATCTGTAGAACTGTCTTAACAGTTTAAGTTAGTTACTTAGGAACGTAGCAAGTAATTTCACAGGCTAGGAATATTTTCAGCTTTTTGAGTGTTTCAGTGCTGGGAGAGGCAGAGAGGTCCTACAGGAGCATACACAGCACAGTGTAGTGCACTGTGAGTGAAGTGGAAGCTTGCCTCTTCATAGTCCTTAAAAAATATCTTCAGAGGTTGTAGTTAAGACAGGAAAAAGCAATTGAGTTTTCTTATTTAGTCCGTCACTTTCTTTAGTCCGTCACATTCTTTCTACTTGGGTCAGCCTATTATTATCATCTGTATAAGTTTTGGTGACAGTTTATTTGATCCATAGAGAACTAATCAAGTGCCTTTTCCTTACAGTTTGTGGAGACCATAGGTAAGAAATCACATCACAGGGAAATGCTGACATTATGAGTATTGAATTTTTTAAACACTTTGATAAAACGAGAGTATTTAGCAAAGATTTCAAAAAGCAAGTGCTAATAATCTACCTAGAATGCATGTAGAATAAATGAGTGTGCTTTTTTTGAGACCAGTCCACCAGCTAGAAAGTTGGCAACTGTTTTTAATACAGTAAAACCAGGGAGCACATACAAAATTTCAAAATACAGAGTAATCAATTCCTGTTGGGTGAAGTCCCCAGTGACTGTAAAATGGGAAACATTACTCCCATTTTTAAGAAAGCAGAAAAGAAGACCCAGGGAACTACAGGCCGGTGAGCCTCACCTCTGTGCCTGGGAAGATTGTGGAGCAGATCCTCCTCGAAGCCATGTTAGGACACGGACGAGATGGTGATCTGAGACAGTCAACATGGTTTCTCCAAAGGCAGATCTTGCCTGACCAATCTGGTGGCCTTCTGTGATGGAGTGATGGAATCGGTGGACAAAGGAAGGGCAACAGATGTGGTCTACCTGGACTTGTGCAAAGACTTTGACATGGTCCCTCACCACATCCTTCTCTCTAGATTGGAGAGGTATGGATTTGAATTATGGACTGTTCAAAGGATAAAGAATTGGTTGGCTGGTCACAGCCAAAGGGTCGTGATCAACATCTCTATATCTGGGTGGAGGCCGGTCAGAAGTGGTGTCCCTCAAGGGTCTGTCTTGGGACTGGTGCTCTTCAACATCTTTATCAACGACATAGATAAGGGAATCAAGTGCACCCTCAGCAGATTTGCAGATGACACCAAGCTGAGTGATAGAGTTAATACAATAGAGGGAAGGGATGCCATCCAGAGGGACCTGGACAGGCTGGAGAAGTGGGCCCATGAGAACCTAATGACATTCAGCAAGACCAAGTGCAAGGCATTGCACTTGGGCCGGGGCAATCCCAGGTACTTGTATAGACTGGGAGAAGAACTCCTTGAGAGCAGCCCTGCGGAGAAGGACTTGGGGGTCTTGGTGGACGAGAAGCTGGACATGAATCAGCAGTGTGCGCCTGCAGCCCAGAAGGACAACTATGTCCTGGGCTGCATTAAAAAAGGGGTGGCCAGCAGGGAGAGGGAGGTGATTGTGCCCCTCTGCTCTGCTCTTGTGAGACCCCATCTGGAGTACTGTGTCCAGGCCTGGGGCCCCCAGCAGAGGAAGGGCGTGGAGCTCTTGGAACGGGTCCAGAGGAGGGCCACAAAGATGATCAGAGGGCTGGAGCACCTCTCCTATGAGGAAAGGTTGAGGGAACTGGGCTTGTTTAGCTTGGAGAAGAGAAGGCTCTGGGGAGACATCATTACGGCTCTCCAGTACTTGAAGGGAGCCTATAAACAGGAGGGGGAGTGACTGTTTACAGGGGTTGATAGTGGCAGGATGAGGGGGAATGGTTTTAAACTAAGAGAGGGGAGATTTAGGTTGGATATTAGGTGGAATTTTTTCACTCAGAGGGTGATGAGGCACTGGAACAGGTTGCTCAGAGAAGCTGTGGTTGCCCCATCCCTGGAGGCATTCAAGGCCAGGCTGGATGGGGCCCTGGGCAGCCTGCTGTAGTGGTTGACAACCCTGCCCACAGCAGGGGGGTTGAAACTAGATGATCTTTAAGGTCCTTTTCAACCCAGGCCATTCTATGAATCTATGATTCTAATATATCTCATCTTAATAAGAAAATAATCCAATAAGAAGGATAGTACTTCTAAGTACTGTGATCATTTCCAGTTGTCATCCTTTGGCACTGGACCATACTGTTACAGTGGTTTCTTTTATTGTTAAAGTAACTGAAATTCTTTTGTCTTTGGAATACTGTAAGTTGAAGAACAAAATCTTTATGGAATTAACTATGCATGAGCTATCAAGCACAATGCTTTTATCTGTGAATTACAGAATTAGGCTGTTAGCAAAGTTGCCTCGCTTTGGTTCCACTCTTTAGCTTTCTAGCCAAATATGAAGGCTGAAATTAGAGAAGGGAAATGAAAAGTGTGATTCTGGACGCAGTTCAGTGAAAAGCCAAATGAGGCTCAAAGAAATACACAAACATGTGCCTTATGTGTGTAGGAATACTTCACTGTAGCTAAGCACAAAAAATTGCAAGATTTTTCCCTATAGCCTGGAACCTGTGCCTTCTGACAGCTGACTTCAAAGTTTAACTGCCATATACATTGTGTAATATAGCTGAACAAGTGAAAAAAAAATTGTGGTGTGGAGCAGACCTGTAAAATAAATAAACAATGTCTCTTTGATAGATGCTCTGACTGCCCTCAGGGACAGAGCTGATGGGGTGCTGGTTTTTATTTTGGGGGGATACTGGTTTCATGGCAGTAATATCTTCACACTTGGAGATCCTGATTAATCCAATATAGGTTAGATTTAAGCTACCAGATACCACATTGGTGTATTTAACTAATCCAACCCACTCTTTTAATTTTAAAGGCATATTTGTTTCTATTCCAGTAGCTGGTTCTGAATACACAGAGGGATCCTTTTTACCTAGTTGTAACTTCCGGTAAGATTGCCAGTGGCTGCTTTATCTTCTGTTTGCATAGGTTTTTCTACTGTCTTACCAAAGATACTGTAAACCTTATCAAATTAGTTGTTTTTCTCTGTATTTTCCTTAACTGAGTTTTTTTTTTCAGAATTGTTGAGTAATTGCTCAAAATACATTTCTTGTAAGTAAAATTATCTGTATTTGGCCTAAAAATCAACAAGGAGAGGAGGGTTTCCTTCCTTCCTTCCTTCCTTCCTTCCTTCCTTCCTTCCTTCCTTCCTTCCTTCCTTCCTTCCTTCCTTCCATTTTTCACTGTGAGATCACAAGAACTCACACAGGTGACATAGAATAGTAATGATGGAAACATATTAAAATTCCTTGATAATAGTGCACCTGTTACGCATTCAAAACCTTGGATATGGAACGCCATGTTTTAGATCACTTGTATTTTTTTCTAAGTTGTTGCTGTTCCCACTAAGAATACTGTGAATATTGTCACAGATTTTGATGAAAGCTGGAAGTGATTGTGCCCATTTGATAATTAAGGGAATTCTTACGAGTGAGAAACACTTCAAAATTTTTCTTTCTTGTTTTAAATAGTCCAAACATTTCATACAATGCTTGTACATTTGCCTGGCTGAAGACCTTTCATGTTGTAAGAAAGTAGGCAAGAAGAGTGGAAAGGTGGCATAAAAATGTGTTTCACTAATGGAGTTTTAAATGGTAGCTATGTACTATTTACAGAGGTTTGAAGGAAAACCATGCTCTACAAGTCATCAAGGGCAAATACATTTGTTTTACAAAGTCCAGCAGTTCACATTTGCTTAGAAAGTGTGATGACATAGGTGTGAAGTGGTTGTGAGCCTGGATCTGTGTAAATCCAGATGCATATTGTGGTAATGGTTTTAAAAATGGTTTTTCCTTCTTCTTAAATGTTCAGCCAATTATGTGTCCATGAAAAGAGCTAGACCAACATGACTGTAAACAGTTTTTCTTCCTAGTCACACAAAATGTCAAGGATGAGTATTGAACAACACATATTTCTCACAACATCCTTCTTTAACTTCGTGTGAGGAGTTCTGGTAGTAATAATAAATAAATTCATTTTACATGATGATTTACATGTATGAGTTTCTGCAAAGCATTTAAAAATGCCTGGCAGATAATGTCAGCATGGCAGGGATGAGGTTTGTGTGGAAGGATGATCTCTCCATGGGCAAACTTGTATTCACAGAATCACATAATGTTAGGGATTTGAACAGACCTTGAAATATCATCTAGTCCAATCTCCCTGCCAGAGCAGGAACACCTAGATCAGATCACACAGGAAACCGATTTTCAAATTCAGTAACTGATTTTCAAATGTTCGTAGAAATTCACAAAGGCGCTCTCCTCAACTGACATGTAGATCCAGATGTGAGTAAGATAGGATGAGATGGAGAAGATAAATACACCTGCAGTCTGGAGTGGAGGCTGACCTTTTGCTTTCTGCAACAGCTTGCCACCTGCTGACTCAGAAATGTGCACTGCTTAAGGCAAATGACTAACAGGAATTTGGACATGATACATGTTGCCAAGACTTTTGGGCCATGGACCAAGCATTATTGTTTTGCAGATGTGACTTGACATTGTCGGTTGCAAAAGAAAAATTATATTTAATATTTCTCTTTGGCACACCAATACCTTCAAGACACCTCCACCTCAGAGCTAGGGTTACTTCACAGGAGCACCAGCATCTGACCATCTGAGAAGGCTGGAGCCCCACTGTTCTGGCAATCAGCTCTTATCATCTTGAAAAATGGAGATGTAAAAGTATGTTAAGCAAATACCATTTAATTAGTAGAATAATAAGTTGTTCCCCAGATGAAGATTATGATATAATTTTACCGTCTTGGAGTAATATTGTTTTATCTCCATAGTGTGCAAAGTCCATAGGCATTAACATATGGTCACGGTGAACAAATGGCAAAGTGTATTTTACTGCTGCTCCAGCAATTCTGCAGAATGAGCCATTATGTGATATATCATATATGTAGCTACTCTAATACATATGCAATTATAAAATTATTAATTCTTGCAGACAGTTGCTCTTTACCGCTCTTCACAAATGGCGTAAATGGAATTGGAGGTCTCTGTTCACCCACACACCATTTGGAGACTTATGTTAACAAAGACATAATGAAGCAGAACACTTTCTTGATAGAAGATATGATAGCAAATGACAAAATTACTTTAAAGCTCAAGTGTCTTGGTAACACATTGAAAAGGGTGAGTGGGTGAACATTAATTTGGAGAATGTTGAGCAAGGAAGTAGGTTAACTTACATACCCAGAGATCTGGAAGTTGAAGTGGAGAAAGGCATTCAGAATTATTGGCTGTTGAATTCTCAAAAATGAGTTACTTTTGGTTTATTTCAAGATCTTGAAAATGCTTGGTGCCCTTGACGTCCTTTCTAGCCGGAGCTGAACAATAATTGCCTTGCCAATTTGTCACCAGAAGCTTTATCACAAGACTCGGAGTATTAGTGGGCTGTGTTCAAGCCTCAGCTTTTTAGTTGCCTGAACACATTAGAATATTAATATCCAGCTGTAAAGCAAGATTCTAGCCCAAAAGACCATGAAGAAAAAGATGAAAAAATATAATGGTAATGCACTATAAATGCTCTGAAGGCAAACTAAACTATTTTTTTATGATTTTCTAAAATCTCATCATATTTAAGCCAGCCTCACCATTTTCTAGGGAATGACTCATGATTTTAAAGCACTTTTGATCGGCAGTCCTGCTCCACATCTGGGCCATTGTAGTTATTCCTGACAGTCTTATTTTGTTGACTTGTCTTTGTGATAGAGACATCACTTCCATCTGTATTTAGGTATTGTTTTTTCTAATATAGTCCTGCTCCACAACTGGGTCTTGAAGCACTTTCAAAACCATAATAATAATAACAAATAATAATAATAATAATCATCATCTCTAAACAATAACAAGGGAAAGGCCATTTGCAGTGGCCTCTATACCTCAAATACCTGTCCTGGGTTCAGCTGGGATAGGGTTAATTTTTTCACAGGAGCTGGGAGGTGGGCATAGCCAAAGCTATATTCGATACTATGCTGATGTCATGCCCAGGGTATAAGGCGAAGCTAGCCGGGAGAGGGGTGGGGGGCTCTTTGTGAAGTGTCTTGGCGGTGAGGTAGTTCCGTTGTATGTGTTTTAATTGTATCCTATATCCTGTCTTATTATTATATTCTCCTTTTCTCGTGTTGTATTATTAAAATCTGTCGTTACCTTAGTTCACGAGGTTACAACTTTTTTTTTTTTTTTTTTTTTAAATCCTTACCGGCAGGGGGAAAGGTAGGCGGGGAAGGGGAGGCAGCGAATGCGTGGTGGCGGCCCTGACCCAAGACAATACCTTACCTATTCAGTATTATCAGCAAAATAAATTGGAAGGAAGGATAGGAAACCCTAATTCCTGAAATGGTTTTGCAGGTATTGTCTTTGAAAGGGACGATAACATTATTTTCTGGCAGGCAGTTTGGCCTGCAGTACAGAGGAAAAGATGCAACTCACGTTGCTGTTGGGATAGACAAGTATGGAGTAGTGGCAGAGGTCAGGGAATCAGAACATAAAGGTGGATTTAGAGAAAAAAATGGAGAACAGCAGAAGAAAAATGATGCTGAATTCATCCAGGAGTATTGAGATTCTAGCTTCTACAAGCCAAATCATGTTGCAATTCAGTGCACATATTTACTTTCATTATCTGGGAGAATATATACCCATAATGGTCTAATTGCAACTGACAGAAAATTAGGAGATTTGGGAAATATTGTGTAATTAACTTCTAACAATTAACTTCTGCAGCATACTCAGTACTATGATTGATGCTGGGGTTACTATGGATTTTTGAATTTTTTGGATAAGCATAGGTGGAGATGTTGCATTGAAACTGTGCCATTGAGTCATACTTGTTTACATTTTTCAGGAAAAACAGGAAACAAAGTATGTCTAGAAGGATTAGTAAAACAGTGCAAAAGTTTGAAGTGTTACCTGGCAGTTAAGGCCACACAGGAATTAAAACCAGCCTCCCTATCTATCAGGCCTACATGAACAGGAAACAAAAAGGCTGTTTTTATTTTCTTTTTGCCACTGGGGCAAAAATATAGGGGGATTCTGAAGTAGGTTTTTCTTTGACATTTCCTGATTAAAATGTTTTCACGACTCTTATCTGATGACTGATATTCACAAATATTATACTTTCAGTCCATACCATGGGGCTCCAGGGTGTAACTGTGACTCTGGAAGTTGTGGGGAACCACATGTGGCAGAAAGAAGTGAGGTGGACAAGAAGGAGCAGCGCATCTGCTTTTCAGATCAGCCACACTGGAAGTCATAGGCCAAATTTACATGGTTGTGCGAAAACCTTGAACAGCCAAGCATCTGTTTCAGTGCATTAACTGCAGAAAAAGCCTGCTAGGAACAAGGAGGAGAAATGAATGCAGTGCAGAGGAACCAGGTGAATGCTTGGTCAGTGTGGTAAGTAAATCTTACACAGAGCTGTTAGTATAGAAGAGACTATATTTTAGTGCAAATTATGCTAGCAGTTTGTTCAGTGGTATGTTCGTTTCAGTATATTTTGTGACAGATATTGTTGGTAGTAGTTCACAGGACATATGGGACTCACTGGCACTCTTAGTGTCTTCTTCTCAACCTTCTACCTATTTCAGTCCTGTTTATGCCTTTTAGTGCTTCATTTCTTACGCCTGTGAAATGAGGATTATGATGCTTGCTTCTTACCAGAGATAGATCTAACACTGGTAAGAGAACAGTGCTTGCTGTACAGGAGGTAAGGATTTCTAGTTTACTAGTTCCAGTAGCCAAAAGAGAAATCTTGAGGCTTTGCCTTAAGGCTTTAGGTCTACCTGGTAGTTAGCTTCTAAGAAATCCTTTAGATAGAGATCAGTAAACTACAAAGTAGAAAATAGAATTAAAATACAATATTTTTAACACTGATATTGTAGTGGAAATGCTGCTGAACTTGAAGCAGATGACTTTTCCAGACAGACAGAAACTTGTAGTCACCAGCAGCAAGTAGGAGTTCAACCTGTGCATTTAGGAAGCTTTCTAATTAAGTTTATCCATGGCAGGTTAAGCACATCTTCACAGTTCTGGCAGAAATGTCCTGTGAGAACAAATAAATCTTTCTGAAAATAATCTTTAGCAAGGCAAAATGCTTCTGAGAAGTAGCAGTGGAAAATCTTTGTCACCCAAAAAGTCATAGAGTCCCTCTGTGCATCAGCACTTAACTGCAGTACAGCAAATTTGCCTGGTAAGGTTTTCAACTGACTGAAATACAAAAGCATTTTAACAAGTGAGCAGCTTATTTTGTCCTGCACTAGCAAAAGGATGGCGTCAAAGTGACCCCCCAATGCTGCTCAGTGTCAGTGAACCTAATTCAGAAGCCCCCAGCTCCTTCCCATGGCAGCAGCAGAAAGTATTCAAGAAGTTTTTTGTAGATTTTCCTCTATGTGTATATTAATTCATGTATATATTTGTGCGTGTGTGTGAGTATGCTGTGGTGAGCACTGCATTCTGTCCCCCTCTCCCAGCCCTGACCCATTTGTAAGAAAACATCTGTGCCAGCATGTCCCCCTACTTTTGTCCTCTTTTCACCTGCTAAAGAACAGAGGAGGACCTGGGACCAAATGTGTAGCAGAATATTGTCTTTCAGGCTAATCAGATTCAGTTGTAGATTTGCTTCAGAATTTTCACAGAAGTGTCTCCAGCTCTCCAGGTTCTTTAGATTCGGTGACCACATAAAGATATGACCATGGCAGTAGTCTCTTGTATTCACAGCATCACAGAATCACATAATGTTAGAGATTGGAAGGGACCTTGAAAGATCATCTAGTCCAAGCCTCCTGCCAGAGCAGGAACACATAGATCAGATTACACAGGAACGCATCCAGGCGGACTTTGAATGTCTCCAGAGAAGGAGACTCCACAACCTCTCTGGGCAGCCTGTTCCAGTGCTCTCTCACCCTCACTGTAAAGAAGTTTTTTTCTCATATTCAAGTGGAACCTCCTGTGCTCCAGCTTGAACCCATTGCCCCTTTTCCTATCACTGGATGTCACAGAGAAGAGCCTGGCTCCATCCTCCTGACACTCACCCTTCACATATTTATAAACATTGATTAGGTCACCCCTCAGTCTCCTCTTTTCCAAGCTAAAGAGACCCAGCTCCCTCAGCCTTTCCTCATAAGGGAGATGCTCCATTCCCTTCATCATCTTTGTGGCTCTGCGCTGGACTCTCTCCAGCAGTTCCATGTCCCTCTTGAACTGAGGGGCCCAGAACTGGACACAATATTCCAGATGAGGTCTCACCAGGGCAGAGTAGAGGGGGAGGAGAACCTGTCTTGACCTACTGACCACCCCCATTCTGATACACCCCAGGATGCCATTGGCCTTCTTGGCCACGAGGGCAC
>WKFP01013490.1:56140-71229 GCA_011057875.1 Pterocles orientalis | reverse complement strand
CTCACCCTTCACATATTTATAAACATTGATTAGGTCACCCCTCAGTCTCCTCTTTTCCAAGCTAAAGAGACCCAGCTCCCTCAGCTTTTCCTCATAAGGGAGATGCTCCATTCCCTTCATCATCTTTGTGGCTCTGCGCTGGACTCTCTCCAGCAGTTCCATGTCCCTCTTGAACTGAGGGGCCCAGAACTGGACACAATATTCCAGATGAGGTCTCACCAGGGCAGAGTAGAGGGGGAGGAGAACCTGTCTTGACCTACTGACCACCCCCATTCTGATACACCCCAGGATGCCATTGGCCTTCTTGGCCACGAGGGCACAGTGCTGGCGGCTCATGGTCATCCTGCTGTCCACCAGGACCCCCAGGTCCCTCTCCCCTACCCTACACTCCAACAGGTCAGTACCCAACTTATACTGGAACCTGGAGTTGTTCTTGCCCAGATGCTCTTGTTAAATTGCATGAAATTTTTCCCCGCCCAAATCTCCAGCCTGTCTAGGTCTTGCTGGATGGAAGCACAGCCTTCTGGCATGTCAGCGATTCCTCCCAGTTTCATATCATCAGCAAACTTGCTGAGGGTGCTCTCTACTCCCTCATCCAAGTGTTGATGAATATATTGAATAGCACAGGTCCCAGTACCGAACCCTGGGGGACTCCACTAGATACAGGCCTCCAACTAGACTCCATCCCATTCACCACAACTCTCTGGCTTCTTTTCTCCAGCCAGTTCACAATCCATCTCACTACCTGATCATCCAGATAGCACTTCCTCAGTTTAGCCGCGAGGACACTGTGGGAGACGGTGTCTCATGGAATCAATAAGTGGGATGGAGTAAAACATGTTCTCTGTCAAAGCAGGAGTCACATCGCAGGAGTCATGTTGTCATACAGTCCTCACAAGGCCAGCTGATATTGAGGAACTCCTTTTCATCTAATGTGTCTGTGGTGTATTGCAGTTGCATTAGTCTAAAGAAATTTTGACTAAATTTAAATGCTGTTATTTTCAGATTCAGATGACCTGTTTTCTTGAAAACAGAAGTACATCCTTTATTGCAAATGAAAATCTAATGTGAGGGATAGAGCCTGTTGTAGCACTGAATCACATAATCTCAAGTGTTTTGAATGTGAAGGTCAACATCAGGGTCTTGAAACAGCTCTTGTTATCAGCACCATCCCAAAGACAAAACAATGAATCATTTATGACTTTGTTTGGAAGACACTGTATCTTGAAAATAACCATCTAATGATTTCTTACTTTGTGGTGAATGAGTATGTGGACAACTTGGGGCTACTAAGCTATTCCACTGGCATGTTATGCCACCTTTAGGTAAGGTGGACATTTTAGGTAAGGAGGACATTCTGATACACACGGGGAGATGTTTGTTCAGTAAAGTGACTTTCAGTGGTGGGTTGGTCGCTTAGCGACCAGCCAAGTTGTTGTGGTTTAGGCCCAGCCAGCAACTAAACAACAGGTGGCCACTCATTCACCTTCCCCCCTGCCCCACTGCTGCAGTGGGATGGGGAGGAGAATAGGGAGAACAAAAGGTAAAACCTAATGGATTGAAGGAAGGACAAGGAGGGATCACTCACCAGTTATGGTCACAGGCAAGAAACAGACTCAACTTGAGGAAACAAAATCAATTTAATTTGCTAACAACCAAAACCAGAGTAGGGTAATGAAAAACAAACCCAAATCTTAAAAACACCTTCCACCCACCCTTCCGTTTTTCCTGAGCTCAACTTTCCTCTTGATTTCTCTCCCTTCTCCACCCCAGTGGCGCAGGTGAATCGGAAATAGAGGCTACAGTCAGTTCATCACATATTGCCTCTGCTGCTCCTTCATCTTCAGGGGAGGGCTCCTCACAGTCTTCCCCAGCGCCACTGTGGGGTTCCTCTCATGGCAGACAGTCCTCCATGAACTTTCTCCCACATGAGTCCTTCCCAGGGGCTGCAGTTCTCCATGAACTGCTCCAGCATGGGTCCTTTCCATGGGGTCATGGCCACCTTTGGGCACAGCCACCTGCTCTAGTGTGGGGTCCTCCCTGGGATGCAGGTGGAGATCTGCTCCTCCGTTACCCTCCATGGCTGCAGGGGCACAGCTGCCTCACCACAGTCTTTACCATGGGCTGGAGGGGAACCTCTGCTCTGGCGCCTGGAGCACCTCCTTCTCCTTCTTCTTCTGCACTGGCCATGGTGTCTGCAGATTGTTTCTCTCACAACCCAATCCTGTCCTTCCTGCAGGATCTTTCACTGGTTTCTGAAGAGCTCCTGGTCCTTGGGCTGGGGCTGTGGCTGGGGCTGCCTGTGGCTCTGGCCACACCACCTGCCCCAGGTGCTGTGCCCTTCCTAATTGTTATCTGCAGAGGTGCTGACTGGCTCACCCTTGGCCAGAGGCAGGTCCGACTCGGAGCTAGGGAAGTTTCTAGCAGCCTCTCACAGGAACCCTCACTGTAGCCACTTCCCCACTACCAAAACCCCACCACACAATTCCAAAACACCAGTAGAAGACATTTTTTGGCAAGGAGGTTTGCAATTCATTGTTTAAAGTGTTTTTCCAATTGCTATTATATGTCGCTTCAGCTGTGACTGTGACGCTGGAAGTTTGTAATTGCAGTTTTTCTGTATTCTGGAAGAGAAGGGCCTGAACACAAAGCAGAGGGAGCTGGGGAAAAACAATGCATTCCTGTGAATTAAATAACCAGAGGGACAGCCTGGACTTGGGAGTGCACAGTCTGCATCATCCAAGACACAGGCAGGTTACTCCTTGGCAGCTTGATATTGAACCCTGTTTTCCCCATGTCTGCTACAACACAGACCATGTTAATCATTCAATACATGTAGAAATTGAGATAAACATTTTGGGTGGGAGTAATTCAACAAAGAAAGATAGGCAATGGGACCTTCTCTGGTGGGATATGATAAACTCTGTCTGGAGCCAGAGGAAAACTGCAAGTTCCTACAAATGCTTGCCATAACTTGTAGCTGTAAATAGGAAGAGAATCTGGGGATAATATCACTAAAAGTGAAGTCAAGTTGGAATGCATGGTCCTAATTTTCTTGGGGAAATCACATCCGGATCATGAGGAGAATTGTCATGGCATAGACTTACCAGTGCTAGAAGACTTCTTGTGAAGAGATCTTTTCAACACTTGCTCATTATAACCCTGCAGAAATTTCCCTATAAACTAATCAGAAAAAACACAGCCTTCTTCAACTTTGCCAGGCCATCACTTACATATAAGAAGGCCCTTGACAAATGACATGGCATTTACATGTAAAGCATGACTTTTCTCTTTTTAGAAGTTTAATATTTTCTGCTAGTGCAATGAGGAAATGTTTTGTATGGAGCCATGTAGCAAATCTGAAATCTGTAAGTATGCCAGGGTCACTGTTTTTCTTGTGAAACTGTTGCATGTAATTACACAATTTTTCATTGAAGATGCCTTCTGGGTAATAGCAATAGTGCTGGCATTATGAAAAGTCCTTGGGTAGGTTGCCTGCCTACTACCTTATCAGTAAGTGTTTTATGAGTTTTGCAGATTTGCTGCAGACTGATAAGTCAATTTGAGGGTTGTGGCCGTGAACATCTATCAGTATGGCGCCTGTAAGTTGGCAGTCCTTCTGTTTGTCTAGTCTGTGGGTTCAACTGGCCTTCTACCATTGCATATATCAAGATCTCAATGCCCCTTTCACATTTGCAAAGCAATATGGTCCTTATTGAGGTGGCAGTAAAAGCTGATGGGGAATTTGCTTGAAGAGAAACTTGAAGAAGAGAAAACAAAAGAAATACAAAGCTTATCAAGATCAGGAGATAGAAAAATGTTTTCCCTCAGCTCCCTCACTGCAGGCAAATTGGTACTACTTTTTCCTTTGTTGCTTTCTTGAGAGGACAGACTCACTTATTTTCAGGGCTGTTCTTAAGCCATTCTCCACCCAGCCTGTATTTGTGCTTGGGATTGCCTCGGCCCATGTGCAGGACCTTGCACTTGGCCTTGTTAAATTTCATGAGGTTTGCATGGGCCCACCTCTCAAGCCTGTCAAGGTCCCTCTGGATGGCATCCCTTCCCTCCAGCGTGTCCACCACACCACACAGCTTGGTGTCATTGGCAAACTTGCTGAGGGCACACTAAATCCCACTGTCCATGTCTCCAACAAAGATGTTAAACAACACTGGTCCCAGTACTGACTCCTGAGGAACACCAGTTGTCACTGGTCTCCACTTGGACACTGAGCCATTGACTACAACTCTTTGTGTGTGACCATCCAACCAATTCCATGTTCACTGTGTAGTCCAACTGTCAAATCCATGTCTCTCCAATTTAGAGACAAGAATGTCATATGGGACAGTGCTGAACACTTTGCACAAGTCCAGATAGGTGACATCAGTTGCTCTTCCCTTATCCACCAATGCTGTTGCCTCATCGTGGAAGGCCACTAAATTTGTCATTCATGATTTACCTTTGGTGAAGCTATGTTGGCTGTCACCAGTTACTTCATTGTTTTCCATGTGCTTCAGCAGAATCTCCAGGAGGATCTGCTCCATGATCT
The DNA here is from genome assembly GCA_011057875.1 of Pterocles orientalis. NCBI lineage: Eukaryota > Metazoa > Chordata > Aves > Pterocliformes > Pteroclidae > Pterocles > Pterocles orientalis. Next base: position 66,683 of record WKFP01013490.1, on the reverse strand, counting down.
TGCCAGGCACAGAGGGGAGACTTACTGGTCTATAGTTCCCTGGGTCTTCCTTTTTTTCCTGTCACAGAATTAATCTTATTGCAGTCAGTGGGATTACTGCAATTGTACTAGAGAAACTTCTATGTGTGTATATTAGGCCCATTTTTTTAATACTTCAAATTTAAGCCTGCACAACAAAAGACTACAATAACAAGAAAAGCTCTTAATTTATGTGCTAATTAATTTCTTATTATTTACATTGCATTGTTTTGTTTATACAATCTATTTTGCTGAAATTGTAGTATGATAATCATAATCATAATCATTATAATAACTTGTAAAATAATTCCAGTGTTTTAATGCAAGAATAGGACTTATATTTTTTCTTAGGAGCTGTCAAGTTAAACTAAGGTGACTGCTTCCAATTTCATGTGTTCTTCCCTATCACTTAAGAGATTCCTTATTGCTGAGTGGGACTCTAAAAATTCAGTTCCTTGGAATTTTAAGTAGTTGGAAAATAGGGACCCAACTGGAAATAGTTTCAAATTGCTTAGGTTTTGTGTTCTCAGCAGTAGATAGATTGGCTCATTTTTTGTCAGGCTGTGCCTGCCTTTGACTTGCTCATCTTCAGCACTTTGAAACCTAGGCTTCAGTGTCTGCAACTGGATACTCCACTTCTTGCTTTGAAAATGCTAATCTTTTCATTGTGTCTTGACTCCTTCTTGAGAGCAGCAAGGATGATCTTTCGTGCTGCATTTTTCCCATTTTATCCCACCATGTATATCCATTGTGCTTTCATTTGTTGCTTTCATTCATATGTGTGGTAGGTTTTCAGCATGCTTTGCTTTGTACACTTGCATCTGCAGGCTGAGCATGATGGATTTGTCTCTCACTCTCTCTTCGTGCTCAGTGAAATTGTCCTTGTACCATTAAGTACTCATCTTACCTCACTGCATTGCAACAGAGCTTACAGAAGCACAGTAATAATGCTGTTCTAAAAAACAATTTCAGAAGCATTCTACTTTTAAAATGTTAAAAAGAGATATTTTCTTCTGACTGAGACGAGGCAGTCCTACTCTTATTTTTGCAATGGACACTTTGAAGTCTCTGACTTCAACAAGCTGGATTGTGATCTACTATTAGAATTCTTCTGATCTCTTTATGTGCTTGATTGAGAGATTTATGTTTCAAATGCCTAGAAAGCCTTCAGTGTTTATAGTGTAAAATTCTTTATTCAAGGAGCCTCAAGAAAGATCTCTGCTGTTACTCTGTACTATAAGCCATGTCTAAATTTATTTAAGGTGATATTGGGCCACTTGCATTTGGCAAGGTAGCAACCTTACAGAAAAACTGAATTACATAAGAGTTTTTCACAGAACGATCCTTACTTGCCTCTTTATATTCCTTTTTGATCTACATTGTTTTAGAAAGAGAGAGAATCTGTTACATAGTTTTTAATTACAATGCTGCATGGTATTCTCTTACACAGGATCAGAGCATTGATTTCACAGAAATAAACAGGCATGAAAAGGCACAAATAATAATGTGGTGCTGTCTCTGCACAGCATTTCCAGTCAAACATTCAGATCTGCAGTACAAGCACTGGCTTGATCCAAACCAACAGCCAACTTTTGCTTTCTCTGAATTTGTATTTATGATTCAGAAAAAGCAGACAAAGTATCATGGAAGCATGGGTAAGTGTTAAGAAAGGCTTTAATTTTATCAGCTGTCTTTATTTTCTGTTCTTTTTATTGGTCATCTACTACTTGCTGTGACAGCGGTATTGCCAGTCTCTCAGGGTGGAAGAGGAACCTGTTGAGACTGGCTGAAGTGGGGAAGGCTACTTTCCTTACTGGAGTACCAGTTTAGTCGCTGTGCCTGCAGCTTGATTAGGCTCTTCAGCAGGAGATGTAAGAAGCTCTTGCCTCACCACTGGGTGCCATCAGCAATGGGAAACAGACTGACTGGTTTTTTTGTGATCTGCTCTCTCTTCTGATGCCCTTCTATCCACCCATATTAAGTTTCTACCTAGTTTAAGGGGGACTTCAGTTCCTCATGGAGGTGTTCCCAGCATTTTTTAACTTCAGCAAAGCAATGTATTCCCTAGTCCTGTTCTTAGAAATAACAGAACACTTCCAACTAAATTTTGTCATTTAAATCTTGGCAGACAGCTGGTATATACAGTTTCAGCCTGGGTAATAAAATTTAAATAAAACTAGGAAAGCTGAAAATCAGGTTGTCAGAATAGGAAAAGGCATGCTAATTTAGCAAGGGTACCAGTCCCCAGCATATAGTTTTGGCCACTATTATTTCTCTTAATGCCATCACAGTATATAAAAAAAAATATTTTATGGAACAAGCTTGGAACAAGAATGAACTTAATAGCTCAGTTGTAAAGTGCTTTAAGTGCAAGGAATAGCAAGTGAGAGTGGTGCTGTTTAAAAGAGCTGATGATCTGACAGAAAACAATACTGGGCCAACGCTGCTTAACAAAAGCTGGAGAGAGATCTGTTGCACTTTACTAAGACAATTTCTGAAGGTTAGAGGATGCACATCAATTTTTTCCCCTGGCACTGCAATGGCTTCTGCTCAGTTCTCTACACCAATTACTCTTAATCTAGTAAGAAAACACTGTACCAGTGAGTGATATGCATGACTGACTTTGGCTCCAGCTGACATAAATTAATAGCAACTATAGGGGTATTTATGTGAGGTAAATTTTTTTCATATTTATAGACACTGATGAAACATCCATGGATGGGAAAGCAGGAGAAAAGGTCAATACTTGGTAAACTTCAGTCTATTTGTTTCTAAGCCACAGGTAGGAGTGTAGCTTGGAAGCAAAGGAGAGTATGCAGCATCCTTTCTGCATCCTTCAGCTACCTTTGTGTGGATCCCGTAAGGTCAAGGTAGAACTGTGGTTCTTTCAGTTGTACGAGAATAGTGGACGCCATCTCAAGGATGTTTGGTTGTTGCCTGCCATCTGTAATGGCTTAGACTGGGCAGGCAAGCTTATTCTGCACTGGAACATTTAGAAGAATGTATCCTGTTGCAACATGCTGCTTTGTCTGAAGGCTGCAATTTAATTTGTGATGAGGGAGGTATTAGAGCCCTAGCTGGATTTCCTGATGCTCTTAACCCAGCTGAATGATAACCTATGGAGTGGGAAGGGTTTTCAAACTTTTATTTGTAAATATGATCACTTCAGGAAGATGTGGAAGAGGAACAGCAGGAAGACAAAATAATGCATCTTACCTTTACTGTGGAAAAACAGACCTGAGTACACAGTATTTGTCAGCGACCTCCTGCATTCCATCTTGTGCCTTCTGTTACCAAATTACCTGAATGAGGGCTACTGAGTAAGGCTCTGCATTTTAAATGTCTGTGCTTCAGTAGAAGGAAAAAAGAAGCAAAGGGTAGCAGTGCTCAATTCACTAGTGATAAATATATTCTCCTGCCTGTTGTGGGCTGAGGTATTCTGAGAACAGATTGAATGCATAGCCTGAGAGCCAGTATTTTCAGCACGAAACCCAGAAGTCTTGGAAAAGAAGTTTTCTTGTCAACTTATGGCTCTGCTGTTATAAGGATATATTTATCTTCATCTTTACTGCTTCTTCAATGTATCGTGCAGAAAGTATTTTTGTCTAACTTGCCAGGGAAACCAATTTGGAAATCCTATGCAGATTCTTCTAATGTTTCGACTAAATAAAATTCCACCATGGTAAATATGACCAGCAAGAGCGCTTTAAAGTCTAACTCATTATTTTAAGGTGGTTATAAATTCTAGAGGAAAATAATGAAAATAATAAAATCAACATTCCCCAATGCAGAACAGCATGTGAAAGTGTTTGCCTAATAATTTTAAACTCCCGAGATGTGTATGCTCAGCAGCAGCAAATATATCCTGTGCTTAGATGGTGTTGCACACATCAGCATGCTCTTGTTTGCAGTGGGAGACTTAGACCCCTCCAACTATAACCGCTTTGAGGGGAGGAAATCTTTGCTGTTAACACATCTGACCAAATGATTCAGTGCTTGAAATCTTCTAGTGCTGCTTGAATGTAGTGAAGAGGAAGCAAGAAGGAAAGGTACGTATTTCATATAAATGACCTGCAGTTTCTGAATCACACTTGTAGTGTTTTGCTATGCAAAGAACTCACTACTTCAAATTTTCATTTTGAGTCTTGACAGAAGTTAATTTGGATATTTTTAAAGAGGAAGACTTTTAAGTTAATGCTCAGCTCTGTCCAGAACAAGCGTTTGTTTCATGGCATCATCCCTGTTACTGCATACAGAAATACAGTAAAAGTTCAAAAGCATCTGTTCCCCAGCAGCCATATCCTGCTCTTTGCTTTAGTCCCAGTGTCTTGATGGTTGTGAGCACACATCTGAAACCAGAATCTCTGGCTCCTACTCACTGAATAATAGTAAATATTGAGGTAACTAATTACGTTGATCAAATTGTTTATGTGGCACGTTCTAAATTCCCTGCACAGTCAAAGCCTAAAAGTGCATTTATTTACTACACAGTACTGAAAACAGAATGCAACTTAGCACAAATCAGCCAAATGAAGTTAATATTAGAATGTATTTGTTATTGTCAGAGTACTAGAGCACGAAAAATAAAACTCCAGTGGGAAGAGAGTTGAGTGTTTCAAGAAGAATAAGAGAAATAAGGGATAGAAGGGACCTTAAGAAATAATTTAGTCCATTTCCCTTTTCTAGTTATAGCTGTCATCATCATTGGCATCTTGGTAAAAAGTCTCCAGTGATGCAAAGTGCACAATCATACACAAATATAATAAAAATTATATTTAGCTATCTGTTTATTTAATGAAAGCTGTAATAGCATCAGAAGAGAAATCTGATGTAGCCAGTTGTTCTGCTTTCAGAGCACATTCTGACCATGAACTCAGACAAGAGAAGGACCTCCTAATGGACAGGGAGCATGTTCTGACAGAAATTTAGCAGATCGTATGCTAACCTGCATGCTGCTTTTCGGGTGGCACGGGAGACACAGTTACTGCTTTCTGTTGAAATTTTGTGCTTGATTGCTTCTGTCAAAATTTGCATATACCTCTGGCTTGGTTCCAAGTCTTCTGTTATTAGCTGAACACAGACATTACTTGTACTCTTAGGGGCTGTAGTGATATACCTGAGAATCTTGGCTGCTGTGCTTCTGATTTCTTTCATATGGAGGATGAATAAATTAAATGAATGCTTTTCTTTCAGCCACTAAATGCAAAAAAACCCAAAACATTTTCATCATATGATAAAATTCCCATTGACCTCCCTGAAGCAAGAATGCACTTCTAATGTGAATAACTAATGATCCCACAGTTAGATTTTCCTGATGAACTTTTAAGGTACTGGTTAGCTATAGCTGTGTCTCAAAATGTATAAATTATTTTTGTCTCTCACGGTGCATAAAAACTTGATGCTTGCACATATTGATTCCTTCTTTACTCAGAAGCTGCCCTCTCATCAAGATTTTGTAAGGGATGTTGAATTTGGAAAAATAGATGTTCTGCTCCCAGGTAGCATGGCAGCCCATTCATATCATTAAGGCTGATGTTGTTTTCCTTTTCATTCTTGTAAATTCATTATTACAGTGATCACCTCCCTGGTCTTGGTTTAGTGATTAGTCTTGCTGTGCATCCTTTTATTCCTCAGGTAGAAGTGAATCCTCCCCTGTATCCACCTGTCAGGGGTTGTATTTAGACACAGGAATTACCATTCTGGGTCAGAGCTGAGGTCCATTTAGTCTTGTATCTTGCCTCTAGGAATGGATAGTACCAGAAGCATCATGGAAATGAACAAGTATTATCTGCCTCCCATTCCTGTGAACTCTCTCCTGCCCTGAAACATGCAGTTGCTCTACTTTCCAGTCTCTTCTTTCTGCTCTCTTAACTTGTCATCTTTTTTATTTTTCTTCTAAATCCTAATTTGGTTTTGGCTGCAATAATACATTTTGACAATGAGCTGGTTTCTCAGTAGCAAAATCTGAAAGTAGGAGAGTTTTGTGACTATACATGTTGGTCTTTGAAAGTAAATATAGTAATGGCAGTTGTGCTAGCAATGGTCTACTGGTGGTGTGGATGATAAGAAAAGTGACAAGACAGGCAGAGACGCTGAAGAAATGTAAATAACACCATTTTCTGTCTAGCAGAGCAGTTGTTTTTTTTCTTAAAGTGCAACTTAAAAAGCATAGATATGAAATGTCTGGGCTCACAGGGACTTTTAAGAGGCAGCAGAGCAGTGCTAGAACAAGGCCTTATTCTGCCATACTATGCGCTGCTAATGCAAAGGGTAAGGAACATCTTTTCTGCCTTTGCTCCTCACGTGTTGCTGTTCATTCTTTCTACCTACTGGTCAGCAGATGCTATTTAGACGGTGAGCAGTTCATTTTGCTCAACAACAAAAGCAAGCTTTTATTTCTTTATTTCCTGTTAGTTCTCATGAAAGATCCAAGCTGATGTGTTTGGAAGCTGAAGCTCTCTACCTAAACCAAAAAAATCCAACACACACATAAAACAGTATAAGCAACCCTGTGCTGCCTGTCGTGTTGGGGCAAAGGGAAAGCCGAGTTTTCATTGCATTAATTTTCTGTTTTCTGTGCCATAACTGTTAACAGGATACCTATTGTGACTTTTGAAGCTCAGCAACCACCATTCAGAAGGAATGGGCTGGAGGCTACTAAACTGGTATCAGATGACAACTGGACTAGGTTTTTGACCAAAATCAAGGTAGAAGAGCTCATCTATTCAATTTATTTAAAAGAGTGCCTGTGCAGCTTATCACCAGAACATCTTTTGTTATTCTGTTTCCTAGAAGATGAGGCTTATTTGATCCTGCATTCTTGTCTGTGAATGTGTTTGTGTGTGTCTGTATCTGCTTGTTTCCCTCTCTTCTTGGAATGAGTTTTGCACCTTGAGGATCCCAGCTACACACCAAGAACAAACCAGAACAAAGAGTTATGATGCTGTGTGTCTGTGTGCAACAGACACCATCAGAGCCCTGCTGAGGAACGATGTAGGACACAGATCCATAAGAAATGAGGCTTCATTAGTTACTCAGGTCATTGGACTCCTTGTATTTGGATATGTCAGTTGCACCATCTTTTCTCCTTTGATTTACTCTGTTAAGAGGAGTGTCCTTGGTATGTGGCATCACCTTAGTGGTTTACTTTCACACTTGAAGATGGTGATTTTCTCCACCCTTGAAGAGGGTGAAGTTCTCTACCCTTGAGCAACTCTATGTGATCCTAGAGTGGGGTTCATTTTTTCCTCCAAGCACTGTCTCCAATATGACAGTCTTGCCTTAAGCATTTACCTTGTCTTCAGCACTATTTTTTTGTGAAGTAGCAATTATTTTGGCTGAAATGATCAACTGAAACTGTTCAGGCATTCAAATATCTTTTTCAGCATAAACATGTTGTCCTGGTTTCAGCTGAGACAGAGTTAACTTTCTTCATAGCAGCTAGTAAGAGGCTGTTTTTTGGATTTGTGCTGAGAAGAAGATAAACATACTGATGTTCAGAGTTGCTGCCAGGACAGTCAAGGACTTTTCAGCCTCTCTGCTGTGGCAGTGTCTGCAAGTGCAGGAGAAGCTGGGAGGGAGCACAGCCCCAGTTATTAGCCTAGGATTCAACCTTAGGTTTAGGATTGAGACCCAAATTGGCCAGTGATATATTCTGTATTATGCATGTCAGGTCCAGTATATAGGTGATGGCTGGTCTGGAAGTTATCTCACTTGTTATTTCAACCTACTAGCCTCTTTTCCCTTTACCCCTTTAATTCTCTCCCTCATCTCCAGTAGGGGGGAGGGTAAGCAAGCAGCTGTGTTGTGTTGGCTGCCAGACAGGGTAAAACTACAATACATGTAGAACCCTAATTTGTGGCAATTTACATCTCTAAAAATTATTTAAGTTAAGTAAATAGAGTTCTTTGGGTAGCTTGCAAAGTGTTGGTCTGCAGAGTTTGCTTCATGCTATGTTGACTCTGCACCACCTTGCAAAACATTTTGTTTCATAAATTTTGCTTTCAAGTAAGGAACGTTCATTGTAATTCATATGTTACCATTTAAGTAAGATTAACTAATTAACATTTTGTAGACATGAAAAAAATTGCACTTGAAGTTAATGTCAATTAGAAATCTTTCTTTCTAGTAAGCTTATACACTTGATTTTTCCTGTTGTATGTGTATATGAGTGGGAATGTCAGTGCCTTTTTTAGAGTACTGTCAATCAAACATCATCACCTCTACTTTATTTTTTTCCCCAAAAGCTGAGTCTACCTGCTGTCCTTGGAAGGACTGTCTGCTGCTCAGAAAAGATGCTCCCCCCCATCACCGGCACATACAGGTGCCACTGCTAGAAGAGAAAGATGACAACCGCTTTCTAACTTCTCTACAGAGAACTATGGCAAAATTGGTGGCTGAATTTGTGCCTTGTAAATAGGTTATGCCTTGGAAGTGAGTCTTCTGGTGGGGTTTGTGTGAGTGTAGATCCTCACATGTATCATGCCCTCACTCAGGGCCCAGAACCACAACTAGCATTTTTTGTCCTTTTTGCCTAGGTGGTGCTGGCACACCAAGCTGGTCAGTGGCATTGACCCTCAAAGTCCCATTTCAGGAAGATGGCTGCTCAACACCCTTCTGCAAAGGGGTAAAATGCAGGGCAGAGAGACAGGAGACAATATTAGAAGTTTCATGCAAGCTGTTTAGGTGGGGATTTTCCTAGTACAGACTGGAAAACTAGGCCCTTACGTATGCAGAATATAACTCTTTTGATGCAATATCAGAACTGTGAAGAGAAGAGGAAAACCTGTTTTGCTCTTAATTGGAGAGATGATGACAGCATAACATCCCAATGCAATGGCAGTAGAGGAACGGTTTGCTACTAAGTGAGAGTTTGCACTGAGTATGTGCAAACTGGGCTGTATGGCTTTAAGTGATAAAGATGCAAGGCAAGGTGATAAGACTGTGCAAGGAAAAAAACCATATATAACGTGCCACACAGAAGATGAATAGTGTAAGTGAGAATATACCAGGGAAGAAAGTAATGCCAGATACAAAGTTAGCAGCCATTTTCTAGACTTAGTATCCAGCAAGGGACTAAGCACTAGATTTAAGATTTGTTGTCAGTAGTCTAAATGTAATTTTAATTAATTTCCTTTTTTTTTCTAACAGTGACTACATACATGCCATGAATTAAAAACAAGTATTAAGAACATGTAAACACTGGCTGTATATGATGAGGTTGTTCCTGGAATTGACACTCATGCATAGGAAAGCCTTTCCCATTCTTTTCAGCAATCACGCCTCCTCCCATTTTCATATTTGGTTTGCATACCAGTGCAGGAGGGGCAGATTAGCCAAAACTAACATTGTATTGCAAATGCTGTCTTCAAATGAACCCTCTCCATCCACAGCCATCTTAAGAGAATTGCAATACCATCTAATTTGCTCTTTGCACTGCCGAACTATAACGGAAGGCTACTTTCCAATGCATCTTGTGACAGCCGGAGGTGATGACAAACCTATAGATAACAAGTGGGGTTTGCTTTCAAATACTTGATTGTTGTCTGCTGCAAAAGACAGGAAGAGCTAGGCACGGTTTCTCACATCCTCGTTCCTTTCAAGTGCAGTGCACCCAGCCTGGAACTGTGACAGACCACAGGGCTTACAGGGAGCTCAGAACATCACGCAGTGCCCCCACCTGCCCAAAGCCAGGATCAGCAATGCCTAAACCGCAGCTGCCTATCTTGAAAATCTTAAGAACAGATTCAGAAATGAGTTATCACACACAGGGAAGATGGGCTAGCTGCCAGAGCCTCACTGTTACTAGTTAGGAAGTTCTGGTGTTTCCTCAAAGCATGCAGCTAAAGCAGAGAGGGTATGGAGCAAATGCTGGCTGAGAACCTACCCTCTGTCAAGGACAGAAAGGCCTGGATGCTTAACACTGCGAGGAGGGGGACACTGCACTTGCAACTAGTTTCACAGCGCTGCCATGACTGAAAGTAGAGCTTTATCCTCTTCTTGTTCAGCATGCTACCGTGACGTGAACAGCCAGCTAAGACGACCCAATCACTTATTGAATTTTGCATAGTATAAAGCAGCCTTTCTTGTCCGCAGGTCTGGCTTTTGGGGTTATCATAGGATTTGTGACACAAAACAGATTTTTATGTTTATTTGTCAAAGAAGACATGACAGGTGGATGAATCATGTGGAGATAGTGGACCTGTTGTTTGATGGGAAAAAGTGTTCTATTTCAACAGCAGCATTTAGAAAGCAAAGCACCAGAGAGCATTGGGGCGTCACAGTGCTGATGGGCCCTGACTGACCCTCCCCACACCCTTCTGCCCAGGAGCCCCATTTCAGCCACCCCCAGAGCCCTCAGATGCTGCCCCAGCCTGCTCCCACTCTCGGTCCTGAACTGTCACGAGGATTTCCCAGACTGATGTGGGACATGGCTCGTTCCCTGGCTGTCACCCGGCGACACACATCCTGCTGTTGTCACCCCCCCGCTCAGGTGCCAGGCAACTGTGGCTGTCAGGTGGGGGAC
>WKFP01013490.1:0-37286 GCA_011057875.1 Pterocles orientalis | reverse complement strand
CAGCTAATAATCCCCAGAAACCGCACAGACGATTCCCCCAGAAAGGGGGGGGAAAGGGGCGAAAGGGGGTGCACCGCTCCCGGAGGCACTCACGGAACGGAGATAACAGCCCAAGCGTCCCAGCCCGAGAGCTGACCGAAGCAGGGAAAAAAAAACAGCTAACGATCCTCCTGGAGAGGGAGGATGCCAAAACTCACGGAACGGAGATAAACGAGTGTCCCGGGCCGAGAGCTAGCGGCGGCCGTGGGGGGAGGGGGGAGGAAAAGCCTTGGGAGAGCGAACACAGGGACCCAAAGCGAGACGAATCCGGAAGTGAAAAGACAGCTCTCCTCGAAGAGTCTTCTCCTATATACTGGGTATGACAGGCATGGGATGGAATAATTGGTCAGTCTGCTTCTCAATCTTTACCTAAAAGCAAATCCCAGGCTAGAAGCCAGACTGTCTCTTCCCCCCCCAAAAGGCTGAATGTATGTCCTTGAAGACAAATAGCAACATCCTAGCAATAACTATAAACGTTCTTATCAATTCTCTCCTGAGCAGGAATCCAAAACATAGCTTCTTGTAGCTATTTATGAATAGAAGGGAAAAGGAAAAAAAATTAACTCTGCTCTGCTTAACCCACGACAGGATAGAATAATGGCCTCAAATGTAATAGACTTAGTAATATTTTTGGTGAGCTGTGCAAAGAAAACACAACTCAGCTATTCTGGTTTAACAGTGAGTTTATTAAAAAAAAAACAGTAGGTTGAAATAACAAGAACAGATAGGCAGCTATGAAGAAAGGTGATTTAATCTATTTTTCACCAGCAGTTGGCATTTATTTTATTTTTATACCAGTTGAGCATCGCGCAGATATCTCCTTACCTTTGTTGTCACAGTTCCATGTGGACATACCAGGATCTCAGACTGAAATGGCAGCCAGGCAAAACCAGTAAAGGAATGGTAGTGGTTATGAGGAGATCATGAGATGCTGTTCTATTGAGTTTGGCATTTCCAGTGGTTATATACCTATTGTGTGAGCTGTTGACTTCGATCTCAAGAACAAGATTTAAGCAAACTTTGTGCTCAGACGGTTTTTGGATTTGGCTTTGCAAAAGTCCTTTTCTCCCATACCTATATTGGACCTCAATGTACACCCAGCTCTATCTGTGGGAATAGGAATCTGAAGATTTGATCTGAGAAAGGTAGGGGACACACTAGGTGACATTTTAGTTTTTATTGCCAGGTTCATTGCACTAGAAGTTAATATAAAAGTATCTGCAGCCTTCTCGAAACTTCTCTTTAGGAAATTATTCCTGTGCATAATATTGAAACTCAGAAAATATTTTCAAGCAGTTTTAAAACCAGACTTGTCAGAAGACATTACATGCAGTAGATCTTTTTACTACAGATTCCAAATAGGATATGTAGTATTGCAATTGAGAGGCTTTCCATTTTCTTCAATCTACAGCTCTTTCCTGTAATACATGCCCTATTCAATCAACATAGTTAATTACTCTTCAATCAAAGAAATGTAACCTATTTCACCTCAATTTCTAGTCCATTTAAACCAATTATGTTCTATTCATCTTTTGTGACTAGCAATTAGTAGGTGGCATTTTTTCATCAGGACGCTGCTGAAGATTTTAGGGGTCACAGCTTCTCTGAAGTATCTGCCATTTTGTGAGGTTAGCAAACATATCTGCATTGAAATTAAAAGGAAGCATACATGGGGAAAGTCAGAATGAAACAAAGAGCAGGTAATTTTTCATGCTTATGTTTAATTTTTATTTTTATAACCACTTTTTGCACTCCTCCATTAGATGATTGTGAAGTAGACATTAATGCCTTATTGTTCTTCATTGTAATGCAGAAGTACTGAGCTGTGGTTGATTATAGCAGGAAAACTTCCGTGATTAAAGTTACACTACAGCTTTGAATTCCCACTACACCATTAAGCATCACTTTGCAGGGACAGAGGGTGTCCATGTTTTCTGGGAGGGAGCTACAAGACATGTAAAGGGCAAGCTGTGAACCTTTATAACAGTGTAAGATGGAATTGCTTCAGGGAGTTCATCTGGCTGAGATGAAGAGTAATAACTTGCCTTAAAAGAAAGAAACTGCAAGCAAGACGGCATCAAAACATTGGAGCAGCTCCTCCAAATTTCTGAAGATAAGGCTGGTGAAGGATTCACCTTTGTAGAGAGGCAAAATGAAAGACATAAAACTATCACAGTCCTGTAGCATGGCATTTAACATCTGTAATGGTAGAAATCTTCACAAGGTGTGCCAGAGACCTTTTTCCACTTAAAAAACAGCTGTAACATAACCTACAACAAATCCATACAAACAGAAGAGACAATTACTTCCTTTGGGATTTAAAGAAAAACAAAAACCAAGAAAACAAAACAAAAAGTTGAGAAACATACCTTGACTTCCAGATTAAGTTTCTTGCATTCCTGTGCTTGCAGCCTCTAGTTTTGCCAACATGGTTGCTGTCAAGTTCTAACAGCTACCTGCAGCAACCATGAGCGCTGATTAATGCAGCCTGATTTCTTCATTTGGCATGACATTTCAGTGAGCTGTAATTTTAAAGAAAACTTGTGTGTCATTCAGAAAGAATTTATGACAAATGCCAAGTTTCTGCCCGAAGTACCCATGCTATTTTCATAAACAGTGGTAAGTTCTTAGAATGCAAACAATGTTGAGGAGGGTATGCTGTATTCTTTTGCTAAAGCAGGAATGCAACTTTTTTTGAAGGCACCAATACAACCTACACTGTTTTAACTGAATAAGTTGGTCTACATCTGCTACATAGTCCTGGCCCTGTATATTTCAAATCGTTGGATTTTTAGATTTTGGCATTTTCTATACAGAACAGACATGTCTGCATGTAAATGTTTTATGTGCTCAAGAAGCAGCCTCTGTTTCTCTGCGTAGCTCCCCAAAATGGTGTTTAATTGCCTCTTTGCCAACTGTATGCTTATCAGATGCTTTCGCACTGTCTGAGCACATAACCAACTTAATGTCAGCAAGCTCCATCCAAAAGCTGCACAACTTTGTCTGCTTAACACTCCAGGCAGATCTGCCTACCAAAATGTCGCAGCTGTATGTCTACAGTTAGGGCCTGACTCTAAAACCAGACTTCTTGATTTGTATTCTGTGTGTACTAATTTTATTTCAGGGCAAATTCAAGACTGTGACTAACCCTTTGTGGTAACTGGGCAAACCACTAGGCCCTTGGTTAGTGCATCTGAAGCCATGTTAATAACATCATATTTTAAAACACTTTTAGTGTTTCTCTAGATTATGAATTTAAAAAGTATATTAAAGAAAACCTTTAAGAGTTCTAAGAAATCTGAACTATATTGTGTACTGACTAATTCTCAACAAAACTATTATTTACAAAACATCTTTCACCACAAGAACTGTCGTAACTGCATAAAGCTTTTCTCCAGTGTATTTTTATTAGGGATTCCTGCCATCATATCAACATACAAAACAATCAGGATGTTGACATATAGAAATGTGAAATTCACTGTACAAAGATAAGGCTCAAGTTACAGGTATATATTCCCCTTAGTCTCCATGAAATAAAACAATTTTTAATTCTTTCCAGAGTTCCGTTTATAAATGTTAGACAAATCACAAAATAGATTTCAAGTACATAACGTTTTACAATATAATCCAAGCACAGACAGAAATACACAATACTGTACCTATAGATGCTCCATAATCCAAGTCTGTTATCCTCACCAATAAAATACTAAACTGCTACTCTGTCTGAATATCACCAACCATATCCTTCTCTGTGTATCTTGTGGTCCTGGCCCTTAAGTTATAGGACTGTCAAGGCTTTCAGTTAAATTACTTTGACAGACCAGATAATACCAGGAAGAAAGAGAGGCATTTTAAAAGGTCAGGCCTCAATGTTTGCACATGGTTAGTAAAGGCAGGCACATGTACACATGCACACTTGCTTTTAACCGTACATAAAACCTCACTGCACTGCACTTTTTCTGAGATTACATTCTCATACAACTCAGCTATTTTCTGATACAGTTAAAAATCAAGTATAACAATACTCCTGCTTCTGGAGTGCTGTAATTTACAGGGACAAGACTATATTTTAGAGCATAGGATCTAACTTTTTAAAAACTAATTATCAGATTTATATAGGAGTCTGTATGGAATCATGTCTCCATAGTCCATCAGGATGGTGCATCTCACAGCCTTCAGCACTCAAAACATCTTTTCTGACACCTCTGTTTAGAAACAATGCAAGTGAATTATTTCCTGGTAAGGCCAAACGTCTGCTTTAGGTCACTCTCCATTTCTATTAGGCTGAATGATTACTACCTAATGGGAAAGGAAGTTTAGCTGCAAGTAGCACAAGAAAAAATACACATCAAGTTAACTAATCAATAATGACTCTTCTGTGGAACAGATTGTCAGGGTCAAAGACAAGAGAAAAAAGGCAGCTGTTTAATTTAGCCTTTGTTGCCTGGGAAATGAATAGCAATCCAAAAGTTTTCAACTGAGAAAATGAATTCCTAAGCCCTGCAATTGTTTTGTCCTTTAAAAACTGGAGAAGATTAGAAAGGAAGGAGAAATCCTCTTAAGTAAATTGCCATTTTCAAACTAGACATCTGCAAAGGCTTACATCAGAAAACCAAGCAAAACTGATTCTTTGATACTGAAACTAAAGGAATTTATTCAGTAGAAATTAAGAGATGTGTTTACAATATGTTAAATGCACATCTAAGAAAAGAGCCTCAAATATGCCTCCAATTCACAAATCTCTGAGCAAGAGAAAGACTCTGAGGTCAAAATCAGAGTTCCCTAATTTAAATACTAAATATATCTGCACTAAGATTGTGGAGGGAGAATAAAAACCTTCTTCTCTTAAATACAACCTCTGTGGTACATCTGAGGGCCTTCAAACATTCTCAGCATTGACCGATTTTACTTAAGTATATTCTCTAAGCTATACTGGAATACCTTTAGATACACAAGTCCATGTTACACAAAACAGCATTAGATCATGTAACTGGTCTCGTAATAATGGGGAAGGAGGGTAAATATGCTGCTGTATGTGAAAGGAAGCATATTAGTATGCACAGAAAATATGTTGTCTTAGAGATTAGTAACAACAGGCATCAAGGATGAAGATGCGTATCTTAAAGTGCTTAAGCCTTTTACTGTGAGTAAAATACTTTTATGTCAACTGTATAGCCTAATGCTGCTTTGCTTTTAAAAAGGAATAAATTTTTCTTCTAATTTTTAAAAGTAGGTCACTTACCTAGTGATTTAGCTAGGGTTTTGGCTTTTTTTTTTTTTTTGCTACTTACTATAATCTTCTTTCATGTTATGTACAATAATCTACATTTAGACTGAAGACTGTCTTCCAAAATGTACTTAGACTATCTTGTAAAGACCTTCTACACCACTGATTAAAGTATAAGACAACCTACATGGGGCCCCCAACATAAAAAAGATAAGGACCTATGGGTGAGGAGCCCAGCCTGGAGAAGAGAAGGCTCCGAGGAGACCTAATAGCAGCCTTCCAGTACCTGAAGGCGGCCTACAGGAGAGATGGGGAGGCACTCTTTATCAGGGAGTGTAGTGAGAGGACAAGGGGTAACGGGTACAAGCTGAAAGAAACATTAGGAAGAAATTTTTCACTGTGAGGGTGGTAAGACACTGGAAGAGGTTGCCCAGGGAAGTTGTGGATGCCCCATCCCTGGAGGTGTTCAAGGCCAGGCTGGATGAGGCTTTGAGCAACCTGGTCTGGTGGAGGGGGTTGGAACTCATGGCAGGGGGGTTGGAACTTGATGATTTTTAAGGTCCTTTCCAACCCAAACCATTCTATGCTTCTATAGGTAAGAGGAAGGATCCTTACTTTCAGTTCTTCTTCCTTCCACAAGCTTTACAAATGTGCCTTTCAGAAATTCTCCTGCGTACTTGGTGTCCTTTCACCTCCCCCAGGCAGCCCCTACTGAACTTGAATGAACTTTCTCTATTTCCCATAACACAGTTCCTCTGTACAGAGCTAGATTAAACTCATTCATTCTCCAGCCAGTAGTTTAAAAACAAATCACTGCTAAAACACTAAAAACACCCTACATGTCCTTGTGCATTATTCTTACCAATTTGTACATTTAAGTAACACCAAAAGTTGTCTTTTGCTAAAAATTTACCAAAATATTTTAAACACATAGAAATATAAAAACCCAAACAAACAGGAAAAGAAACCAAAAACAAAAACCCAGCACAAGCATTGCTTGTATAGGCATTGGTTAGAAGAGACTGCTGCACTAAGGAGTATATTCAAAAAAGTTTCCTTTCCATTTCATTGGATTTAGTGCCATGGATTAAAAAGTTACAGACAATTAAACTTATTGTGACCTCATCTTACATGATGTAATAGATGAGCAGGGAGTCTGAAATACAATTAAAATAAAGCTTCTTTTTGGTTATTGAAAGGGACTGTGTAAGTCTGTAACTGAAGAAGCAACTAAAGCATGTAAAGAAAACTTAAGAACCCAGAGAATCTATAATGAACTGGATATGAAAACAGCTACCAACTGATGGGCAGTATGGAAAGCTGGCAGTAACTGAAATTTTGAATATAGCCCTTAGTTGTATCATATTTATTTAAAATTTAAAAGCTGCCCAGCATGTCACGAATGAAGTTTATTTTGCAAGCTACCCACTGCCTAAGGGGGCAGTAATATTCAATATGAAACTGCTGAAACTCCGGTGTCTGACGGATTTCATGGAGAAAAGAGATTTGAAGGTCCGACTCCAAGAGAACAAGGAGAAGAGGGAATACAAACAACAACAGTCCAAGGCCTACAAGGAGAAGTCTGGAGAAACTCTTCACAAAGGCATTCACCTCTATGTTGCCCATTAGAAAGTCATAGCTCCACCTAAGCGCTTTCCGAGCTTCTTTCAATTCTTCCTCTTCTGCAATCAAAAATGCATTTTCATCTGCTTCCAGTTCCTCAAATGAATCTGTATCATCTTTCTCATTCTCTACTCTTGGACAGGAATCAAAGAGCATGTCAATCTCATCATCAACAGGGGTGGGCAGCAAGCTGGCACTAGGATTGTATACCAGTTCTGAGATGGTTAAAGGTTCTTCTTTCATCTTCTCCTCCTGTTCAATGGCAAGGTCAGTATTCTCCCCAGTGCCCTTAACTGGGGAGCTTGACGTCACAGGTATTGAAATCTCATCTTCCTTTGGCAGCTGGATACCTGAAAAAAAGAAAAGAAAATAGTGATCCTAAATTTCTGCCTTCCTGGTGGCAAAACTCAGCCTTCAATGGTATCTATAGAGGTTAGAAAGAAGATTGTACAATCATTTTGCATATTGAAACCAGACCACACACAATTAGCAAAAACTGGAAAAGCTTTTTGAAAATCTCCAGAGAAGGGCAACATCTTTTACAGCACTGCAGTAGACCAGATCTGCTTAACTTTGTTTGATGCAGTGACCAGTAATAATGGTGTAATGCAAAACAGAAAATAGAACAGCTCTTTTTCTACTGGCAATCAGACTTCTAATATAAATTAATACCTAGTACATACGTGAATTGGTGCTATTTGGTGTCTAGTAACAACAACAACAGCCCACCTTTATTTCTTTGAGATGAATGAGAAGAATGTGACAGGATAATGGCTGAGGTTGGGAACTTTTAATAGAGCATGATATTAAAAAAAGACAACAGATTACCATGATGAAGTCATATTAACAGTACAGAGGATAAAAGGAGAGGAAGGTTGACACATAGTATGAGGATTAGATATAATTGAAACAGAATGAAAATGCCTCATATCTTTAAAAAGCTCTTTACTCATGTCTCATTTTTCTTCCAGTCATCTTAGTACTCTTCATATTTACAGTCTCCTTTTTCCATCTCCTTGAAACTTCTCTCTCCCCCTTACAGAAGAATCTTTCCTAGCATTACTGGTTGTTTCTTATGAGCCCTCTGTCTGCCCAAGCTCTCTCCTCACAAAACTTACTACTCTTTTTCCAGTGGTCATGGTTTTACAGCCACTCTAAGGGCACCTGGCAATAAGCACCACGCAGCCTCTCACTCCCTCCTCCCCTCCTTTGGCAAGGGGAGGAGAATCAGAAGACAAAAAGGTAGAACCTCATGGGTTCAGGCAAGGACAGGCAGGGATCACTCACCACTTACGGTCATGGGCAACAAACAAGACTTGACTTGGGGAAATCACAAAAACTAATTTTTGTTAACAATCAAAACCAGAGCAAGATAATGAGAAAGAGAACTACATCTTGAAAAGGCACCTCAGAAAAGAAAATGCAGATGTCTCCTCATTAGCTTATCTGACTGCCTCACTAATACTTCTTTCCCTCAACTACTGCTTTGTTCCTCTCCTATCACAGCCATTTTACAAATTCATCACATTTCAGCATGAAATATGTTTTGCACTGGAACTTATTGTCTACACCAGTTTTTGTGTTAACAAATATACTTGCAAGAGGAGGACACAAGCTGATGGAAACTAGACACAGCAGTATATGAACACCAAGAGGTGAGGACAGATTTGTGGGGATCTTTCTCCTAAGTATGCTGTAACAGCAGGTAATGCTGGATCATCAGACCACACTCTTGAGTCATTTGAGAGTGCACTCATGATATTTTAAAACATAAAAAGCAGAATTTTTGAACTCTGGAGCCCAACATTAAGTATCTACACATATCTTTAGGTACACAAGTACTACTATTTGATTTTCAAATGTGCTTTTCACCTTCTCTTAGTAAAAGGTAAGTTGCGCTACTTACTTAGGCACCTCAATATGCATTAAAGGACCTAATTTTAACCTCTCAAATTTGAGAATCCTGGCCGTAGGTCTGTCTATACCTGCTTAGATGCAAGGTCACTAATATATCTTCATCGTGTTTCTCATCATAGAGAGGACAGCTGCAGCTACTGGAAAGAAAGGTCACCCCAATTTATGATTCTAGAGCCCTCTCTCCTTCCCCAGAGTAAATTCCAGTGTGCATAACATACATAGTGAACATAAACAAGAAAGATCATATTAACTTAAATTAAAACTGTATTTTCCTCAAATAAGTAGCAAACTTCTGACTTTGTAATTAACCTGTAGATAGAAGACAGCAGAGAAACCTTTTCAGATCAGTGTTTTCCGAGAGGGTTGTATTGAAATCGAATGTGTCACAGTTCTGAATCACACAGCGACTTTACAGTCCACTATTTAGTTTGAGAAGACAACAAGAACTTTCAACTGGTTTGTGTGTTGGTGAAACATATAAAATCAAAGTAACTGCATTTTACATCAGCCAAATAGAAGTGTAAATAAATATATTTTAAATATAACAAAATGAAGATTTAGAATGGGCATTAACTGCTGCTGTTGAAAGCCTGTTTGATATTTAAAAAATTAATGACCTAAAGCTGCTATTTTAATTCCTTCATATTCCCTATATGTCCTGGGTTCAGCTGAGACAGAGTTAACTTTCTTCATGAAAGCCAGTAAGAGGCTGTGTTTTGGATTTGTGCTGAGAAGGCGGCTGATAACAGTGATGTTTATAGTTGTTGCCAGGACAGTCAAGGTCTCTTCAGCTTCTCTGCTGTGCCTGTGCCTGCAGGAGAAGCAGGGAGGGAGCACAGCCCAACTACTAGGCATAGGATTCGATCTTAGGTTTGGGACTGAGACCCAAAGTGGCCAATAATCTATTCCATAACATATACATCATGCCCAGTATATAGGTGAGGGCCCTCTGGAAGCTTGTCCCTTTTTGGTTCCGGATCCCTTCTTGCTCCAGGTCAGCTCTCTTTCCAGGTTGACTCTCTCGGGGTGGTCCCTCTCGCCAGATTGTCTCCCTCCCTTGGTTAGCTCTCGGTCTGGGACGCTCAGGCTGTTATCTCTGTTCTAGTATTGCAGTTTTGGGACTCTCCTTGCTCTGGGATCGTTAGACAGGAACAGGCTGAGCCTTGGTCATTGGGTGGTGAGCAGTATCACTGTGTATCACTCATTTGTATATCTGCATATATATTACTATTATTTTCGTCATTATTATTAATTCCAATATTATTGTAGTTCAGTTATTAAATTTTTCTTATCTCAAGCCATGAGTCTTTTTTTCCCTTTACCCCTTTCATTCTCTCGCCCATCCCTGGGAGGGTGTTAGTGAGAGAGCAGTTGTGTAGGGTTGGCTCCCAGCCAAGGGTAAACCCATCACACACCACAACATTTCTCAAATCAATGACTGAGTGAACAATTAGCTGTTAACCATGGTCTATGTAAGCCCACAGCAAAGGTCCAGTCATGTTGCAATATACAGATAAGTATGTCGAGCCACCAAGATTTTGATGGTGTCAAAAGACAGAGTGCAACATCATTATGGCACATACCATTTACAATGCTTATGCGGGCATCATAATATGACATTAAAGCATCAAAATTCAAAATCATTTTACAGTATAATAAATATTCCAGTGACAAAGTTTTAAGAAAGGAGCAAGTTTCTCAGATTATTTACTTTTTGGATAGATTTCAAGAGAGCTGGTTATGTGAAGTAACAAAACCAGCACAAAGAAAGACAAAAAATCCTCACAGTGTTCCAACGGAAAAAGAGAATATAAAATCTAAAGCAAACCTAAAGCCAGTAAGCTTTAACTACTCTACAACATTGCTGCAAATCTTTTGTTCCTATTTATACATAACAATTATTTTGCTGCTACCTCTATGAAGCTATAATTTTGTACAATTTTGGGTGCTAGATTTTGAAAAGTCTACTGTTCCTTTATTGTGCTTAGATTTAAAGGACTACAACTTGAGTATTAAATTACATTTGAGAAGAACTTCTTCCTTCCATTCATTACTGGACTATCAAGTAATTAAGCTCAATTTGATTTCTTATATTATGTATCTATAGCAAAAAATGACTACACTGTTCTGGCAACTGGACAAATTTTACAGAGCCAGAGAGATCTCATAACACTAGACAAAACTCAGTACTTCCCTTCCACCAAATACCGGAATTGCTCCAAACCTCTAATTTGCTACAGCAGATAGGAACATGAACAGCTGCATAAAACACAACTTTATAGTGGTCATCTGCTGTGAACATGAATGTGCAAGAGGTCTGACATAAATGTTGTCAGCTGCTAGTGTTTCTAAAGGGGCCAAAAGCAGCAGCTGAGCACCCCCAGCTCCACCATTCTTAAGGAGCTGCAGTTGCTGGAAAGACAGCACCCCAGAAAAATGTATCCTCTGCTTATTAAAAATTTCAGTTCACACATTGTCTGGTGGCCAGATATACTGCACATGGCTTTGCTTGCAAACATGCAGAAACAATTATACATCTTTAAAGGCTTTGCACAGTGGAGAAAAGAACAAGTGTGAAGATTTCCTTCTTTTAAACAGAGAACTGAAAAATTAGATATAGTCCAGAAAAAGCAGTGCTTCATATAGACATGTAAACAAGTAAGGCCAGCCAGCTGCAATTAGGACAGCTCCTTCCTATGCCTTTTACTACTTCCTCTAGAAATACTGTATATTCCTTTGCTTATTTTCAATGTGGACAAAATTTATTTGTACTATGCATTGAATGACCTTTTAGAGGGAGGGAGAGGGTGATTTTCTCGCATGAACAAAGTGCACGGGCGCCACAAAGAAAATGTAGGAAAGGGAAACAGAATCTAGAATTGCACTAAACTCACGAGTTCCCCTACGCAGGATCTGTATCAAAGCAGGATCTGTATCATCACAACCAGATGGCCAGCCCTCAGAAGTAGGAGGCCATAGATCCCTACCTTACCCACATCCCATGACCATAGAAGACACCCGGTCTAGCTTTGCAAGGACAGTAAGTCACTGACAGTTTATAGTAACTCCTTTTCAGGCAGTGACCTGGCTTTCCTGCTGGCTATTCCCATTTGTTTTAGCCTTACAGGAACTTCTAGAAGGGAACAAAGCCCTTTCACAGTTGCCAGCTTACATCAGTGACAAGTGCTGTGACTCTGCAGTGCTACAATTCACCTCCAAGCCATGTTGTGTGTCACAGTGTTCAGCTAATGTCACAGCTAGTGCAGCCACCAGAAACTGCCACCCTGCTTTTCACATCTGGCAAAAAGCACCCAAAACACAGGGACAGAAGCAAAGGAGAGCAGGCAGCACAGTGGGCACTCTGGACGCCTCTCTCTAACCTCCCTCTGGACTGGAAGGAGCCCACCCCAACTTTGCTGACCCCCTTCCAGAACCAGGATTAACCAGTGAAAAAGCTGTGAGGGAGTAATAGGGAGAGAGAGCTATGTATCTTGGGAGCAGGAATGAGAAGGTAAGATACATCTACGAGCAGCTCAGAGAAAGGGGAGGAGGTGGTAATGGGACTGTAGTGACTCTGTGTCCAGCACCAGGCCAGAGAGAGCAAGGCTGAAAGGCTGAAAAGAGCTGGGCACTGATTTGAAAGCTTAGCACCCTAGAAAAGGAGAAGTGGGACATTTCAGTATCCCCACTCAGCTTGAGTGAGTCCTCCCAGCGTGTCCCAGTTCTTCTGAAGTGCTCGCAATTGCAATGGGGTTCTCCCAAGTAGTTACGCCCCCTGCCATGAGTTCTGCCTGAGCTAAGTCCAGTCCTTGGGTTTCATAGGCTGATATACAGGTTTTATATGATGATGTGCAAGTTTTATGCATGTGTGCACCAAAAGGGATAACATCCTATAAACAGTAATGCAAAATCAAGGTTTTGAAGAGCCAGTGTAGCCCCAGTGCACAAATCTGTTCCTAGACTGGTGTCATATTAAACCAGCAAGATGGCCCGTATCTATTTGGAGCCAGCATGTAACCTCTGGGGTGGAAGAATACAAAATACATGAAAATACTAATGTTTTTTTCAATTTTGCTACCTATTTTTGATTCAAGGGAGTTAGGCACATTCCCATAGACATAGTTTCCCTTCAGTGGTGAATACACGAAGCAAAGGCAGCCAGGAGCTGTTGCTACTCAGCAACAGATCACTGCAAGAATCAGGTTCTCCCACAACTGCTGTGCTTACTGCTTTCTGATTTTCAGACGCCAAAAGTGTGAGAATATCCTGGTCTTTACCAGAACATTCTCAGTTAATTCTTCTGTAAATACTGATTTCTGAAACGAAGATTCAGTAAAAAGGCATAGTTTTACATAAGTGCATAGAAACTGAAATCTGTCAACCTACATATGCAAAAATATCAAAAGCAAACAGTACCACAGAAAGCATGGAGAAACAAATTTTGAAATGCCTTCATTAAGAAAACAGAGATGTACATATTGATAGAAGGCTCAGTCCATCTTTGGCAAAGGGACTTAGCATAAAAACAAGAAAAAAAAAACCCCTTTGTTTTGGTTGCTATCCAAAGCAATTTGAATAGTTTTTGTTCCTTGGGCTGCACTCTTCTTATGTGTAATGAAAAAGAGATCTGAATCGGACTCTTTTCTCCACCCACTCTCCCAATACTATTATTCAGTATATTAAATTATTCAATTTCTAGAAAAATAAAACAACAAATTTATGATCTGGCAACCCAACCCACTCAGTTGCAGTAAAATGCTAAACTGTATCCACTACTGCATTTAGCTGACATTCAAAATCTGCTACCAACCTGTTACTTTAAGAACTATTTCATTTTGGCAGAACTTGTCACAGTTTCAAATTATTTCTCCCCCTCAGTTCAAGAAAACTACAAGGGCAAAACTCCAGTCACATTTGCTAGCAATTAACAAATAAATCCACAATTTATGTAAGATACTACAACAAATGTCACTTAAGTTTTGTCTCATTCATTTGCTATTTGCAACTCTGCTTCTATCAGTAATTCATCCTTATTCTCTGGTGTACTCAATGTAACATTATTCACAGTACAGTTCCCTTCCAAGACAACACTATTAGCACAACAAACTAGGAGGAGGGGGGAGGGGCGCAGAGGGAGGAAGGGGAAAGGTTTGAGTAAAATAAATGTAAATTTACCAGCACTTCTGGCTGTGATCTTGGAGCCATGCCGAAGTAATCGAATGCACACTTCCTTGTTGCAGTGATTAACCATCCGCAAATGAATACTTCTCTTGGTTTGTATTTTTACAAGACATTTCACCATTTTGACTACTAATTCTTCTTCTCAGAGTCTTGTAAGGGCTCTATCCATACCAGCTTTGACCTTTTATTGAGTTCCCACTGAGTTTTAAGAGACTAACACAAGTCACTCTCAATGAATCAAATGACAAGCCTCTAACATGGCCAATAAAAATATCCCCATAGGGAACAGAATGAGAGGTTATTTTTAAACATTTGCAAATGCCTCATAACATGCAATACAAACTTCTACAACATCCATCTCAGCTAGCAGTTGCTAGCACAACAGCTGAACCACACATATAAGCATAAAAATATCCACGGCATTAAAACTGCAGCAGAAAAAAAGGCCAGCATTTAGAGTCTATTTTTCACAGAACAAAATGACGCTGCAGCCATTATTTTTCTGAAGAGCTTCAATTTGATCACTGATGTCAGTTCCCCATCACTGTCTGGAAAGTATTTGCGGAAAAAGTACAGATACAAAAGGAAAAATCCTGTGCTGTGGTTACAAACCTTAGTCACACGGCAAACCAATGAGATGAAAATGCTTTCATTTCAAGCCTAGAATTAAAGCTGACCTGCCTGTGTATAAATGAGAAAAATCCTAACTTTGGGAAAACTGTCTCTCTTGGTTTATGTGCTCCAGTTCCCACTTGCGGAGAACTTTTGGATGCATTCATATCCACCAGAAAGAAGTGTTGCTTCAGAAGGCTGGGCATTTCCCCATCCCGCTGACATATGCAGGCTCCTAAAAAAGGCACGACACATACACTGGCTGCTGATAACTTGCTCCAGCTGGAAAATGGAATGCAACCACGTGCACAGCATCACCCTGTCCTAGTGGGAAAGGAGCTCTTATGGGGCCCACTGAAACCACAGAGAGGAGATAAACTGGAAGGAATGCACCTGGGGGAGAGGTAACCTCTCACTTCCCAGAATACTTGCCTTCAACATTTACAACATGTTGTGCCACTCAAGTCTTCGTTATCTGACATCCCTGTTCCTTCTGCACCATAAAATCACTGATGCGCATGCAAAAGAATGTGGGAAAAAAGAGGGCAGGAAAGAGTCCGGCAAATGTGTATTTTACACCTAATGATTTATCTCATGAAAGACATCTACTTCAGTTGAGCTTTTGGAAAGCATCTTTATGGTGACTCCTTTCTGCTGCCTGGTCCATACAGCATGAATATCCAGCAGTGCTCCTTTTTACTCCTTCCTCCTGCACAGCAAACACTTCTCTCTTCCTTTCCTGCTCTCCAAGCACTTCCCTGAGGGTCTGAGGAAAGATCAAGTAGCCCTTCACTTTTTATCTCAATTTTTTTACCACTTCAAAAGTAAGATTTTGTCTGCTTTTCTCATCTTTATTCTCATAACTGTTGTAGCAACCAAAAGAAGAACATTAAAATCTCACTAAAAAGGCTTGAATCGTCACTGTGTACACAGCTACAATGTGGAAAGCACCGGTTCTTACAAAACTCTAACCACCAACAGGTTCAATATACAAAGGAAAGCCTAATCAAGGACACAAATGTCACCCTGACAAGGCTGTGAATTATATCCAACAGGAGCATATTCATGCCAATGAATAAACATTTATCATTTATGTTTCATGCTCATGCAGAAGAGAAACGAATGTGAGATTTTCAGTCACTGCCCACAAACCACATGTACAGAAATAAGGGAGATTTATCTTGAACTCTTGCAGCTGTAAGTAAAGAACAGGCTCTGTCTCCTGAGAGGAAGATTTTGTATGAGCTGACATTGGCAGCATGTCCTGCATAAGGGTTGGAAGACATTTTTCAGCAAACATTTTATGTACAAGGAGCCTGCTTCTCTCCTGCAGAGCTGCCCAGGGCTCTCTGTGCAGAAGAGAGCCAGCAAAGCAAGTGATCAACTCTCAGTAACTAACTGGTTTTACAGCTCTTGTCAATCTCCTTCCTAAATTGCTACTCTAGATATCACACAGCTGGTGGGAACTGGGACAGAGAAGCCCTCAGCATTCATGACCTGTTATAGTGGGGGCAGAAAACAGCAAATGGTTATGTAACTTCTCTTAACATCGGAAAGTATGGTTTACAAAAGCAAAAACGACCCCCTTACAAAACTAGAACTAATAAAACACTCTTCAGAAGTAGTATTCTTGCCCAGTCAGTGAAAATAGTGAACAGGAAATTTCTATTCAAGCATAACAATTTTAATGTGTTTGTGAAAAGGTAAAGTATATCACCTGTCTTCATATTTTAGAGGTACCTTATTATGGTGATGGGGGCAATGTCATTTAGTTTGTAACAAAAGTAGTGATCCTATTTTGTAGACACATGGCATGGTAAACACCTGGAAATCTGAGAATTCTGCAAAGCTGGCAGAACTAATTGTTGTTAGCATTACATATTGTTACCTTGAAGCTTGCAAAAAAAAGTTGTTTTCAGACCTTGGAGGGCTGAATTACATGGTTAGAAGACTGTTAATGCAAGTTAATTTGTTGAACACAGACATGGTGATGCACTCAGTGATGTTAAGAGCTACTGATGCCAGAACACTTGTTGGGAGACTCCCAGGAACTCGCAAGACAAAGTGTGCAGTAGTGAGAGAAACTTACGATGACTTGACTTTATTCTGTAAATGAGAGAACAATCTCAATGTTAAAAAAACTACCAAAAAACTAACAGAAAATTCCATTACATACAACCTGACCTAAGGATGCTCATTCTGGCCTCTACTAAGTTTAAGGGAAAATTAGAAGAAATTCATTACCTCCGCAGAACACAGGAATATAAAATAGAACCATTATTTTACTAAGAAAAGCCACTACAAAAACTGAGTAATTCCTAAGTATTACAGTTTTTGTTATCATGCACACACACACACCCACACCCACACCAGGTACAATCAGCTAACAGGTGTATTGCTTCTGCTGATTTCACAGGGAAAAGCTGTTTGATGCTACACAGGACAAGACGTTTCATGATTCTATCTGATGTATTAAGATTGCATCTCCTATACAGCAGTTATAATTTTAAAAATATGAATGTTGACAATCTGTGTATTAGTTCTACACAGAGAAACAGCACTAAATCAATTGGGTTTTTTTACAATAAAAATTAAATATAAAAACACTGAGCTGTGCCAAAGGAAAAAAGTGTACTAGACTAGCTGTTATGGTGTTCTTTCCATACAGACACAACATGTGAACAGATACTCAATATTATTTCATATTTTACTAGCATATTTTTAATATTTATTCATACTATTATTCATAAGTGGCTGCCGTGGTTTAGATTCAGCCAGCAGTAAGTATGACATGGCCACTCACTCACTCCTCTCCACCTTCAGCAGGACGGGGAGGAGTCAGAGGCTAAAAAGGTAAAACCTCATGGGCTGAGGCAAGGACAGGAAGGGATCAGTCACTAATTATGGTCACGGGCAAAACAGATTTGAGTTGGGGAAAAAATCAGTTTAATTCATTATCATCAAATCAGAGCAGGATAATGAGAAACAAAACCAGATCTTGAAAAAAAAAACAAACAAAAAAAACCAACCCTTCTCCGCCCGTGCCCTCCCCTTCCTGGGCTCAACTTTGCTCCCAATTTCTCTCCCTCCTCCCCATGGTGGTGCAGGGGGCAGGGAATGGGGTTTGGGGTCAATCCATCACGTACTGTCTCTGCTGCTCCTTCCTCCTCATGGGAGGGCTCCTCACAGTCTTCCCTGCCCCAGCCTGGGGTCCCTCTCACGGCAGACAGTCCTCCATGAACTTCTCCCCCATGAGTCCTTCCCACAGGCTGCAGTTCTTCACCAACTGCACCAGCGTGGGTCCCTTCCACGGGATGCAGTCCTTCAGGCACAGACTGCTCCAGTGTGGGCTTCCCACAGAGTCACAGCCTCCTTTGGGCACAGCCACCTGCTCCAGCGTGGGGTCCTGCAGGGGCTGCAGGTGGAGATCTGCTCCCCTGTTACCCTCCACGGCCACAGGGGCACAGCTGCCACCTCACCACGGGCTGCAGGGGAACCTCTGCTCCGGTACCTCCTCCCCCTCCTTCTTCACTGGTCTTGGGGTCTGCAGAATTGTTTCCCTCACATCCTGCTCCTCTCTCCACTGCAGGGTTGCCACAGTCATTTTTTTTCCCCCTCTTAAACACGTCATTCCCAGAGGCGCTGGTTGGCTTGGCCTCAGCCTGAGGCGGGTCTGGCTTGGAGCTGGGGAAACTTCCAGTAGCTTCTCACAGGATCCACCCTGGGAGCCCCTCCCCAGCTACCAAAACCATACCACAAAAGCCCAAAACAGTAGCCAATTTTTCATGTGTTGTTGCCTAAGCTGTACTCACAAAAGCTCCATATGCCTCTGCTCTAAAACCAAAGCTTACACAGATGAGAACTCACACACCCAGACAGACAACTAGACTGGTAGAA
Organism: Pterocles orientalis; assembly: GCA_011057875.1. Classification (NCBI taxonomy): domain Eukaryota; kingdom Metazoa; phylum Chordata; class Aves; order Pterocliformes; family Pteroclidae; genus Pterocles; species Pterocles orientalis. Next base: position 18,790 of record WKFP01013490.1, on the reverse strand, counting down.
GCTGATGCGTGCTCATTCCCATACATGCTTGTAAGATGCAACAAAGACTTCACATTACAAAGTGAAAATATCATTCATGCACGTGGGTCGAGGCAACCCCAAGCACAAATACAGGATGGGCGGAGAGTGGTTAGAGAGCAGCTCTGAGGAAAAGGACTTGGGGGTACTGGTGGCTGAGAAGCTCAACATGAGCCGGCAGTGTGCGCTTGCAGCGCAGAAAGCCAACCGTGTCCTGGGCTGCATCAAAAGAAGCATTAGCAGCAGGTCAAAGGAGGTGATTCTCCCCCTCTACTCTGCTCTCGTGAGACCTCACCTGAAATACTATGTTCAGATGTGGGGCCCCCAACATAAAAAAGACCTGGACCTGTTGGAGAGAGTCCAGAGGAGAGCCACAAAATTAATCAGAGGGCTAGAGCACCTCCCCTATGAGAACAGGCTGAAAGAGTTGGGGTTGTTCAGCCTGGAGAAGAGAAGGCTCCGAGGGGACTTGACAGCAGCCTTCCAGTACCTGAAGGGGGCCTACAGGAGAGATGGGGAGGCACTCTTTATCAGGGAATGTAGTGATAGGACAAGGGGTAATGGGTATAAGCTAAAAGAGGGTAAATTTAGGTTAGACATTAAGAAGAAATTTTTCACTATGAGGGTGGTAAGACACTGGAACAGGTTGCCCAGGGAAGTTGTGGATGCCCCAACCCTGGAGGTGTTCAAGGCCAGGCTGGATGTGGCTTTGGGCAACCTGGTCTAGTGGGAGGTGTCCCTGCCCATGGCAGTGGGGGTTGGAACTTGATGATCTTTAAGGTCCCTTCCAACCCTAATCATTCTATGATTCTATGCTAATTAATCACCATTAATGCAATATTTCTTATACTTGTGAGACATACAAAAATACGCTTGCTAAAGGATAAGAGCTCTCTGGGCACAACTCAGATGCACAGGCATAAAATTTCATATGAAAAAAAGATTCTTAAAGATTAACAAGGACATCTAAAAAGTGTGTAGCTCTTTGGGAAAAAAAAAAATAGAGGAATATGGATTTCAAACAGGAGGAATTTAGAATGTGTCCACGCCATCAACCCTCTCTTTTCTACAAAACAATACAAGGTAAGTTAATCAATACAATGATGGAAGCATGCTACTTTGACTTTGATTGCTCCAAAGGCAAAAGTCAATGTCACCAGGAAAATAATTAATGTACGAAACCTGAGTATACAAGAGACTTAAAAGAAATTTTCATCACTTTGTCAAAACCACAGTAACATTCTATGACCCAGAGGTGTGCTGCAGTTTTGCCCTTTTTTTTTTTTTAATTGAACTACTCAAATACGTGAAGCCCTGCATAGCATCTTGTGCTGGGAAATCCAGAGACAATGATCTACCACCTTCAAAATAATTGCCAAGTGATCAAGAGAGGCAATAATCCGAGTCACCAAATCCAACAGTGAAGGAAGGCGGCCACACAATTCCTATAGCCATACCAAAAGAAATACAATGTGTTCAGCTGCACATGATTAATTTTTGCAATGTCACTTCTGAATACATTTAAAACTTTTGTAGAATATCTTTTGATGAATATCTTTTAGGTTCAAAAGGTAGAAATAATCCCTCCAAGCACATCTGACACTCATACATGTAAAATATAATTCCATGTGATAACCTTCTACATATGTGTCGTGGGTTAAGTAGAAAGAGTTAATTTTTTTTTTCTTTTCTTCATAAATAGCTAGCAAGAGGCTGTGTTTTGGATTTGTGCTCAGGAGAAAGCTGATAAGAAGGAATGTTTATACTTATTGCCAGGATACTTTCAAGGACAAATATGTTCAGCCTCTCTCCTCTCCACAGACAGAGCGGGGGGAGGCCTGGGGTGGGGGGAGACACAGTCCAGCTGCTAGCCTGGGATTTGCTCTTAGGTTAAGACTGAGAACCAGACTGACCAATTACTATTCCATCCCATGCATGTCATACCCAGTATATGGGTGAGGACCCTTCCAGGAGATCGCACTCTTTTACTTCCCTTGGGCTCCAAAATCATCTCGCTTCCAGTGCCTGCATTCGCTCTCCCAAGGCCTTTCCCCCCCTCAGACGCCGGTAGCTCTCAGATCCTGGGACGCTCGAGTCGTTATCTCCATTCCGTGAGTTTCAGGATCCTCCCTCTCCGCGGGGATCATAAGCTGTGGCCAGGTGGTCATTTTTTTTTCCCCCCGCTTTGGTCAGCTCTTGGTTCTGGGACACTTGGACTGTTATCTCTGTTCCGTGAGAGCCTCCGGGAGCAGTGCACCCCCCTCCCCCCCCCGTTTGGGGGAATCATGAGTGCAGTTTCTGGGGATCATTAGCCGGCAACAGGCTGAGCCTTTGGTCATCTGGTGGGGGGAGCAGTATCATTGTGTATCACCCATTCCCTCCCTCCTCTGGGGTCATTGGCTGGGAGCAGGCTGGGCCTTTGGTAGGTAGGGCAGTATCATTGTGTATCACTTGTTCTCTCCCTCCTCCGAGGTCGTTGGCCGGGAGTGAGCTGGGCCTTTGGTCATCAGGTGGGGGGGCAGTATCACTGTGTATCACATTGTATATTTGTATATAGTATTATTTTCTATATTATTGTAGTTTAGTTATTAAATTGCCCTTATCTCAACCCACGAGTCCTCTTTGCCATTTACCTCTTTAATTCTCTCCCCTATCATTGGGTGGGGGCAGGGACTGTGTGAGCGGGTGTGTGTGGTTTGGTCCCCAGCCAAGGGCTAACCCGCCACAACATGATAGTAATTTTTCGATTGTATCTTTAGAATACCATGCCTCTTTCCTCCTCCTGAGACAGAAAGGACATTAGTGCAAGACAAGAGTCAGTAATAAGGAATGCAAAAGCCTGAAGACCCTTAAGCAGTAGCAACAAAACACAGAGATGACCTGCAAAACCTAAGGCACAAAGACTTGAGATTAGTTTTTTAATTTTATAAAATATTTATTGGCTGGTGGCCAATCTTTCTAGTAAGTCGCTTACATAACTACAATTTAAAACAGGAATAAAAGCACATATAAGTAACAATACTAATTCAAATCTAGGTGCTTAAATTAGTAATTGGACACCTGCATAAGTCCCGTAAGTGGAGACTGAAGAATTGCCTCTTGAAGAATGAGATACCAATAGACAAACTTGGGGTATTTTTGCCTGTCATTCTAATAGAAAATAAAATGCCATTACTTGTTTCCAAATCCTCTTGCATAAGTATCAACAGCTAAGGGAACTATCTGAAATACTAGGGCCTGAGCCGTGACACCCTGAACGAAAGCTGACCTCTAGATGAACCTCACAACCTAACAATTTACCCAATATGTACAATATTGATCATATATGCAATGTATTATCTTATGAATATATGCCAATTTCTAAAAGCTTTTGTTGTAATGCTTATAGAGCATTGCTGTAACACTTGCTGTAAGATAATAGTTGTGTAACAGTAGCCCCACATGCCAAAAAGAGATAAACCTATCTCAAACTTTCAAACAGACCTCTACATGACAGAATGTAACAGGGTGGTGACAGGCTTTGTTGAGTGACACATAATCAAAGATAACCAGACACCTTTACTTCTTAACTTTTTCTCAGGTTCTGGCCAAGTGCAGGAAAAAGTTAACAAGGAAAAAAAACCACACCAGATGTTTTTCGCAGCTTAAGATATAAAGTTGTTTATTTAACTGTATAAAAGCGGGGACTGTTTGCAGGGAAATTTGGAAGCCTCATCTGTACAGTGGGCGCACTGTATAGAGATTTCCCAATTGCCAGGAAGGGTTCTCCAAACCTTCGCTGCAAACGGACTCCCCAGCATCTGCAGATCTGGATGATGGTAACGTATTAACAGGGCAATCAGTGATGTATCTTTCTTAATCATTATCACTAACTCTATGTAGTAATGATGTGATGATTAGGTGCATCACCTTATTTTATGCTTGCTTTAGTAGTTCACTTATTATTTTGCTGCTTTACCTTATCTTGCTTTATTTTCTCTGTATTATTTTCCTCATTATTTTATCACTTTAAACACAAGTAAAAATACGTTTACTTTTTTTTCGTATTTGGTGCCTGCGTCCTTTGTGCTAACCCCACCAACTGGCAAAACACTATTACAGTGATATCATAGGCATCCAGTATCTTTCTTCCCACAAAGAGTGGTCATTAATGACCACGTTTAGTTGGCGTACCCTTTCTTACAAGACTGCAAAACCACTGGACAATTTGGGCTTTTTTGGAGGACAGCTTCCCTTCAGCATGATACCCAGTGTAGATTTGTAAGATGGAATTTCATCTGGGAGAATGGCTAGGTTTTAGTTGTTTTTCAGCATTTAGTTGCATTGTGTTTATCTTCCTTCTGAAAGGATTATCATAAGGACAACACAGCAGGCTGAAGCTGCTCAAAATCCCCAGCAGACTTTTATCACCATCTCTGATGGCTTTATCCCCTAGCAACTATCAAGTAATTGGCACAAAATCTTCCCTCTCAACTGAAAGTTTCTGCTAGTTTGGTTTCATACCACCCAGACTCAGCCAACTCAGAGTTCATCTCTCCAGAATTTTCAGGAGAAATTGGTGCAAGGGAAAAAATAGGAATCCACAGAAGTGGATTGAGTTCATGTGGGGAGGACACCTAGCAGAGAGCTGTGAGATCAGTTCAAGCTGCAATTTGATAATATAGCCAATTTCACTGCAGGAAAACACTGTGAAAGAGATAAATATTGTTAGCTTTGCAGATGGTGGTATTTAATTATGCATAATGTATTCAATAGGAAATCCATCAGCAAATATTTCTGTTAAATCATAGTAGTAACAACAATCTGACTAAAAGGAAGCATGACTTGCAAACTTATGTAATACATACATTTGAAACCAGCACTCTCTGGTGAGCAATGACAAATCATCAGTTTCCAAAAATGCATTTCATTGCTTTGAGTAGTAAGAGTGGCACAGAAGTCTTACAAGCAGCAAGCTGTTGTTACTCCGCAGTGATGGCAACTGCCTAGCAGGAACACACTGTTGGTACTTGGCTGCCAAAAAGTGAATTCTCAAATACATGCATTTCACAACAGGGGTAAACAAGAAATTGTTAAAATTAACTACATGTCATGCAGCCTCTACTACTAATTATAATAAGCTAAGTACGCAGACAATCTAATTCACCCTATTCTTAGTACGTTCGGTGTTGAAACACTAAAGAACGAAAAAACATGTTCATATGACTCCTATAAAATGAAATTAAGATGTATTCCCATGAAAATGAACATACTTGCTCAGCTGTTTTTTGTTTCCCATTGATTTACCATAACATAGCAACAGCAGAGCTCATATTTCCCAACTCCTGAAACATTAAGCTCACTACATCTCAAGTAAGAACTACTGTTAGGTTTTGTTTGGCTGGCTTCCTTTTTTGAGAAAGAATGCAGTTATTCTCATTTATGCTTGCTAAAATGTTCATACCTTTCTTTGTAATGACTGCATCTCAAAAAGATACGCATTGAATGTGATTTTTAAAATATCAAAGAATAAACAAATGCAAAGAAAACTTTGTTCTACAAAAAGCATTCAAATTGATCTTCCAATATCTTGTCAATGGATTAAATTAGCAGAGAGTTTTTCCAGACATTAGAACAAAGAAATATCACAGTAAAGGGAAACAAGAAAACAGAAATACCTAGCAGTAAACTGCCAGTTTTCACTACAGAGTAACTGCATTTACTATTTAGTAAAATGGTGCTATGTCGAGATTATTTATTTCCTGTTAAGATCCTTTCACCTGACAATCTAAAAAAATATTTTTTAAACAGACAGCTTAGCAGCAGTAACTTTCTTCACAACATAGTTGCCTGAGGCTTGTGCACAGTTCCTTAAGCTAGTGATCATTTCTGATCACTCTGATGTGCAGAGGCTTAATGGTGTACTCCTAATGGAAATTATTAGATTTTTTTTTCCATATCCCTGAGTCAGTAACACACATTTTTCCATCTGTTTTATAATAAATATTGGTAGTGTTTGGCAGGAATCAGGTAAGTGACTCACCTTCATCTAAAGGAACCTCTTCTTCCTCACAGGGAGAAGGAAGGAGGGGCTGTAGAGGTTCCATGTTGATTATGAGTTGCTTGTTCAAGAAGGGAGAGCTGCGGCTCTGGGTAATGCTGGTTCTAAAAGAACAGGAAAAACAGGGTCAGTTTATTCACAAGGAAACAACTGCAGTCCAATACGTCTCACCTCAGAATGGTTTTGCATAAGTTATACTAGGCCTTGAGCTATCATAATGAGCTCTGCACGCTGAATGCTGCTTGCACCTGTGTTACGGGGCACTTTCAACAGATATAAACCTTCCAACATCTGAACTGTAAGAGGTGGTTTTGTGCTGGTTTACTTCCCTTTACACATCCTGACTCCTTTTCGTCTCATGCAAGATCTCAGTGTGTTGCTCCTCTTCACACTGCACAACACCCATCAGTATCTGGCTTCAAGGAAGGGGAAGGTAGAGAGGATACAAATAATTTTCCTGATGTTGTTCCACTGCCTCCAGGACTGGGTAATGGCTTTGCTATGGTTTGAGCATTGCAGACTAAAGACGAAAGCAGGAACAATTGCATCCCTTCAGTTAACAGATATCCAGTGCTCTCGTTCTCACGCACCCCAGACAATGCCTCTACGCCATGCCTCCAGGTGCTCAGGCTGGTTTTCTTTCTTGTCTTACTTGGCTCTAGCAGGCCTTCCTGGTAACAGGTGTTGAACTTTCTCAGGAAGGTTTGAGGAATGCTGTTGATTTGCTTCAGCCATGAGGCTCACTAGCCTAAAATCATATTACTTATTACAATACAAAATTACAAAATGTCTCTTTAGATTAAGTTATCTAGGACTTACATGATGCAGGTCTGAAGCAAGAGTCTTGCAATAAATATGAACCATTACATTAGAAAATATTTACTTTTGACAAAAGCAAAGATTAAAGGGAAGAGGATTCTACTTGACTTCAAATGGTATATAGGTACAGTGCTGAAGTTTCACAAAATGCATTTCAAGTTTGCACAAAGAATCAACTTACAATTCCACACAGATAAACAAACTGACCAAAGCAAACTCACCGAGTGAAAAGAAGGGACAGTGTGTTGCTCAGATTTTAGGTAAACTTGGAACACAGATGTCCTACTGTAAGTAACATTACATGTCATTAAATATTCTGTGGGGATAAACAAGCTTTCTTGCTCAATTGCCATGATTCCTTGCTCATTAACATGTGCCCAAAGCTACTTATGTCCTCATTTGCATTCTTTGAGTAGTCTCTAATAACTATTTAGTTGAAATTTTCACTATCCGAAGTTTTTCATTCGGATTACTGTAATAACAATCACTCCAACAGTTATACATCCCCTGGTTCTTTGTCCTTGCTGTAAAGAGCTATCAAGTAACTGCCAAAATAGGAGTTGTGCCTGGGAGCACCCAGAAGGCTCCTACTCCGTACTTACAAAGATCCCTCCTTCAGGCATGCCTTGTAAGCAAAATATTAAATAACTCAGTGTGTATTTGTCTGAAGAACTTGTCACCACATTAAAATGGCGTGACTACATACTCCAACAGATTTTCAGTCTGTAGTGTTTTAAGTGTAGTATACAAACAGAAATATACTGAACAGTAACCTCCTCACAGCTGCATGTTTCTTTCTCAATGCAGCCATGGTACCACTGAATGGACTTTGAGGAAGGGGACACTGGGAAAGAAAACTTTATATATATATATATTATATATGTATGCATGTATGTAAATATATATATATATTTATCATCAATCACATAATTTCCTCTGAATGTTTTGCATCTGAAAAACTACAATTTCCCATCCCCAAATCCTCTTTCACAGAGTAACTTGTTTCTAAAGCCTGCTTTTTTTTCTGAGCTGAAAATTTTCTATAATTTTTGCCTACTTGTGCTATTAGAAAGACAAGCTATCTACTTCTGTCTCTCATTTCAAAACCTGAACTATAAAAGTACTTAAAATCATTAGACTTTTTAATAGTCTAAGAAACTGAACCTGGAGCTACCGTAATATTATAAATACAAGCATTTTAAGAGGTTAATCATAACAAATATACATTTATTTATGGCTGTTAAATACATATAACATTGCTCTATAAACTATTTGCCTTTTGATCTGTTTCTTTATGTACACTAAGAGTTTTAAAAAAAATGTTTACAATACTTTAAATACTGAAAGCAAAGACAAGTAAAATACGAGATAAAAAGAGATTTTGTGTTAAAATCTTTTCTTATCCTATGAAAAAAAAACCAAACCCAAACCAAAACACCTCTATGGAAAGTAGGCAATAAGCTATTTCCTTATGTGAGTAACTATTTCCATTTTAAAATGCATTTTTGTGCCCAATATTCTACCCTGCCTCAATGATGGACCTATAGTCTGCCTTCTGGGTTCTCAGTTAACATATTTTAAGCTGTCACCTACCCTGTTTTTAATGTCATCTGTAAAAGCATGTTCAAAAGCATCCCTGCATGGCCTTACTATTAATAACATAGTAGTGTTAGACAACAGATGTACATATATTTACTGCATATGTATACCTACACTTTAGTAAAGACAATCCATTGTTCTCTCAAATATGGATGGAACAGCCATATTCAATTAAATATAAACCACACACACACACCACTCTGAAAAAATAACAATAAAAATAGAGATATGGCTGTAGAATATTCAGAAGTTAACTAAGCTTTTAAATAAGTTTTAAAATAGCTTTTTCCTGCTGGCCTCTTTCTTCTCTTCTGAAGGATTTTAATTAGGTTCTTATCAATTTTCACTGTTACTACAAGGAGTGATAAGGGCTAGAATGTATTAGTTTGCTTGCAAAGACTACCTGATTATTTCTAACAATCCAAAACTTTTTTATCTGAAAAAAAAAAAGATTCTGATATTTTTTTCTCTTTACTGAATGAACTTCTTGCTTTTTAATCTGACTAGATTACGGAAAAACTATCAAGTATACTTTTAAACATACCCATATACATATGCAAAACAGCATCTTTCAAAACTGGGCAAGAACTAGGAATGAAGTGAGAATGTACTTTTCTGTCAGGATCATGTAATAACAGTCTATGTCCTAACACGGAACTTTTCTGACAGATTGATTAAACCCAGCTTCGAAGCAGCACAGATTAAGTTCCCTTGTGCAGGAAACAATAAACTATTAGAATTTTGTAACACCAGCAACACATACTTCCCAAGGCTTGCATGGCTCATTGTGGAAGCTCAGAATGACAGCCATTACTTTTCACTGTAAAGGAAAGATAATTTCTCTGTAGAGAACAAAAATCCTCCTTAGTCCTTAGACTTTAATATCGAACGTCAAGACATACCTGTGAACTTCAGGAGGTTCCCTCTGGATTTTAGAACTTGCCTCCACAACCTCTTTGGCTACTTTTCCACTGCATTAAAAATAAGATAAATATTCAAGCAAATGCTAAGATGAGTTCATTACATGCCAAGTGCTACACACATATGAACAATTAAGTTACATTCAAAAGAAGAAAGGGAAAAGTAAAAAAAAAAAAAATAAATTCCTGTGTAATATAATGTCCCAGGTTAAGAATTCTGCTAACCACTTGTCTGCAAAGCTACTGAATAAAAAGCAATCTTTTGTAGTGCAACACTAGGAGTGGGACTGGACTGTACCACTAATGCACCCCTGGTCCAGAGCTGCCCAGTTACAGGGTCATACAATCTCTACACTACTGGCCACGCATCCTTGTTTTTACAGAAACTGCACCAAAAGCGGAGCCCCGCTCTGGTGAAACTGCTCATTGACAGAAGTCTGCATGAAGCCTCCAGTTTATTTTATAAGTGATGCTAAAAAGACAACAAAAAGCCTTTTGAATCCTGACCTGAATTAGGTCTGAACCAGTCCTCAAGAAGGAAAAGGCCTCAGTTTGCCATAAGTAATTACTGACATTTTCTCGTACCTTCTGAAATGGTTTACCATGAAAAAGAAACAGGAAACACCCACCTATATCGAAATCTACTGCCTTTAAAAAATATCTTGCTGCTGGACATGGTCTTGATCTGACTGGATTTTGCATACCTTGAAGAAAAAGAACAGAGGCTGTCATGTTTTCATTTTCAGCACAGAAGGAACCTGATAAGCAAAAATGAACAAGGCAAACTACAAGCTTGGTTATTTTTATACCACAATAATATTCAATAATTGGGCTTTCCAACTTTCTTTAAGGTCTTTAGATAAATTAGAATATAAAGCACACCTAAAAAAATTCGGACAGTACAGAACGACTGAACATAAAACAAGTGATTACTGGGACAGCAAAGAAAGAAAATCAAATGCAGACACTTGCTGCACCTTTAGAGACTTTCATTCACAGGATGAAGGAAAGACCATGGTACACCAAAATCCTCCATGACAAGTTTGCCCTAACACCACCTTGTTTGTGGGAAGATATGGCTATTTCCACTTGCCCTCTAGTAAAACAAAGCAATAATAAAGAAGTGGTAACACCTGTCTCCAAAAGTAGTTGCATTTCTAATACCTCTATACAGTCAGCTTCTAAGTAGTCTACTTCATATCCTTCTGCTTTTATCTAACCATGAGGTATACAGGGTTGCTGTGTTGTTTATCACAAAGATCATGGAAGAATACCTCAGACACGGCATCTCCTTGATGTTCTCTGCCTTCAAAATTCATATCAAGTCTCTCATTCTCAGACCCGACAATCTTCTATGATTTATATCTACTTGAAAATAATCCACAGTCAACCCTGGGCCTGGACTGAAACAGGACTAAAGCTGTTTTTCAGACATGCCAAGCTATCATCACCTTATCTTAAATTCCAAGTCTCAAGCTCTTCTGAGCAGAGAAGAGGACCAAATCTAATTTAGGTTAAGTTTTATTATCATGGATTACTTACACAACCTGGCTACGTCTGTTCTAATCGTACTAGAATACCCTGTCGGTATCATACAAAACAGACAGGATTGTTTAATGCTGTGAAGTAACTAACAGTTCACACTGTACAGCTAATTTTCTCTGAAATGTATGAAAACTTCTGCTGTTTTAAAACTAGTATCCTAAGCCTTTATTTACAGATTGTTTTGGCTTCAGTCTCACGTTTGGAAGATTGTTGTTATTTTTCTGCACTCTGTACATTGACCACTACTATTTTCTCATCTTTTAGCCAGGTGCCTCTCTATTAAATATGACTACCAATCTTCATTTTACTAAAGTAGTCCTCTTTAAGATCCACCAAAACTGAAACATGCAAGCATAATTTTAAGCAATCATGCTAAAGAAATAACCCCTCAGTAGTGCCCCAAAGACATTTGGAAAGTAGAAAAAAACATGAGATAAACAGCCCTGCAGACACCAAGGTCTGAGAAGGACAGAAAGGAGGTGCTCCAGGTGCTGGAGCACAGATTCCCCTGCAGCCCATGGAGAAGACCATGGTGAAGCAGGCTGTGCCCCTACAGCCCATGGAAGACCACACCAGAGCATACAACCACAGAGCAGCCTATGAAGAACCCTGCATCACAGCAGGTGAACATGCTCTGAGGGAAGCTGCAGCCTGTGGAGAGCCCACATAGGAGCTGGGCTCCTGGGAGGAGCTGTGGCCCATGCAGAGCAACCCATGCTGCAGCAGATTTATCCTGAAGGACTGTGACCAATGGGAAGGACCCATGCTGGAACAGTTCATGAAGGACACTGGAGCAGGGGAAAAGTGTGAGGAGGAAGGAGCATCGGAGAAAAACCGATATGAACTGACTGCAACCCCCATTGACCATCTCCCTGTGCTGCTCAGGGCAAGGAGGACATAGAGGAGTCAGGAATGAAGGTCAGAAGCTGAGCCTGGGAAGAAATAGGGGAGAAGTGTTTTTAGTTTTGTCTTTATTGACACTTTAGAATAGAGTAAGAAGGTGAGAAACAAATTAAATTAACCTTCTCCATGTCTCTTTTGCCCGTGACAGTACGTGACAAGATATCTTTCTGTCTTTATCCCAACCCACAAGCTTTTACGTCTTATTTTCTCCCCTTCACCTGCTGAAGAGAAGGAGTGAGAGAGCAGCTGGATGAGCATCTGAAACCTTGTCAAGGCCAAACCGACCACAACCATGTATTTCTGACCAGAACCTGAACAGTTAATATTGTAACCATTTAACAAGCACAGAAAGATTATATTCCTATGCGTCTCCCTCAGACATCTTTACTTTCTATCTTTACTTTACTATCCCTCCCTTGAGTGGGAATTGTTTCCTATTCCATATACTTGTTTCTAGTAATATAAAATAAAACCACTCAAACACTATGCACTATTTTCCAAATTATATGTATTTACAATGGAAAAAACTTCCTGATAATCTTTTTATTAATTCAGTCTCAAACACAGTAGATGTTAAGATAGAAAATTAACAGCTGTATTGTGCCAGCCTGTATTTCCTGTTTCTTCATTGAATATATCAATTGAATAGATTATATTAATATACTATTGTATCAGTGTTGAAATGAAAGAATAAATCTTCTCCAAAACAAAGTAGGTTATTAACAGCCGTGTTAGAAGACACATTCTTCCTACTTAGTTATTATTTACCCTTACAGCAGGCCCCTGGTGTTGCTATGCTCCAACACAGAAACAGTAATTTTTCTAAAAAAATGCAAGATACTGTAATGAGCGACTAAATAACAAGAATAAAAACTACATGCCTAAAGGGAAGTGTCAATAAACACACCTAACAAAGTCAATGGAGGGCAGAAAGAATGCATAAGAGCTTTGTAATGATGAACTATTTTCAGCTTCTCTTCTAACAGTGAGGAAGATATTCCTTTTTTCTAGTCAATTTACAGGCTTTTTTTTTTTTAGATGAGATGTCTGGCATCTTTCAAAATGTATCTAAGAACATTTCTTTGCTTTTTAAAATCATTGCAGAGACTTTTTTCCAATCAATTCTTACTAAACCTTATGTTTCAAGGGAAAGAACAGGACCTACTGGCAGAAGAGCCCAGAGAATCAAGCATACCAGTTTCCTCCATTCTCAAGGCATTCAACAGCAGTGCTAAAATGAACAACTATGATCCCAGATACAAGTGCAGTACCATGTCCATCCCACATCACACTACAGAGCAGCAAAAACAGTGTGCTGGAAAAAAAGTGTAACTATTCACTGCCAAAACGCCCCTGCCTCATTCAGATTTTAAACAATTTATAATTCTGGCTTGAAAGGAAATAATATGCCTCATTAACTTGCACATTTTCTGCTTGCATTTTGAATCCTGTTAATGAAATGGAACATTTCACATTGAACAATTGTCTACTCACATGCACTTTTTTTTTTTTTTACTTTTCATATAGATAATAACTTTAGGCTTACATACTTGTAAAAAGCCTGATTCTCCACACCGCATTTCCAAAGATGCTTGCAGGCTGCTGGTGTAGAAGTATGGAATGACAGCACAGCCTTTTTCTAAGTGCAAGGAAAAGAAGGCAAATAAAAGTGACTGAAGTGTTGAATTCTCAAAGACTGAAGTAGCTGTACCTGACAGCATCACCATGAACTGGATACACTGAAGACCAAGTTTTCCTGTGTAACCTCAATCTGTAATTCACCCACAGAAATACAACTCATACGTAACTGATAGTTAAACTGCCCAGACAATTGTTTCAGAAATAAAAGATAATGATTGGAGGGGGCAGAGAAGAGCATGTGTACAAGCAGCTTGTAGAATAAATCTGTGCCAACTGTATTCAGGCCTAAATCAAAGGAGGAAAGTCTCTATGTTTAATATTCCATTTGCACAGTTGGTGCACTGCTTACCATCCACTTCTCCTTGTTACCTAATGTCCTACCATCAAATCCTCCTTGCAACTACACATACATCCCTTGATATCTCTGGCATTATTTCCTTCTTCCATTTTCTATTGCTCACCTAGATTGCATCCAAAGCCATAATCCCGGGCTATATCACTCTGCCCTAGGGGAAGAGCTGATCATAGCACGCTGTAGGCAAACATCTCTGGGATTTCAATGGCAAGAGCGCAATGATAGGATTCCTAACTACCTAGGACAGACTCCAGACTATTCAGCTGACCAAGATCTGAGCAGATCATAGAATCATAGAATGGTTTGGGTTGGAAAGGACCTTAAAGGTCATCAAGTTCCAACCCCCCTGCCATGGGCAGGAACACCCTCCACTAGACCAGGTTGCTCAAAGCCTCATCCAGCCTGGTCTTGAACACCTCCAGGGATGGGGCATCCATGATAACAATTAGCCAAAACCACCTGATCCTGCTATCAGTGGCCATCTGAATTTTCAATCATATACAGATGTTGGTTTAGAGTGGACGGGTACAGCTTTAGCTCTTTAAAATCCGTTAAAACTTGACTACACAAATGACAAAAACCATGAGCCTACACAAATGACAAAAACCACGAGCATTCAACACAGCACTGCATGAATGTTAAGGAGAAATGTCTCAACCCTTTCCAAACTGGACATTCTTTTGACAACAGCAATATTTACATTCACTCATATTCTATATTTTAGTTACAATATGAAGTACAATTATTGATTGTTTGGAAAGTTTGTTTAGTCAAAAAATAATAATCTTTAGTTGATTCTAAATCAAATACAGAATTTCTGCAAAAATATTAAACCTGACCTCTTTCTGCGCTCCAAACACATAAAAAGTCTTCCCTTCAAATTTCAGTTTATAGACATCAGACCTAGAAAGAAAAAATAAATATAGTAAAAATAGATAGATCTAAATGTAAGAAAAGCAACTTACCTGCAACTTTCCCTGATTCCCTATGTCAAGCAAGCTGTCAAAGAGCCTCATCAGAAGCCTAACAACATTTAGCACAAAAGCATTTAATATTCTAATTTTCTTTAGAGCAGAGAACATAAGCCCAGAGTATTCCATTTACATCCCTATGCACCTTCAAAGAACTAACTTTGTCTGCTGGAAAATGAAGAGGAAATTAAAAGTAGGCAGAAGCTTATGTGTACATTCTATTTACTACACAGTTGTAATTCCTCTTATATCTTAAAAACTTAGAATGTCTAATGTAATTGAGGGAAAGATAACACTCTGTCCTTATTTATCTGTGGTTTCATATCTCACATCTTAGGAACTACTTACAGACAGAACACAACAGAAAAAAAAGAAAATGTACAGCAGCCTTGTCAGTTGCAAACCTAATGTCAAAACTTAATTTAACCAAGGTTGAAAGGACAACCTACATATGGAACAGTGGTGCACCATATAAAGGCAATATAACACATTTGCTTAAATTGCAATGGAAATTGTGTCACAACCACAGCTAAAATAGAGACACTGTAGATTTTCATAAACTTCTCTGAAGATTTTGGATGTCAAATGGTTGAAATGGTAACGATTCTGGAGACAAGGCCAATGATATCCCTGAGACTTTAAAACACAGATTTTGTTTTAACATTAAACAACAACAAAAAATCATTCCAGTTGAGAAAGCTTTTTCATTGAAAAGAAAATCTCAAATATTAACTTGGATTTTTACTATGTAGTGCAAATTTCAGCTAGTATCAGTTAAAGCTACTAGCACTGACTTCTAGGTCTCAGAAATGAAAGGAGCAGTACATGGTGTTCAGATAAATCTCACCAGATCAACCTTCCAATGGCCAGTGTAACACTGAGACAGCTTAATATCTTTTCCTCTATCACTATTTCATTTTGTATCTGGTTTACATGCCAATGGACTAAATGAATACACTGAGATCTCCAAAAGGACATATTATCTTTACGTAGAACGAAAAACTAAACACTTGGCAAGTTCTATTCTCTCCTTCCTGCACCACAGGCTGACATTACAGCTACACTGTCCTTATGCCAAAAGCACCAACCACTGAAGCACTGTGACTAGGGGTACCTGAACTTAACCCTGGGGAAACTACAGCAGAAATCCAGAATCACAGATGGATGGTATTTGACATGTCCCCAGAGCTCCAGAAGGAACTGAATCATACAAACAGGACTACACTGACTTTATACCTCTGAGGATTTCAGGTGAGTTAGCTATTGAGGAGGTTTCTGTGGACAGCCAGAAAGAGTCCAGCTCTACACAAAAAACCCACCTCACAGTTTCTTCACCTTCTGCCCATCGTCTTCCAACAAGACACACTGGGACCACTGAGGTAGAGCAGCCAAGTCTAAGAAACTGCTGTTGGCACCTGTTTAGGATCAGGGCTAAAATGAGATTTATCAATGTCTGACCATGGCTGTGCTCATTCGGCACAACATCACCGAGGACATGGCCGCTGCCCAATTAAGTCAAATGTTTTACAGGAGCAGAAAGGAAAAGCAAAGCCAGTCAAACCCAAGGACAACTACATACGTGTTCACTTCTTAAAAAAGAGTCTAAAAATTAAAAATTCAAAGTCATTCCCATCTCCTCCTCTGCTTACCAAGTAAGTTCTTTTATAGTTCTTCAAATTGAGGTTAATTAAATGGGGAAACAGCAACACGTCCAAGAGTCAAATAAATATGTTTACTCTTGTAAACTATTCCAGAAACCTCTGCCAATAGGCCTCACTGGTGATTTACAGCATAGTTGAAAAATCAACTTACTCAGTTTTAGCATTTCTTCATTATGTTGACTAATGCACCCTGTGGAATAATTTTCACTGGAGGAATCACAGAATCATAGGATCGTTTGGGTTGGAAGAGACCTTAAAGATCATCAAGTTCCAACCCCACTGCCATGGGCAGGGACACCCTCCACTAGACCAGGTTGCTCAAAGCCTCATCCAGCCTGGCCTTGAACACCTCCAGGGATGGGGCATCCACAGATTCCCTGGGCAACCTGTTCAGCTGTCTCACCACCCTCACAGTGAAAAATTTCTTCCTAATGTCTAGTCTAAATCTACCCTCTTTTAGCTTATACCCATTACCCCTTGTCCTATCACTGCACTCCCTGATAAAGAGTGCCTCCCCATCTCTCCTGTAGGCCCTCCTGAAGTACTGGAAGGCTCGTAAGATCTCTCTGGAGCCTTCTCCACAATAAACAACGCCAACTCTCTTAGCCTGTCTTTGTATGGGAGGTGCAAGACCAAATTATTATTATTTCACTTCTCATCTAAGATCCTTTAAAACAGAAACATGATGGGGCAAGAGAAGGAATATTCACATGGTTCATCTTAAAGACAACAAATGCAGGTGAAGATAGTAGGAGGACGGGAAGACACAGCAGAAGAGACTTGCATATTCATCTACTCTTACTTCACATGCTTACCATTTTAACAAATGAATTCTTTTATTCCCCTGGAAAACTACAAATCCTGCAGCTGTGAATCCTAAAAATGTAGTCATTCCCATTGAGTCCTTGAAAGAGAAAAAACCAAATATTATTTTTTTACTTCATGAAGTGAGGTATTTCCTACTAATAGCATAAATTGTTACCCTACAATAGATTACTTCTATTTTGCTCTCCTTTTCAAAATAAATTTTGCCTTCAAATTGTACATTTCTAAAGAACAAAGACTGCTCTTTGTAAAACAGGCCTCATTTATTTTTAGGCATTTAAATAAGTAACAGTATCTAATGCTTTGTTTCCATCTACCTGTAGCTGATGACAATGGGGGAATCCTTAGGTATAGTTACTAATTTTTTCTGAAAACATACGTCTGTGCATTCACAACGTGCTGACTAACTACAAGCCAGGGATTCATATCTGCTTCAACACTGATATTTTTGAAGATTTCACAATACGTTGTTGCTCTGTGAGATGCTGTGTTGGAAGTACAGACAGCATTTACTACAGTAAGCAAGTACTCTTTCAGTACTAACGAGAACATACAGTGATACTTGCCTTTCAAATAGGAAAGACCATTTTAAAATTTTTAATTCCACAATAAAAGTTCTGGCTCACAGTTTTTGAGCAATAATTCAGGTGAGTTATGTATTAACTGGATTTACTGTCCATCCCAAGTTCCAGACCCTCACCTTGCTGAAGTTTGTCAACTGTATTGTACCTTATGTTCCACCAGTAAAATAAGGGGGAACAGAAAGAGCAATGCTTCTTAAGGAGCATCCACAGCACTGGAAGGAGCTTGTTGCAAAAAGCCAGGAAAGCACCTTGCTTTGCAGTTCACTTCCAGAAGACTGAAGTTTTCCTTGAGCATGGGCCGTGAACCCCTGCATGCACCCACACTACAAGCCCCGCTGCACAGATAAAGAGGATATTCTGAGACAGTTTTGACTCTGTCCTAAGTGCCAACATAAGTTGCTGGGGTGCCCTACAAAAATCTGCAGTTTATTAAGTCGCTGACTTCACTGAGGCCTGAACCAGACCCTGTATTTCACACAGGAGCACCATTCCTAGGAAAGTATATATAAAATCCGATGCAGCTTTATGTTGGAGCTGACCGTTTACGGGTGCTCAACACCAGAACAGCTAACTGGACAGCACTGCTGTTCCACCAAGTGAGATGATTTACAAGCCAAAGTAAAAGCAGTGGCTAAAACACAAAGCAAGTAACACTAAAAACAAACGCTGAAGATTGTGCAAGATAAACCGAACTAATTAAAAATGTAGGTGTAAGGGATAATCGGAACTGGTAACTAAAATTATCTTCTTAAAGAGAACCACAAACCAGTAAAGTGGAGAAATATAGAATCACAGAATCATAGAATGGCCTGGGTTGAAAAGGACCATATCGATCATCTAGTTTCAACCCCCCCGCCATATGCAGGGCCGCCAACCACTAGACCAGGCTGCTCAGAGCCACATCCAGCC
>WKFP01013488.1:13258-27793 GCA_011057875.1 Pterocles orientalis | reverse complement strand
ACAAGCCACCAGGGCCACCAGAAGCACCCCAGGACCATGACAAGCCCCCAGGACCACCAGAAGCCCCCCAGGACCATGACAAGCCCCAGGGCCACCAGAAGCCCCCCTGGACCAAGCCAAAGCTCTTCAAGTGTTGTCGGACCTTCGGGCTGTCCTGGTCCAGGTCCGGGTGACGCTGGGCACCGTGGGGCTGTCTGGCAGCACCATCTGGTGGCACCAGCCCTCTGCGCCATCCCAGTTTGGTCCCAGTCTGAACCAGCAGCAGCAGGAACAGCACAGAAGCCTGAAAGAAGCCAACACGTGGCTTCCTGGGGAACGGCGTAAACCCAAACACGCCGTTATCCGCCCCGTCCGCGACCAGGGATACGGAATTACCACCCTGCAAAAGGCATCGGGAAAAACGACTTCTTCCGCCGGCGGTTAAAGACCGCGAGGAGCCCGAGTTAAACTCTTTATTTACTTTGAACCACGGGTTGATATTTTCAGTTACAAAGTCCAGTCGAGCCCTGGCAAGCTGGCGGTACGTGACCGGTCCTTTATCCCAACAGCCCTTTCGTGACACGCGAGATTGTTTGGTTTTACAAGGCACTGCAAGAACACACCGAGAAAAACAGAAGCTCCAAAAGATTTGAGAATTGTAGCTCCAAGAGTCTCGATAACGCATGAGCTCGGCAACACCTGAGATACCCGGATGACTGGTTATTTCACCACAACTAACGAACGGAGCAGCCGAGTGACGCTGGGACATGCAGAACAGAGGCTGAAAAAAGAAGAGACAGAAAAACCTCCACGAATTTGGCCAACCCAACCAAGAGCGACGACGAAGCAGCAAATACTCTGCTTTTTTTTTTTTGCTTTTGTCAGATCCGAGCGTGCATCAGAAAAACTCGAGAACTCCGTTCAGCGCAGTTTTCCTGGGATAAAGGGGACACGGAATGGGTTCAGCAGTTTCTCCCCGTGCCGCCAGCCTAGTTTTTCCACCCACCTGACGTGCAAACGCCTCGTCCGTCCCCATCACCACCTCTCTGCGTCCCAAACGCCAGCCCGGCACAGGACAAGGCACTCCCTGTTTAATCAGAGTAAACATTTGCCGTTTCAGAAGCTGGTGCAATAGAAAAACCTGAAGGTGTATTTAAGTAGCACAGAGTTTTATCTCAGGGCAGCCCATAGTTTCATTTCCTAGATTTAATTCCTATCTATGGGGAAGCGTTTTCTTCTCTACTTCGTCTTAAAATAGACTGAGCAGAAGCGGATCGCAGGTTTCGATGAAGAATTAACGACATCCTCAGCTTGCTTTCTGCTTCAGAGGTTTGGCAGAATATCGCTTGCATCACGTAAGACACTCATCAGACATGAAGACATTTTTTTTAAGAAAAAGTGCACTTTTACCGCAAAACGTCAGGGTTTCTGGTGCAAAAATAACAAATTCATCTACTTACGGTATCGAGTAGGGGTGTTTTATCCAATCCAACAAAAAGTTTGAAAGGAAACCTTCAGAGCTCTGAAATTTCTCTGATTAAAATATTCTCGGATAGCCCATTGAAGGAGACAAAAGGAAGGGATTTGTGAAAACAGGTACAAATTAATTGCAGACAATTCTATTATCGGAACCTTAGGATGAAATCTGAAAATTGTAATTAAAAAAACCCCACAAGTGTATTTTCTAAGTCCAACCCAGTCAAACACGACCACTCGCTCTTAACGTCTGAGCATCGGCTGCGTGCTTAGAGTCAGAAACACACCAGGAGCTAAAAAAGACGCAGGACTCGCGAGTGAAACCGTGAAACAACCCGGCCAGACCCTAACCGCTGCTTCAGCCCAGCGCGGGCTCTTGCGTTAGTGGGGAATTCCCAATCCAGCCCATTTCCGTGGTTTTTCCCATTTTTGGTTTTAAGAAGCTTCTCCTGCTGCAATTCCTTTCCCACATTTCATCAGAAAGCTCACGAGCGAGGTCAAACGAAGCCCGTCCTCGAATCAAACGACAATTCGTCGAATATTAGAAGAAGCTCCAGTGGATTGCAACATTTTCAGACTTCCCGTTACCAAAACATAACAACCCTGGGGGTCCGTGCTGTCCGTCTGCGAAGCTCCTGGGGTTTTATTCCAGGCGCGGCACCACGCGGCAGCAGCCCAGGAAAATCCCCTTCGCCAGCTGACGGGGCACTAAAAGGGTCGATATTGCCTCCAGGACCGGCAGAACAGCGAGAGACGCTCCGGAGTTGGAATGCAACAGCTCAGCGTGACCGTCCGGGTGAGTACAGACAAATCGCGGGGTTTTCCACCCGGCTTACCGCAGGATGCGCCGTACAAACCCTACGGAGATCGAGAGAAGGTGATGTATCCGATCAGCGCCGGTCAACGCGCCCGTTCTTTCCTCCTGCGTCTACAACACGACGCTGCACGCAAACGCCTTCTCCTTTTCTGCAAGTAGTTTGCCAGCAAGCATTTAACCCAAAATTTCCTCCAGACGCCTTGCCTTTGAATTTCCCTCCTCTTCGGGGCGAAAGCTGAGCAACCGGTTGGTTTTCCTGAAGTTTTAAACTTTTGAACGCCCTCAGCCAGGTCCCTCCTGGCCCCGAAGCTCCGCAGATCTCGGCTGCAGCCTCGTGTCCCACCCACGCTCACCACCTCTCACCATCTCCACAACTTCTTCATCCCTTCCCACCACCACCACGCTGAGGAGGAAGCCATCACGTTGGGGAATACTCCAGATAAGCACGAACTGCTCCAGGGGTTCTTATGGATTTTGACATCCTTGCCCAAAAAAAAAAAAAACAACCAAACAGCTTCTGGACAGCGGGAGTTTACCTTCAAGGGTATCATAGAATCACCAAATATCTCCAGCTGGAAGGACCATCAAGTCCCCCATGACTCTTGAAGGTGACTTTGAAGCTCACAGTTTCTTTTCGCTGTGTTTTATAAACCAGCTTCAATTCAAAGGAAACGCCATCACCGTCACCACATTCTGAAGGAGTTTACCAGTCATCTGGAGTTCCTCAAAAATCCTCCGCAGCATTTAATAACCAAAACAATGACATTGTCCCCACCACTCTTCACCAGCACGTTCGCCAGTTCCTCCTCCACGCTGCTGGCAAGCAGATAAAATGACATCAGCCCCGACACCCTGGAACCTCCCCAATCCTCTCTTCCACCTCACCCCCGGTCCTCAGCGACGCGCATCCCCAGAGACAATCCTGCAGGAGTCGAAAACCCGACCGGCTTTCCCGTTTCTACAAACTGCAGGCACCGCAACGAGCGCCAAACCTGACCTTCCTACGCTCGCTCACTAGCAGGAAATTTTTTTTTTTTGCGGTTGGCAACAGGTCTCCCCGTCAGTGCAAATGAGCAAATTCTATTTATTGATGATCTGGAAGAGAAAGCAGATCGTCAGCATCACACCAAACATCAGCTGTCTGAAGCTCTGCATCATTTCAACGTCGTATTTCCAAGGAAAATATGCACCTCTAGGGAAAGGCATTGTGGATGAACGGATTTTAACAAAAAGCTTTCCAAAAAAAAAAAAAAGAAAGTATTTAATTTAGGTCAGATTAAATAAAATTAAAGTTTCGCTATACAAAGTTCCTCTACCACCAAGACACCCTCGACAAATACAATCCCCGAGGACTAATTCTCAAGAACCCCAAAAGATTATAAAATAAATTATCTTTTCTAACAAACCCATCACAAGGAAGCTTCACAAAAACAGATCAGGAGGAAACGCTCGGCTCGAAGCAACGCTCAAGAGATGTTTCACACCAGCAACCTGCCTCCAAACCTTCCCGCATCTCTCCGAGCGCAGCATCCGCGGGCTCCGCCGGTCCTACGGCCGCTTCCACTCCACCGTCATTTTTTTTTTCCTTTTGTTACTCCTCACTAAACTGTCGCTCTTCCACTCCCATTGTATTCACAACTACGTTACACGTAAATTAAATAAAATTACTGAAAATTACTTAAATCAACCGAACCCCTCAAGATCCGCGCATCACTCGTCTTTTAGCAGCTACGATACGCCGACGACAAAACCTTCTTAGCAGATAAAAGGAATAAACCTACGAGAGAAGGAGCTCAACTATTTGCAAAAAAAAAAAAAAGTGTCAAATCACGAATATTTAAACAAAATATTAAATAGAATAAATTACTAATCAAGAAGTCTGCCTGCCTGCTGACAGGCTGACAAGTGCTACTTTGGATTTGAAGGCAAAAGAGAAGATTTCCTTTGAAGGCAAAACTCTTTCGATCGGGAAAGCCTGGATATAAAACACGGCGGCGATTTCCTCGGTAAGCCAGAAGTCTATCCAAAAATCTTCGTACACGGGTCCCCTCAGCAAAGTTCTTACGACGGCAGAAGTCTTCGTCCTCTCTCGAGGGACGCGAGGAGAAGCGGCGTCTACTTTGCCACCAGATTTCTGCTGGAAAACGTCAAGTTAAGGGCGGCTCTCACTGAGAGATACGTTAGCAGAATCATTCCTAATTAGAAAAATTAAAATAATGGTATTTTAAAAGGTTTCAAAATGTTGGGTTTTATATCTCTCTCTATATATATATTTCTAAAAGTGTTAGAATCCAATCACAGATCTCTTCATGGAAACGGCCCCTCAGTGAGACCTACTGGTCCCAGTCACCAGTTCTGAGCCTGTTCCCACTCCACGCCGTCTGCCTCTCGCCGGAGTCCTGTCATTTGGGAGCAAACCCACACGCACGCACCATGCGTCAAACGTCCTGCTTAGAACCTGCGGGTGCGCGTCCCCAAATTCATCATTGGGAAAGTTCACCCAAGCAGCAGCACCTTGCACCCTCCCATTGGGAGGGGGACGCTAAGAACCAGCCTGGGACAGTCACTCTAAGCAAAATTCCCAGTTTTCAGATAATCAGCTCTTGTTGGCAGACAATGGGTTTAAGATTTTCGATTGGATTTGTCTTTGAATCCGCACGCTTGCATATTTACGCCTCTAAAAAATCCCAAGTTTCCACCTCGATTTCAGTTCAACATTACTCTTCTAACCTTTAACGAGAAGGAAAATTTATAACTAAGGAAGTTATAAATTACTCAACCTTCACCTTAAACAGAACAGCTAGCACCAAGAGCGGAGGATAAAGATCTCCTGGGGAGAAAGTGGCCTTTAGCAAAGCTGTTTACCCGCTAACGATCCGCTTTATACACACGAGACAAGGTGTTTTGTACAGGAGGTATACGGTTGACTCGAGTTGAGGAAGGTGGCATTGAGAGCATAATTAAAAAAAAAAGACATTTGGGAATATTCGGGGCAAGTTAGGCTCAGACTGCATACAAAAAAAAAAAAAAATCCCAAAACACATCCCATCTCTCTGCAGCTACCAGTTACAGAGCATCCTACGAATATTTGGACAATGTGGGGTGAGAAATCGGCGCCTAAAATATTTTTCCATTTCAGCAAAGTGATTTCGAAAACTCCTCGTTTCCACCAAGGGTTGTTTTCCAACAGGCAAACCCACATCAGTCCAACTCTTTGCAGTTATACTTTTACATTACAAACTATAATTTGGGCCAAAGAGGAAAAAAAAAATCAAAATGAACCGAAAGCAAACCTTTCAGCTTAAGAACTAGTCATTAGAAGGCTGGGTTATCAATTCCCTGCACCTGAACACCAAGTCCAGATGAGAAACTTTGCATCTGTGCTGCGTTAGACGGGCCAGGAGCCGTCGCGGCGGACGGACGAGCTCTGGGTACCGCACAGCACATGCGCTTCAGTCGCTTCAGACACGAGCAGTTGCGGGTGTTTGAAAGAAGAGATTTGGAATCCTTTGTTGCCTGGGCTGAAATGCACACGTTCGACAAAAAACCTCAATTTCTAGAAGTGGAATTTTCCTTTTTGAAGTCTCCAATTCTGGGTCTGGACCTTTCAGACCGTTTTCCCCAGGAGCAGGGAAAACGTGGGAAGTGCAATACTAGGAGAGCTTCTGCCCATTTTCAGTGTTCATGCTGACAATTGATTTTGTCTTCGGAATGCTCCAAAACATCGAGCATTTCTTCTATGATCGCCTGCAGCGCCCGACCCAGCTGTTCGGCCGTGTAGGGTTTTCCCAGCGGAGGCACATGGACAAAAGCTGACCTCCCGCGGCTCTGGTATAAGGACGTGTAGTAAGTGAAGTCACAGAGGTATCTGAAATACAAGAATAAAACTTATTCAGCAACAAGTGACAACGCAGCATGCAACTGCAGGACAGGAGTAACTCTATGTAGCAGTATTCTGCACTAAAGAGGGGATACACGCCATGTATCGTGAGTCTGTGCGATTGCTTTAATTAAATTTAGGACCAAGAAACAAAGATTTCCCCTCTGAAAAACAGATTTAAATTATAATAGATTTTAAATAAATTTTCCACTGAAAAACAGATGGTGTAGCCAGCCCCGTGAGCAGTGAAAGGTATGGATCACACAGGTCGCAGGTTTGAGCGCGAAGGGAACACGCGCTGCTGCATGAGTCTGTTCTCCCCCTCCATCCCTGGTATCCCCTACCTGCCGGCATCCTTGGATATAGTGACGGTGACGTCCAGCCCCAGCGCCGAGACTCTCCTGCAGACCGTCTCCATGTCGATAATGGAGTCGATGCACTCTGGGCCACCCTCCACGCAGCACTGGGAGCCGGGGCAGAACCGGCAGTTGTCCAAACCTTTATAACCCACGTTGTGGCCGCACTTCTCCAGAGTTACGGTCGTAGCCATGCCTGAGACACCCACGTGAACCACCAGCTGCAAGAAAGAAACAAGTTAGACCAACTAATACCCAAACGGTGGAAAACCAACGGCCCCCAGTTCCCAGTTAAGGACTGGTGGAGTTGTTCCAGGAGTGTCGCAGCAACAAGTCACTTTATCGACGAAGTTGTGGGTCCAGCACAGAAAAATCCTTCTTGTTTCACCCTCTCCTGGCCTGAGCTGTCATCTGCTCAGGGCAAACCTCGGCAGGTTCTCAGCCGGGACAGCCGAACGGCGAGCTGTCTCGCAGCCCTTTGCAGCCGCCTCCTCACACCGACTGCTCCCGTTAACTGGAGCGCTCTCTTCTGAGCTTTAAATTCTCCAAATTCACGTGTTTTTATGGCAAAAGAGGAAAAGATCTAGTGAGGGACAACCAGGCTGAACTGGGACTTCACATTATGCTCGTTGGTGTAAAAACGACAGATTTCAGCCCTCTGCCCCGTCGTTTCTCCTCCCTTGGCTCACTCACCTGCGGACTGTGTTTCTTCCACAGCGCAGGAATGAGTCTTTGCACCGTCTGGTATTCCACTGGGACCTCGTAGACGTGCAGATCCACGTCATCGCGCAGCCCGAGCTTCTCCAACTCCTGCGAACACAAGAGACAAGACGGTCAGACACAATCCCAGCAGCGACGACTTCGGGAACGGTTATTAGCAGAATGATCCCGCTGCGAGGGAGCAACACCAGCTCCCACAGCAGGCTCTGCAACCTTGCAAACAGCAGTGTAAAAAACAAAATAAACCACAATAACGAGGAAGAAGAAAGACATCCCTCCACCTGCGTTAACAGCCCTCACCCGCAGGACCGTTTGCTTCGCTCTGATGTGTGTACAACAAAGGAACCAACATTTAACGGACGGCAGCGCTCAGCGGCACCTGCGCTCAGAGGAAGGCTGGCTCCATGATTTACAGAGGTACAGCCATCCTCACTTCTCGAACAAATGAGATATTCCGTAGAGAAAGCAGAACGGGGAGGATTATACTCATCGTCTAACCCGTCCTCTCCTGGACTGCTGGCCTGCAGAGCAAACTCACACCTGGGTCCCCATGAACGGCTCTCGGGGCGAGGTGACAGCACCGGCACGCTGTGACTGTGTCTGAAACTCCACAAATATCAGCAAACGCTCCTCACCCGGGAAACTGGAGCACCACCAGCACACCCTCCTCAACATATTTATTTTACTATTATTTTGGCAGAATCTGGGATACAACACATGTTTCTAACATTCAGAAGGGGTCTCCATCGCTGGCTTTACCCGTCCCTGACATCTTGTGCTGGGTTTTGCCGTATGAGCCGGGACCACGGGAATGGTTCAGCCAACGCAGTCAATTATTTCTCCCTCTATAACCTTAACTCAAGCCATGCCTCGAAAACATCCCAAATATCCAGGCAATAAACTCAGCCAATTTCCTTGAAACCTTTTAAAGCACAAAGTGTCAGTTAAACACCTCGCAGAGACCTCTTTAAAGCCAGAGGGAAGAGGAAAGAATTTTTTTTTTTTCCCCAGTGTACCTGACTGGAAAGCACATCACTTCATCCCAACACTGTGAACACCCTCTGCTTCCAGCCCGTGGTCCTGGACACCACTGGTCTCCATTTCAAAGCACTCCAGTCTCACCAGTAAGGCTCCAGTCAGACTTCCCCACTCCAGCCCAGCACAGAAGTGAAACCTCCCAGAGCATCAACCCCAAACTTTCAAGAACTCGAGGAAAGGAAAAAAAAATGTTCTTAAACAAACTCATCAGCTGAGCTCAAACCTCGGAGCTCCCCAAACACCAGGAGATGCTTTTCCAGCCCTGAAGTGACTTCAGCCATCGTGTCTAATGATTTCCAACAGCATCTAACTCGGATCAAGTTTCCCTCTGATGAAGGCAACATTTTTTGGCACTCTGCAAAACCTTACAGCTGCTCCTCCAGCCTGCTAAGTGAGTGCACATGTCAGAGCGCTCACAGCCTTCGGCAGAGTCCTCCCATCGCTCCTCTCCTCGGGAAAGAAGCTGCGAGCGCATCCCTGTCCCTGCAGACAGCCGGAGCCGTGCTCCTGCATCTCCATCGCCTGTGTTTCAGAGGGGAGAACCAGCTCCAGCTTTTCATCTCCAGCAGAAGCTCGTCATGTGGTGCCACTCTTCTCCTCCGAGATGTACGTCGGGTGAAAAACGCGAGCTTGTGCCAAAGGCTTGGAGTGATTACTGGCGCTTGCATCAAAGGGGCTGCACGCACCGCCAGAAACTAACCTGCAGCTCTCACACCCATAAAGGACATCCCAAAATACTCTTGAATGATCCAGTTATCTCTATTTCAGGTTCAGGTTTGGTGATCAGAGCCAAGAGCTGCTCTTTCACGCAATTCTTGGGCTTTATTTTCCTCTACACAGAGGTTTTACTTGCAAACTTCAGGCTAAGGAGTGCAGGTTAGCTATTTTCCACGAAGCTTGCTCAATTTCAGATCTTCCCTGGGTTTAAAAATCTTTCAAATTGAAGACAGCTGAAAGGAGAGGATGAGGTGAGGTTCTTGGACTCCCCATTGCAATCTTTCCTCCTCTGTACGAAGGGGAGCAGTATCTCAGTCTCCTTTTTGTCTGCAGTTATCAGCCTAATTTCTTCACTAAGGAAAAAAAAAAAAAACCTTCACACTTGTACGGACAGACCGCAGAGAGTGTAACAAGATTTTAAATAACTAAAACATGCAGGAAAGGGAAGAGTAAGACTTTCACGGACCAAGAGATCTGAGCAACGACCCTGATAAATCACCCGCTCGGCTCCGGGGGCAGGTCTGGCATTCCAGGCTCTGTATTGATCAGCGTCTGGCGCACACGGACATTCATCGCCAGAGACGGATGCTAAGTGATGCTTCATCACATCTTCCCTCCACAAACCTGCCTTCCAAACGTCAGCCGGCTTATGTGGCGCGTTAATAAACTAAGTCGTTTACAAATGAGAGCATTCAAACACAAGCCAGTCTCTTTAGGAAGATCTCCAGAGCGTTAATTGGCAGGAATTCATCATCGCTTCTCTAAAGAGCGTGAAACAGCTCCTGAAGAGGAATTAAATCCTGGGAAGTTTTACCGGCTGCGCAGAACAGGAAGCGAGAAACCTCGGGATGTAGGAGCCGCACCATCCCCGTGACGGCTCCTTCTCTGAACGCAGGCACGCCAAACCTTCGCTCAACAAACCCACAACTTTCTTTTAACCAAACGCGGCATTGGTGCGCTCCCATTCCAGAATAAAGATGTTCGCTGGCCCCCAGACAACCGCTTACCCACAGCCTCGTCTACCTGACAAGGACAGAAAAACGAACATGTGTGACCGGTTCCCTGACCCCTCCACAATGGTCGTCTTTGTGAGCCTTTAATATCCTTATCAGGTCTGTCTAGACACCCTGACAGCAATTGTCCTTACTCATGTCAAAACGCACTCTGACCTCTCTCCTCCTCCTCCTCCTCCGGCTCAGCCAGAAGCACGT
The DNA here is from genome assembly GCA_011057875.1 of Pterocles orientalis. Taxonomy (NCBI): domain Eukaryota; kingdom Metazoa; phylum Chordata; class Aves; order Pterocliformes; family Pteroclidae; genus Pterocles; species Pterocles orientalis. The sequence goes on along the minus strand of WKFP01013488.1, from coordinate 17,599 downwards.
CGGGGGGATGAAGGCAGGAGCCCGGCAGCTCCGCGGTCTGCGGGGCACACCTGTGTCCGCACCTCGGTCACGCCGGGGAGGCCGGAAAATGCACGGAACAGAAAGCTCGTTTCAGGAAATTCCTCTTCAAAGGAAGGTCCTTCCCAGGGCAAAAATCGCAGCTGAAAAAATTCCTCAAATGAAAAAACGATGGAAACACAGAACAGCAAACCCACGTTAACTCAGAACATTTGTACCGCGAGCCTCGAAAAAGAAAGCAGAAAAGTTATTCTTCCCTCTGAATTGATAAGAAATTTCTCCCCCACGCGTAAAAATCTCCAAATATTTCATCTCCACATTGTTAAATCACTCCCACCGCTATTTAAGGTAACTTACATGTTACACGTAAAAGTCATTTAGCTTTCAAAACCACGCAGCTACACTAGAAATTCAGAAGGAAAAGCCACGCTGTACCTGCGTTCAATAAAGAAACCAAATAAAACCCATAAGAGGACCGTAAAGAAAAGCTGAGAATTTTATCCTCGGGATGCAGGCTAATAAAAGATGTAATAAACCTGAACTAGCTTAGCCCTAAAGCCAGGAAGGATTTACAAAGATTGTTTAATTGATTTTTTTTCCTTCTATTAAAATGCAGATCACACCGCCTGGGATTCAGAAACTCAGACACGCCTTTGTGTCCACTCCGCTCCATGAAGTCCCCCGTCTGAAACTCGCACAATGCCCAACTCGCATGTGCTCAAAGCCATGCTGTTCCTTTTTGTCTGCGCCTCTCGGGGCTGAGCCGGGCTCAGGAAAAGGCAAATCCTCCCCGCTGCCTCCAAGTTGATGTTTTTTCGTTAGAAGCTAGCGTGAGCTATTCAACAGGACGCGGAGGAAGACGGGCTCCGACGCCCGCAGATCGCACACCATCGACTCTGGGTTTTATACTCTCCGAACGGCCCCGAGCCCACAAAATGAATTTTAAACGCACAGGATTGCTTCATCTATCAGCTGCACGGCCGCCACTGCCTGGAGCTGCGGGCTGGAGGAACGACACGCCGTTTCTCTGTACGGGAATTAGACATTCGGTTTGTTTTTGTGAGCAACAGCACAACACCCACCGCTCTTCCTGTCCCAGAAGCACAATCCCCTTTTGTCCCTCTCCTCTAGGATAAAAGCAGATTGTTTACGATAACCAACACGACACGAGTAGGAACAAACTAAAGCCTCACTGCTACATTTCTGTAACGTGCAATTTTTTTTTCCCCCCAGTACACAGATCGCATTTTTTCCCAAACTTCAGCTGAGCAAACCCGAACTCGAATATATTCATTCCCAAGAAGCTCCTGGAGGCAAAGGTTTTGTCTTCGTGCACCAGCCAACACATTAGACAGCGGGACGTTAGTTGCCTGTAATTGATTAGAGTTTGTGATTTAATTTAAAAGCATTCTAAAGGAGATATTAATCTCGCAGCTCTGAAGGGAAGAGAGACGTGGCGGGGAGGAAAATAGATTTAACTCCCTGGGCAACTGCACTAAAAGGTACCTCCAATTCCCAGGAGCTTTGTCATAAACCACATCCAGAAGTGACAGCGGACGGAGCAGCGGGATAAGACGGCAGCGCTGTCCCTAGCTAACGCCCTCACACACCACCCAGGAACCCCAATTCCTCAGTTTGAGCAAGAGTTTGATTTCTTCTTCTTGCCTCGTTTGCCTTCACTCTCCCAGTGGTAGAAGCCCCACGAGGGATGAGACTCGGTTTAAAGATTCACCGACCTGCCTGGACTCAAGCCAGAGCTGAGAGAAAAACAGAAAAAGTCACCTGGGTTTGTTTGTGTGTTTATTTTGAATTCCCTATGGCAGGGGAAGATTCCAGGCTCCCTGCCCCATTTAACATCGTCCGAACCTCAGCAATTCACCGAAGAACTCCCGACTCCCCTCAGCGACATTAACTCAATCTCATTAAATTCCACGAGCTCAGGGATTGCTTTCGGAGAAGCGAATAAAACATTATCCAGCTGACCATCTGGAGCGAGCTGGTCCCAGTTAATAAACGGGGAAGATAAGTTACAGAAGAGCCGCGGACCGAAGCGCGTTATCGGCACGGCTCTGTTTGCCCTGGGTAGGAACAAAGTCACAGCGTTACCTGAACCGCAATCCAACTGGCGTTCACCGCGTGCTCTCCGAACGGACCAAACCCTGGAAGAGAAATAAAAATCCACAGCGATGAAGTCATCCCGGCAGGTTTGTCTAAACCGAATGCTGCAAAGCAGTCTGCGCTGTCCTGGTCTATATATCCCGAATGAAAACCCACTTCTTCTATCGCCCAAACCTTATTTATTTCACATCCAAGAGACCTTCAGAGAAACGTTTGAACTATACACCTACTGGGAAGGAAAACAACAGCTTGCCTCAAAAGAAACTCTTTTTTTTTTCCCCCCAAGACACCAGGGAAGCGCTTTTTCCACCCTGACCGGGTTAGAAAAACTTGTTGTTAACAGAGAAGTTGACCGCTGTCACGGGACGAGAACCATTATTGGATTTTCTGTTCCTGATTGCTTTAGCCCGCAGCAGACGCTTCCACAAACGTGCCTCAAAAAAAAAAAATCTTCACCAAGATCTCTGTTAGCGTTCTTCACGGGGAAATAAACAAAACACCGCTGACAACGCACCCACAGCGGGCAGCAAAGGTTACGGTAGCACTATCAAACATACTCACCAGGTCTAGGTTTCCTAATGAATAACCCAGAGTTAACTAGTAACCCATAACATCTTTTCCTGAGCAAGCACACAAAGGTTGGGCCGTTCATCTGGGCGCAACGTCAATACGCTTTCATTTAAAATGTCAGAGCTACCCCAGGAGCCTAATGCAATTAGGAGGCATAAATTTCCTCTAACTCGTGAAAGGACTTGAGAGGCACCACAAATATTATATGACACACTAATGGAAACACTCTACTCGCTGTCAGCCGCGAGTCCGAGCTTATGCTGCACGCGCTGACGGAAGGAATTTGCGCAGCGTGGGCTCGTCCGCGCCGACAGGTCTCGTATGATCTAAGCGACGTCCCTATCGCCCCAAAATAACTCTCCTGAAGGTTTCCCCAAAGTGTGTTTTCCTGTGAGCAATCCTCCAGCGTTACAAATCTACGAGGACGGTGAACAATCAAACGCTTCTGGGGTGTCCTACACGACCCTCTGGAAACCGACAGCTGTGACCTGGGGGGTTTTGTTCCTAAAGAAACAGGTTTTAATCGACTTACAGAAGAAATAAACCACGTATCTCTCTTTTTAACAACTCAGCCGCTGGAAAGCTGAAATTCCACAGGTGCCCACACACGTCACAGAAACCTCTGGCTCCGAAGCCAAGTGCCAGCCGGCACAAACACCGCTGGGGGCTATCGCTCCTCTGACTCATCTCCTATACAGATCCCTCACGTTATCGCTTTCGTGGAAGATAAGCAACTTTGTCGGCAGCATCGAACTCCGCCGAGCACGCCCGGGAGTTCTTTCCCATCCACAATAGGGCCCCTCCGAGGCTCGTTAGCTGTGAACCAGCTGCAGAGATCTTTACGGGATTATCTCCTTCAAGAGTTCAAAAAAGAAATTGCACAGAAATAATACCCATCCTCAGCCAGGGAACGCAGCACCGCTGCTGGTTTTAAAAAGGAATTTAGCGTGACATCGAGGAGAGATTATCAAAGATGGGTAGAGCTGACAAGATAACCATCCCATTATAGAAAGATTTCTCTAAAAACAGGGGGAAAAAAAAAAAAAAAGAGTATTGCAAGCAGCGGAGTATTTTCTGACGTTAGTTTTTCTGTTTAGTCACGCCGAGCGCGGCCGCCCAGCACTGGAGAGGCGTTTGGGGACAGCCGGAATCTGCCACCTGCTCCTTCGCTCTCCGCCGCTGCTCTCTGCAAAGACACTCGCCTCCGATTAAAACCGCTCCAGCGCATCGACGGCGACGAGCCCCTCGCCCCCGCTATTCAAACAGCCTCGACTTCAGCTGCCGGGGGGGTGAGCAGGGGGGAGACCTGAATAGTTTCACCGAGTTCCCCATTTGTCACAGAACTGCCTTCCCCACAAATCACGCCGGCTGGCCTTTGTACCCGGGGGGAAGGAGCCTGACAAGCTCTGGCCCGCGATGCCGGCGCCTTTCATTCCCTTGCGTCCTCTTCCCCGAGGGACTTCTGCCGCGGGGGGCGATTTGGGTAACAGCTTCCACACCTTGATGGCTGGGGATGGGGCGGCCAGCGAGCAAACCCCCCCGCTCCTGCACCCCGATTGCTTTTCCCCGCTCCGGGGGAGACTCAGTCCCCTTCTGTCCCCAGCCAGCAAACCCCTGGGGAGGGGCAGGGATGGG
>WKFP01013487.1:159923-190977 GCA_011057875.1 Pterocles orientalis | reverse complement strand
TTTATAAATATGTGAAGAGTGAGTGTCAGGAGGATGGAGCCAGGCTCTTCTCTGTGACATCCAGTGATAGGACAAGGGGCAATAGGTTCAAGCTGGAACATAGGAGGTTCCACTTGAATATGAGAAGAACATTCTTTACAGTGAGGGTGACAGAGCACTGGAACAGGCTGCCCAGAGAGGTTGTGGAGTCTCCTCTGGAGACATTCAAAGCCCGCCTGGATGCGTTCCTGTGTGATCTGATCTAGGTGTTCCTGCTCCGGCAGGAGGATTGGACTAGATCATCTTTTGAGGTCACTTCCAACCCATAACATTCTGTGATTCTGTGATTCTGTGATTCTGTGATTCTGTGAATATCTAAACAATTATTTTGTGCAGAGGAGGCAATTACTTAAAGGACAACCTACATGTCAGCTTGATTGTATATACAGCCAGGCTGCATGGCATTCCCTGAACGATCACAGTGATATTCTGAAGCACAGAGATTTCAAAGACTACTATAGAGCAATGGAACAAAAGCTATAAAGACTTTTTGTATTATTACGTCAAAGGTGGGTTAGGTGGGATATCGTTAGGGAAACAAGTTAGCAAGAATTCCTAGTGTAGCTTATATAGATACCTGAGCCCCTGATCCTCTGCTCTATGGGAAAACAAATTAAAATGATTGATTTTACCTAATTTTATTGGTTTTCCCCTTCTCCTTTTTTTTTCCTTCTTGCCAATAAATGATTTAAATCTGTTTTGATTTATTCTGGAAAAAAAAAAAAGAAAAGTTGAGCATAAGTATAATAAATTTCACAAACCTGGCTGAGATGTAGTTAATATCACTAAATGAGTGTCTGTGTAAACTGTCTTTAAAAAAAAAAAAGACAATGTTTTTCAGTTTTTCATTTGGTGTTTATTGCTTAAAAAATATGGCACTTTATGAAAGCTGTCTGATAACTGGTTAGTTCTATCATCATTTCTGAGAGTGAACAAACTGCAGACCCTATACTAAGTTTAAATTACTGGTATATCTGCAGAAAACTTCCAGGATATTCTCAGGCAGAGCTAGTTTACTATTGGGAGTGTTCTCTTTTTGAGAACATGCACAAGCAGGACTTTATGGCCATCTAGTAAACTTTTCTAAAACAACCTGTTACCTGAGGTTCTTACACAAAAAAAACCTACAAAAGTAGGTTCTTACACAAATTATTTTTGCCAGTCATTTCAGTTACACTTTCTTTACACTTTAAGATATTCGGTCTTTGGAAGCTCCAGTTGTGCATATTAGTGGCTTTGTGTCATAGTATCCTGTCATCTTGTAGGAAAACGTCGAAGGTGGAAAGCTGCCATGTGGAGTCCCACACAATGAGTTGCTGGTGAAGGAGAAGGTGAAGCAAATTTAGTTCGCAGAGGCAAAAGATATCCAACTGATCCAACCGCTCACTTACCCCTCTGCACCCCAGGCCTTGGGGAGGCAATTAAAGGGGTAAAGGGAAAAAAGATTTGTGGGTTGAGATAAGAACAATTTAATAACTAGCCTACAATAATATCAAAAATAATAATGATAATAATAACAGTGATATATACAAATATACAAATGGGTGGTTCATAGTAATACTGCTCACCACCGAATGACAAAGTCTCAGCCCGGTGCCGGCTAACAAACCCAGAGCAGGAAGAGTCTCAAAACTGCACTCCTGGAAAGGAGATATGAGCCAGGGTGTCCAAGAGCCTGAGACAAACCTGACAGAGGGGTGACCCAGAGGGAGACAAACAGACAGCCTGGAGCAAGAGACCACCAGGGAGAGCTGACCTGGAAGGAGACAGTACTTCCAGACAGAGCCTCATCTATATACTGGGAGTGACATATATGATGTGGAATGTACCATTGGCCAATTTGGGTCTCAATCCTAAGCCTAAAATAAAATGCTAGGCTAGCAATTGGGGCTGTGCTCCCTCCCAGCTTCTCCTGCACCTGCAGACACTGGAACAGCAGAGAAACTGAAAAGTCCTTGACTGTCCTGGCAGCAACTATGAGCACTGGTATGTTATCAGCCTTCTTCTCAGCACAAACAGAAAGCACAGCCTCTTACTAGCTACCATGAAGAAAGTTAACTCTGTCTCAACTGAAACCAGGATATTCTGATAGGTTTCTTTTTGACCTTTTTGAATGTGTTCAAGTCATCATTGGTTGCTAACAAACTAAGGATTTCCAGATCAGTGATCAATTATTTAACAAGTTTTGAAATGTTGTCAGGTTTGTTTATAGGAACTAATTCTTAGAAATAGACAAATCATTTTAGAAAGTCTAGACTGATTTTAGTGCTGGATGCAAGAGATTCAATATATTTCCTGCAAATTGAAATATTTTGTAAAAACCGTTTCTTCCTTTACATGTACCAGAGGTGTGCAAAGAAACCAAGATTTCCTCCTGTAGCATAGAAAGTGTATTAGTGCTATTAGCAACTTGGACTAAGATCGTAATGACTCATCTGTAATGGAAGGTGTGTATAATCTACACTGAAATGTGCATTTATGTCTTCCAGGCTGTTATTATAATTTAAATAATTTGCTACTTGGTAAGCTACTTGGTAAGCTACAGAATTTCCAGAATCCAGAAATTTTCATATTATTTTAACATAAAAATTATTTCACAGAATTCTGAACTCATTTACAATGAACAATGAATAGACAGCACAAAAAATACAAGCAAATTTTGTGTTTTCTTAGTAAGGCAATGACTTTAAACACAGGTAGTTGCTTCAGTCTTCATTCTAGTGCATATTTTACATTTAATACCATGCATACCTCAATACAAACTTAATGAAATTTAAAAAGGCCAAGTGCAATGTCCTGCACGTGGGTTGAGCCAATCCCAAGCACAAATACAGGCTGGGCAGAGAATGGATTGAGGGCAGCTTGGGCTTGTTGGTGGATGAGAAGCTCAACATGAGCTGGCACTGTGCGCTTGCAACCCAGAAAGCCAACCATGTCCTGGGCATGCATTAGCAGCAGGTCAAAGGAGGTGATTCTCCCCCTCTACTCTGCTCTCATGAGACCCCACCTGGAGTACTGTGTTCAGCTGTGGGGACCCCAACATAAAAAAGACATGGACCTATTGGAGCAAGTCCAGAGGAGAGCGACGAAGATGGTCAGAGGACTGGAGCATCTTTCATATCAGGACAGGCTGAGAGAGTTAGGGTTGTTCAGCCTGGAGAAAAGAAGACTCTGAGAAGACCTTTTAACAGCCTACCAGTACCTGAAGGGGGCTTGCAGAAGAGATGTGGAGGCACTCTTTATCAGGGCAGGACTAGGGGTAATGGTTATAAGCTGAAAGAGGACAGATTTACATGAGGTATTAGGAAGAGATTTTTCACTGTGAGGGTGGTGAGACACTGGAACAGGTTGCCCAGGGAAGTTGTGGATGCCCCGTCCCTGGAAGTGTTCAAGGCCAGGTAGGATGAGCCTTTGAGCAATCTGGTCTAGTGGGATGTGTCCCTGACCATGCCAGGGGGGTTGGAACTAGATGATCTCTAAGGTCCTTTCCGACCCTAACCATTCTATGATTCTGTGATTCACATAACTATGTGTTTACATATTCAGGGTCCACTGCTGCATACCTTTGCCAAGAAGCTAAGGTGGAGATAAGTTTCTTCTTTGCTACCTTTGTACCAGTGCTCTGTAACAGCAGTTAGTCACCTTCTCAGTGAAAAGTGTGTGAACACATTACTGCCATTGCTTTTGATAAATACAGCATTGAGGTTTCAGTGAGGTGGGTGCTGGCCTCTTCTCTAAAGTCGTAAGCAAGTCGGACAAGAGGAAAGAGCCTCAAGTTGCACCAGGGGAGGTTTAGGCTAGATGTTTCTTCACTGAAAGAGTGATCAGGCATTGGAACAGGCTGCCCAGGGAAGTGGTGGAGTCACCATCCCTGGAGGCGTTCAAGAAACATGCAGATGTGGTGCTTAGTGACATGGTTTAGTGAGTTAGGTGGTGTTGGGTTGATTGTTGGACTTGATGATCCTTGAGGTCGTTTTCCAAACTTAATGATTCTATGATTCTATGATTGCAGCTGTTAACTGTAGTTTCTCTTTAAAAAATATGTTTATGTACTAATAATTAATATTGTAAATACAACTACATCTGTATAGAAAATCTCCATTAAAGAATGACTGTCACTAATAATTTGTATTTTTTCAAGTAGCAAAAGTTTACATACCACCTAGGTTTCCCCAATTCCCAAACAATTAGATGAAGTCAGAAGAATTAAAACTGTTTACCTGCATTAAGGTTCTACTTGCAAATTTCCAGAAAAGTAGTAGCATTTGATATATTTCTGAAGAAAACTTAAAATATGCTAGCAAGAGGACTTACATTTTTCACATAGCTATATATACAACTTTTTAGAACAAGGCCAGGGGAGAAGAAGAAACCCAGAAAACCTAATTAATTAACTAATTAAGTATAGTATAGTATTAAACCGATTCTAGCAGTAATAAGCATGTAAACAATCATTAGAGTACTGACAAAAGAAAAATTAAAAATTACTTCTTATGTTTAATCAGTTTATGACACAAACTGCAAGATTCTTTGAAAAGGAGATTCTGTTTTGCCAGTAACACTCCATGAGTAATCCAGTGGCTTGATTGTGCCTTTTGAATCAATTTTTGTCTTTTTACTGATTATTTCTCTCCTCAGTAAAGGAAATCGCCTAAATTTTGATAAAAGTATTCAATAAAGTTTTTTACTGAAATAAACTGCCAGTGATTATAATACTGTGTTTAGTTTAGATGCAAGATACAATTTTTTTAATTTGAAAAAAAACCCCACATGGTCCTATGAGCCTGTGTTTTTCTCCCAAAACATATATTAAGTTCCACAGGGCTCGCTGCAACACCTTCTATGTATAACTCTTTCATTAGATTGAGACTTAGCACAGCTCAGCTAGTTGTATGACCATGACTATGAAGGAAAGTCCACTCTGATTTTTCTTAATAGTTATGTAAATATGTTTTGGATTCCAGTTTTGTGCAAATGCCATCATGACTGATTAGTAACCACCTACATGTGGGTGTCCAGTGATAATCTATGAATCATGAAATTGCAACTTTGCCACTAAACTTTTGGTTTGAAGGAAAGTACTGTAATTTATAATAATGTTTAAAAAAATGATATGAAAAAGATCCACTTAAATGTCTATAATTTATTAATTATCCTAGAATGCCCAATGAAATATGTATGCTTCAAAAAAAAGTCTGTATATTTTAGTACATATTTTGTGAGAAAATATGTATTTGCTTAAATAAATTTGTCACTTGTTTGAAGAGAATATAAAATGTTTTAACTGAACTTGAATTGAGGGAATTATTTCAAATCCAGGTTGAAATATTTGATCCATGAGAAAGGCCCTAATGAAGATGCTGGTGATCAGGACTTCCCATCAGTTAGGAGAAAACAGAAGGTAAAGCATAGATTTGAGTTTTAATTACAAATGTCATATAGGCAGCATCTCCATGCCCTTAAAGTATTTTGGAGGGTTATGTGTCATTCTAATTTGGAAATTGGTTTATTATGTTTTGAAATTGAAACATACACATACAATTTTTAAGTGGATTTTGAGACCTGTCACTCTCCCTTAATTTCTGTTTTATTAATATAGGTTTGGAACACAATTTTTACATTAGGGATTTTGAGGGCTCGGTAAGTTTTTTGATGTTGTGAAGTAAAGCATTAGGCTAGTAAAGAAAATGAATAATATTTCATTCTGCACTTTTAATTAATATTTAAAGGGTCCACAGAGGCACAAAATATTAATGTCTATGAAAGATAATTCCATTGTATACTACAAATATGCATCAGAATTAATGTTCTTTGTTGATTTGCAGTTCAACTTTCATGTACACTTTTTAGAAATAAACTGACCTAAAGCAGAATTTTCCCTATCAACATGAAATTTTGTGGGTGCAGGTTTCATTTTCAGATACAAGCCGGAACAAAGGAGCAAAACCTTTGAAAATGGTTTCCAGACTAATGTACATTACAATTATTACTTAAAAAGAAGTTTGTCACATTCATAAATGGAGATGGCTGCTAGCTGAAAATGCTTGTAAGAAAAGGATGAGAGAAAAAGGAGTAATTTCAAAACAATCATGAACAGCAACATGACAGCAGACTAAATTCAGCATGGATAAGTGAAAATGATGGTATTTGGAAATAATATATGAATTTTATTCTGTCTGCTTACAGATTTGCAATTAATGCAGCGCAGTCATGTTCAAAAGTAAAGGAATATGTTGATTAAGATTAAAATTCTGTATTGAGGAACACTGTATGGTACATAATTTCTATAACATTGACAAAAGGTTCTTAGGTCAATTGATAGAGATCCAAATATTAGAGGAATCTTCAGTTTAATAAATTCTAGGCTGATGACTGTGAGATCTCTGCCTGCTGTCAACATTTCTGTCAGATATTTTTAATCCTCATATATATAATTTGGAAAAAAACCTCTGTCTAGTACTACACTTTACCATTCAATTTTGATACTACTGTATTTTTTACAGGAAATAAACAAAGAACATTAGATGCAGAAATGCTTCTGTAAGTAGTTTAGAAAAATCTTTTTTAAAAGATTGAGAGAAGGGATGGAAAAAAGCCTTTTATGTGTAATACGTTGAGTACTATTGAAATCAATCACTTTTATTTATATTAAAATGCTTTATTATATACTTTATGGGGGGAGTCTCTGAGGAATACCAGAAATTGGCCACTGACAAAGCTTGGATAAAGGGACCATTGGTCAGTTCCACTTACGATACATATTTTCTTTTGTTTCAGTAGTCTCTCCCTTCTTCTTTGGTCTAAAGGAGCATAACTGCACTTTCCTGCAGCACAAGAAGATTCAGAAATGTCACATTTTCATTGCTTGTTTCCTGTAAGCAAAATTTGCCAAAGGAAAAAAATCTCAAAATAATATCTAATAAACATCTTTAGATCATGCTGAACAGTAAGATACTGGGCGATATTTTTGTACAGTTCTGTATTATATTATCTGCAAAACTGGTAAAGCCAGAGAGAAGAAAATACCTAGAAAGTTTGAAATTGTAACCTACCTGCTTACATGACAGTATCATCAAGTAATCAGTTATAATGTAGCCTATAGTTGCATAAAATCTGTTCCTTCCTGACAATGAATTATTGGGAGACCAGTACATTATCTTCTGAACAAGTGTTTTATCTAAGAAAATGCACTTGAGAGATTTTAGTATTGTGTCCTTAGGCTGATTTTCATCACATTCTAAATGAAGTAATAACTGCATAATATTCTGGTTACATTAGAGACAAAATAAAAACTTTGTAAATGATATCAATTAGCTAGGCACCATTTTAATAGACGTTCCATTCAAAATACTATTCAAACTCATGTCAGTCAAAAAGAGATTGTAAAATTAAGTAAAAGTTTTTATTTTTATCATTAACAATCCCTATGTAATGTCCCATCGAAACTAGCACAGACGGCAGGCTAAAGGGACAAAACTGAAGAAAAACAGAATCAGGACCTAAACAAAAATTAATACCAAAGTTTGAAGTACGGGCATCTGTGGGGAAAGTTTGATTTGGTAAAGATGAGGTACTAATGTAGCAGAGTAAAATCACTATCTTAATTTCTTTATGTAAAAATCCAAAGTATTTATTTAAGGAATTTTAAAAAAAATGCAATATATTTTGCTGATAGCCTTACATATCACCTTTGTAGGTACATTTTCCCTTTCTCGGATACAAAAATTCTGTAGCACAACTGTATTACTTAATAGTTTATCTAAGAGACCTTAATATAGTAGGACAGTCACATGTGCTCCTGCAACTTGTGTTATGCAATGTCTGATTATGTAGAGTTCAAGATACTCCGAAACAGTGATTTGCAATCTCCTTAAAAGCTTGCAATGTGAAGCCTGAGATCACTCAGAAATTCCTGCTGGGAAATATGGATTGCTTGTATGCTGTGCTGCACATCTATGAAGTTTAAAAGCTCTCCTTATTTCAGCGGGCAGGCAGCTTTCTTGTACAGATTGCAAGGGATGTTGATAGAAAAGGCAAATATAAATTCAAGGTGATATACAGTGAAAAGAGTACAGTTCTCGTAGCAAGCTGTCACTATGGGCAAGACACTGACTGTTCATGCTGGCCTGTTGTGCATTTTAAACTATCAACACACAGAAGAAAAAGGAGGATGGACTCAGAATTTGATGAAATAGTCTACCACAGTCTTATTTGGCTTAGATTAATTCAGATGCGATATTTCTTTTTTTGATGATTTTTTCCTTGCTATGCTGCAACATATTTAATAGTTATTTACACTGTTATCTGTTCCATAGTCCCAGATACGCATTATAAATAAACTATCTTTGAAATTGGTTTATAGTTTATTTCTAGGTAGAATCTGGTATGTTTGCTTCTTAGTAATAAAAAACCCCATAAAAGCTGCCCAGTTAATCTCTCAAATATGTCCTCTATTCCAGATGCTGGTAAAAAAGAGCTTACAGTATGTGTATATATTTAAAACTGAGAAAGATGTGTAAAAAGCAAAAAAGTTCCTGCATGCAGAATCTATATTTTGAAGAAAGGATTGCTACATTTGAACACAAAAAGAACTATTGTTGAACAATAATACTGGAAATAAGAATATTTTTCTTTCTTAGGAGTAGAAACTCCAATACTAGCTTTGGGAAGTTCTGAAAAAGTAGTCCATAAAAGAGTTGAAAAAACAGTACTGTAAGGTCTTTTGGTCAGGAGAAAAAGATTGTCAGAGCACATCCAGACAAAAAAGCTGGAAATTTTGTTATGTTAATCAAAATTAACATATTAATTGGTTATGAAGAAGTAACAAAACCATGATTGCTCTGGACATAAATTTCTGTTGATTCTCATGATGTTCCTTTCTCTTCCTTTTAAACAGTATCCTCTATTTTCTTAAAATATTTGACTGATATGACAATACAGATTATGACACAAAACTTCTTTAAAGACTGCAGATGTTGCAATTGGGAGAATGCAATGAGCACATCACACAGCAAAATATCTCATTTCCATTCCCTTTTTACTTCTGCATGCCATTTGGGTTATTAATTCTAAAAGCTCCAAATATTCTCATCATTGGTCCTCTGATATAGCACATCTTTCCCTGTATCTTTAATAAAGGAAGCTTCAGAGACACTGTTCCTGTGCTCACTAGATTAAAACTCTTCCAGGGCTAAAAAAAAAAGTCTTTTTATCTTTCGTGTCAGGAAAGATTATAAACAATTACAATATTGTTATGATAGAAAGATCGCTGAAACACTAAAATTGATAAACCACCAATACACAGGATACTTAAAGAAAGAGAATTTTATTAACTTCACTGCATCAATTTTCTGTCTTAATCTACTCAAATTATGAAACATCTATTAGAAGTAAGAATAGCTTCAGGTGTTGTCTTCCCTGTTAAGTTACTTCTTTAAGTGAAAAAAAAAAAAATTGATTCACTTGATGGACAGAGGAAGGTTTTATACTGGAATTTTCATTGGTTGATTATGTCTGGGTTAAGTGCTAACTATGGAATGAAAGACCATGGAATGAAATCACTATAATCTTTTCTAATCTTTCTAATTTAGCTCTCCTTGGAATGGGGGATAAAATGCAGGTATATAGTACACAAAATACATTTTATTTAAGGAGTTAACTTTGGTTTGCTTTTTATATCACTCTTGTATGTTCATTTTCTACTCTATTCTAACTTCTTTTAGTAACTATTCTTAGAACATTTTTCATGTAGTGTGAAACTAAAGTAACTCTTTATGTTTGGCTTTGAAATCTACAAGACAGTGGTAATTTCATGTATGATTCTATAGTTAGAGCACTGTGCTAACAGCAACTTTGGGAAGCTCCATGCTGAATTGTATACACGTTTCTGCATGAGCTCATGCACTCCAGATATTGTAAAGAAAAAATATTATATACCTTGCCATGCATTGAGTGAAGACTCTGGGAACAGTTGTCCTCTCAGGGAAGATAAAATATATTATTTTATTTCTTTCAAACAGATTATCTTTACATTAAAGACATGGAAGTACATTAAATTACTTGATTTTAAAACATGAGAGTAGAAAGTAGAATAGAAACAATTTCTTGAAAAATAAGGGGTTTTTTTTAAAACCAGACTATAAATGGGTGCACTCTGCGTGATCAAGGGTGAGTCAAAACAAGATGGAATCTAAGTTGAGAAAGACAGTCAGTAAAATATGCCACCCTCAGAGTTAATTTTACAGCTGCTATGGAAGAAAGTAGTTTCCACTAGATGAAAGCATGATTATAAGAAAGAGTCTGGTGAAAAAAATATCATAATTCAGAGTCCATTGTAAGGATTCCATATCTGCACCCTACACACTACATAAAATATGGTTTGTGTTTCATTACATCTAAAGGCTTATTCTTCTAATGATGTGTAGTTTAAGCTATGTATGTGCATCAGAATAAAATAAAACCCTTCATTTCAAACTCAGCTAGTGAGCAATACGACAAGTTACATGAGTGCTTGTGCTCATTATAATGATTTGCCCTTTCTAATTACACTACATTGTTATTTCAGGAAGAAAAATTCCGGTGTGTGTATTTTTTTATTTACATTTTAAGTTATTGTGGGTTTATAGTTTGAGACATTTTTAATCAAAAAATCTCTCTGAACAATACATCTTACGTACAAAGAAGTGAAATACTTATCCTTAAGAAGGAGGAAATTATTTCAGCAGAACATTTAAGTTTTAGATTGATTGCTCAAATTCAGGAACTTAAAATAATAATTAAAAAAAAAGGGATTTGGACTTTAGTCTTCAGCCCTCAATAACAGTAAATTGTATCTTAATTGTAAACATACAATCACATAATGTTAAATTAGCAGTATAACATCACGGTCAGTCCAATAAAAACAGAAGAAATGAGTGCCTCTGACCGTGAGGCACTTGATAAGGAAGAAAAATGCACCAGTGGGCAGGTATTATGACAGCGTGCAAATATTATCTGATTAAACATTATCCATTGATAGGTGACTGTGAATATTTCAGCTTTTAAAAATATGAATTATTGAACCATTTTCAAAGAGATAATCCCACAAAAGTGCATGATTTAATCAGAAAGCTATATCAAAACATTTATGAAGCTCTTTTCATACACAAAGGAGAAGTATATACAAGAGTTTTCACGTTCTCTGAAATTTAAAAACTATGCAGCATTGGAGCAAAAATAGTTCACTTAGTTTGACGGGACTTACCGTTCCTGCACATCTTTAGATACTTATTAGTACAGGGTTCTATCACATTCCTCCTCATGGATAAGTGAGTGAAGAATAACTCCATTACTTTTCTATTTCCCATGTTTTCTTGCTATTGTTCAGTGAATACTTACCAAATATTTATTAATCATCATAAAGAAAGCACTGACTCAAAATCACATCATAGTAGGACTTGTGCAAGCACAGAATCAACAGATGGACAGTACTTTTCAGAGTGTATGCTGTAACAAAATGGACAACATACGGATAAAGGCATGTTGCAAATCACAGGGAACAAATGAGACAATAGTGGTCATCATGGCAGATGGTAATACAGACCTTGAAGAACATGAACATTTGTATGGGTGCTTTTAGTCTGAGAAATGTAGAGTTTTAATGAAGAGTATAGAAGAAGATAATAAAGAAATATCTTTGAAGAAGTATACAGGGAATTCTTCCTAAGTGTGAATGACAACATGGGAGAAGTTTATATTATTATATTATATTAATACTATATTAATTATATTATATTAATTATATTAATAATATGATGATGAGGATTAACATCATGAGCTAGTCACAGGCTGAAGATACCCTCTTGATGCTGCATAGAGATGATTGAAAGTTAAGAATTTTGAAAATGAAGGCAAGTAGACAATATTTGACATGATTAAATGAGAAGAAGAGCCATTGGAAATATTCAAGATAAAGCACACAGTATAGGAGATGGTGAGTGCCTGAATAAAGATATTTGCATATGAAAGGAAAGGAGAACCTAGACATGACCTGAATATATAAAGCAATGAAAGATCAATAGGCATAACACTGGTATTCACAATGCCTGAGAAAAAGAGGTAACTGCAGGACTCAAATACAGACAAAAAGTCAAGATGTTTCTGTTAGACATGGTGAACATGATGTAAAGGTTGTTATCTGTGGGCTAGAAGATTTAATTTAATTAACCTGGTTAGGCCTGGAATAGGTAAATAAAGTTATGCTTTTTGCCTGAAGATGGTAATTGAATTTGTGGGTGAGATTATCCAGATTAGAATTAAAATGGGAAAAAAAAAAAACTAACTGGTGTTGGAAAGCACTTCGGGACTGCTGTAGATAGAGAGAGCGAGGAAAGGAAGTTTTCTAAATATAAGAATTGTCAAGAGAAGAGTCAAAGAAGAAAAGGAAAAATGGTATGTCTGACTATCCTGGTGGGATTACTCAAAGCAGATGAGATGGAATCCTGTCTCTCAGATTTGGATACAAAGCTGTTAAAAGGTATTATGACAGATTCTTTGAAGATGGTTTTGCATGTTGTCAGTGACAGGAGAAAAAAAAAAAGGAAAAAAAAAAGATATGGTAGGGGCCAAAGATTGTTGTTGTTCAAGATTTTTTTTTAGTCTGAAGAGACTAGCCATGTGCGGGGAAAGAGCAAGAAGAAAAGGAGAAACTTAAAAAAAAGAAGATGATGGCAGATAAAATAAGGAATATCGAAGGAGATCATTCAGAATGGGCTTGAGCACAGGGAGAAAATAGGGAGAGATTAATGGAAAAAAGACACCACCCTGAGGAAAGAGCAAGGTATTTTCACATTTTGTCCATTGGTTTCTTGGATGAAGTTAAGCACAAATTTTATGAAGAAGACATGGAGGTGAAAGAAGAATGAGAACAGAATCAAGATGAAAAAGGGATGGCTGGAATTCACATAGAAAACTGGAATTGCTTAGCAAGAAACATGGTAGACCTGAAACAGGAAAATAAATCCAATAACATGGGCAAATTTATTTTATTTGTTTAAAATAATTATTAGATGTCCTAGTCCACTTGATTGACTCTGCAATACCAGAGAAGGAAATAGGAAGTGAATGGAAGCAGTAAGCCTTTCGGGCATAAGCCAGAAAGAGCCATGATTGGACAAGACAAAAACAAAGAGAAAAAAAAGAATAAATAAACAAATAAAAAACAATAAAGAAAAGGGAAAATCAAAATGAAAAAATGGTGGAAGGAATAAAAGGAGAGAGAACAAGAATGGAGAAGATAATACTTCTGTCCTGGAAACTACAAAAGAGTTAGACAACCGAGTCTTGTTTGTACCTGTTGTGAAATGAAGTAGAAAGATAAGTCAAGGTAATGGAGCTGGGAGTAAATGTGCTTTGTCTCTTCCATGTGCCAGGCCTTGTGCTCACTTTTAATTAACTTAATGGAGTTTCTATGCACCTGCTTCTCTACCTTGTCCTACACTTTTGAATGGGAGCCCTGTCCTCCAGTGTATTTACCACTCCTCTCAGTTAGGTGTCATCTCCACACTTGCAGAGGGTGCCCTACATATTATGGTTAGGTTGTCTGTCAATAAAGATTTTTGGCTCCAGTATTCACTCTAGAGGAATGACACTCACAACTAGCTTTTGTACTGCTCATCATACTGTGTTGAACTTACTCAGCCAGCCAATTTTATATCCACCTTATGATCCATTTGTCCAGTACCTATCCCACTACTGTGACTATAAGGATTCTCTGGGAGTCCATGTCAAAGGCCTTTCTGTAGTCAAGGTAAAAAGTATCCACCACTCTCCATTGCCCCTTGAGCCTGTCACTTTATCACTTCCTCTCTTCATAGACAGCAGTCAGGTTGCTCAGATGTAATTTGCGCCAAGTTATTTAAAATTATAAAATCATAGAATGGTTAGGGCTGGAAAGGATCTTAGAGATCATCTAGTTCCAACCCCCCTGGCATGGTCAGGGACACATCCCACTAGACCAGATTGCTCAAAGGCTCATCCTACCTGGCCTTGAACACCTCCAGGGATGGGGCATCCACAGCTTCCCTGGGCAACCTGTTCCAGTGTCTCACCACCCTCACAGTAAAGAATTTCTTTCTAATATCTAATCTAAATCTGCCCTCTTCCAATTTAAATCCATTACCTCTCATCCTGTCACTGCATGCCCTTGTAAAAAGTCTCTCCCCATCTCTCCTGTAGGCCACCTTCAGGTACTGGAAGGCTGCTATAAGGTCCCCCTGGAGCCTTCTCTGGGCTGAACAACCTCAACTCTCTCAGCCTGTCCTCGTTTGGGAAGTGCTCCAGCCCTCTGGTCATCTTTGTGGCCCTCCTCTGGACTCGCTCCAACAACTGGATGTCCTTCTTGTGTTGGGGCGTCCAGACCTGGACTCAGTACTTCACGTAGGGCCTCACAAGAGCAGAGTAGAGGGGCAGAATCACCTCCCTCAACCTGCTGTCCATGTTCCTCTTGATGTAGCCCAGGATCTCGTTGGCCTTCTAGGCCATGATCACACACTGCCGGCCCATGTTCAGTTTTTTGTCTACCAGTACCCCCAAGTCCTTCTCCTCAGGGCTGCTCTCAAGCTGTTCTCTGCCCAACCTGTATTTGTGCTTGGGATTGCCTCAACCCATGTGCAGGACCTTGAATTTGGCTTTGCTGAGCTTCATGAGGTTGGCATGGGCCCAGCTTTCAAGCCTGTCCAGGTCCCTCTGGATGGCATCCCTTCCCACCAGAGTGACGACTGCACCACACAGCTTGGTGTCCTCGGCAAACTTGCAGAGGGTGCACTTGATCCCACTGTCCATGTCACCCACAAAGATGTTCAATAACACCGGTGCCAGTACCGGTCCCTGAGGAATGCCATTCATCACCGGTCTCCATTTGGACATTGAGCCATTGACTGCAACTCTCTGAGTGAGACCATCCAGCCAATTCCTTATCCAGAGGGTGGTCCATCCATCAAATCCATATTTTTCCAACTTGGCCACCAGGATGGCGTGCGGAATATTTATCAGCACCAATCCATGCTGACCATGCAGAATTGAGTTTGTTATGTGTTTTGGTGCTAATGGAAAAAAGTATATGAAGAATATTACCAGGAAATGAGGAAGAATCCTAGAAAAGAAATTTGTCATCAGGGCTTGTATAGTAACCCCTCACATAGCTCAGTGAAAAACAGCTGAAAAGTGTAAATACAGAAGAAAGATACAGATTTAAAATTCAGACTAGACTGTAGTCTTAAGAAAGTACTTTAGCCTTTTTTTGAAAGAATGCTTTAATTCTGAAGAATAATATTTTTCTCAATAAGACTTCATATCGGAAAAGGGTTATGCTAGTCTTTTTCCTTATTTAGACAATTTACACCATTAACTAATGCAATAACAAAAATTACAGCGAGCATGGATAGCATCTTTTATGTGGGTGCTTAAAGTGCTTCATCAGCTTAATGACTGAACTGTTACTGTTCTCTAATTATATGAATGTATTCTTCATACATTTAGCAGCAGCATAGGATCTAGATGTAGATATCCATCTTTCCTGCAGTCAGATGAAAAACATCTTCAAATATAATCTTTTATCCTAATCCATGTTATCTTTTTGTAACTTTACATGGGAGAAAATGAATATTCATTAGCAATAATAAGCATCCTACTTCACTGTGAGCTTGGAAAGACATAAACAATCTATTGCAGTATGAAATCTCAGCTGTGATTATGAAGTGTAACAAAGGCTGATGTGCAGGATTAGTTCATCATAAAATTTAATTAATTGTAGTTGAGATAATGCAATAACAGCTCTGATTTTATATTTTTCTTTAGCGTGAATAAAATGAAAAGTTACACACAATTCACTATGTATTTTTGACACAAGTAATCTGACCTGAATATTGATAATGTAAACACTGTAAGACCAATACTAGTAACATTATTTTGTTTGAATACAGAATTTTCCTGCTGAGAACAAACAAGCTCTTTAGAAAGTTTTATAACTCTAAAGGACAGATCAGAATAAGTAACACATATTGTTAGTTTTAGTCTTCAGAAACCTTCCAAAGCTTAGAATTTGGAGGTGAGTTACCTAACTTTCCTTCCTGCATGATGTATGAGGAAGGGTCAGCATCTCACATAAACAGCTACCATTCAGTATGTTGATCAGGAAGATAGTGATATTCAGCATTTTCATCAGAAGATTCCTAGACTAAGTAAAAGAATATAGAGGTGGAAAAAATAAATACTAAGTAGATGCAATCAAACACTGAATTCCAGGCTGCAGGGTGGTACTTTTGTCCATGTGTTTGCAGTGCCTTGTCCTACAGTTAGGTGAACTTCCCAAACAGCCTCTGACAATTACCTTAGCTGACCCGTCATATAAGCCAACAACAATACGTGGGCTTTTTGCTTCATACATTAAAAAAAAAAAAAGCTGTGTTTTTTATGTTGAACAAGCTTTTCTTATTACATACAAACAGTATTCAAAGTCCCAGAAGTTCCCATCTCATATCCTCCAAGTCCACTAAAATGAAAGTAGCTTACACTGCCCTGCCAGGGATGTATAATGCTAGAGAAATCTATAAAGATGATGCTTTGAACTTTCAAAAGTCAGTACTGTCCATATCTCTCTAGATCTGACTTAGAGAGACTTAGTTAATAATAAATTAAAATATGTATGAGATATGAATTAATTTACTCAATCATAAGTGTTTAGTGCCACTTTAGACTTCTTCGGGTATTTAAGATACCTTCATGGACCTGGCATGTCATATGACCTTATGACATAAGATGACATGTGGATATGACATAAAATGACATGTGGAGGTGAGCTGGCTGGTCCATATCCAGAAATATGAAGAGGGCCCTCAAAGGGAAGTTGAAGAGAAATACCTTGTATTTCTTTTCTAACTTCTACATATTCAAGCAGAGGATGGTGCTCTAAAGACCATGGGAAGAAATAAGGAAGTTAGAACAGCTATATCATGAATGTCTTTGATCCTTTCAATAGTAGGGAGGAGGAAAAGTAATCCAATACACACTTGTAGCTGCAGTTCTTTTACCTAAATTATTCCTCCCCAGAATACTTGATGACTCATATACGAAGCCCAGTTATACAAGAAATAGACTTTTGCTTTGGTTTTCATGCAGGGAGAGAAGAATAATTAATGACCATCAGAAGAACAAAAAATATATTTTAAAATCACACACAGAAAACATTTGATAAGGATTTATTTTAGCTGTAAAAGATTATCCACCCTCCCGTTCTGAAATTACTGACAATGAAACAGGTTTCCAGAGGGATTGTGGAGTCTCCATCTTTGGAGACATTAAAAAAACAGTTGAGCACAGCTGCGGGCAACTTGTTGTAATTAACCCTGCTTGAGCAAGACTCAGGTTAGGCAATCTCTAGACATGACTGTCAACCTCAGCTACTCTGTTGAAGATGTTTCTATTATAGGAAATATTTAATTCAGTATATATTTTCAGGTAGAAATTGTCAAAATGACATTGCTATTATATGTTCTACATTCTTTTATATTTTTTTTTCTTTTTCTTCTTTGCTGAACCAATTTGAAAATGACCTAACATGCAGTACTCATCAGAGATTTATGGGTAAGAGTTAGAGACTGAGGTGACAAAGGGAACTTTGTAGTCTGTGTTCACTCCAGGCCTCCCAATCCAGTGAAGCCTATTGACGAGGCCTTCTTACTTCAGCTACAGGAGGCATCATGCTCATAGGCTCCCATCCTGCCTAGGGATTTCAACAACCCAACATCTGCTGGAAAAGTAGCACAGCGAGCTGTGGTTAATCAAGAAGAGTCCTGGAATGCATTGAGAGTAACTTCTTCAGCCAGGTAATAGATGACCCTACCAGAAAGGATGTGATACTGGACCTGTTGGTCATCAATACAAGTGACCTAATTGATGACGTTAAGACTGGAGGCAGCCTGGGCTGCAGTGATGATGCACTTGGTGGAGTTCATAGTCCTGAATGATGTGGGACAGGACCATCCTGTACTTGAGTCCAGACCCTGAATTTTAGGAAAGAAATCTTCCAGCCATTCAAGAAGTTAATCAATAGGACTCCCTGGGAAACTGCCCTCAAGAACAAGGGAGCAGAACAGAGCTGGCAGATCTTTAAGGATGCTTTCCATAGAGCGTAAGAGCTTTTGATTCCCAGGGTAAGAAATCAGGAAAGGATGGCAAGAGACTAGCATGGATGAGTCAAGACTTGCTGGTCAAACTCAAGGGCAAGAAGAAACACAGAGGCAATGGAAAGCAGAGACAGATATCCTGGGAAGACTATAGAGACACTGCCCAGTTGTGTAGGGGTGGGGTCAGCAAGGCCAAGGTGCAGCTCGAGCTGAACTTGGCCAGGGACACAAAGAATAAGAAGGGCTTCTATAAGCATGTCAGCTAGAAAAGGAAGGTCAGAGAAAGTGTATCTTGACTGATGAAAGAGCAAAGTTGCTTCCACTCTAGGAGGAGATTAGGCTTGTGACCACCTGAGGCACCTGAACATACCTAAGTCTATGGGACCTGACAACGCACATCCCAGAGTCCTTAGGGAATTGACTGATGTGATTGCCAAGCCACTATCGTGATATTCGATGACAGTCAGGTGAAGTCTCTGGGTACTAGAAAAAGGGAAACATTGTACTCATTTTTAAAAAGGGTAGAAAGAAGGACTTAGGAGCAATCAACCTGTCTGCCTCACTTCTGTGCCTGGCAAGGTTGTGGAACAGATAATCCTAGAAGCTATGCTAAGACACATGGAGGACAGGGAAGTGATTTGAGACAGGCAGCATGGCTTCACCAGGTGCAAGTCTTGCCTAATCAACCCAGTGGCCTTCTGTGATGGAGTGACTACATCAGTGGACAAAGGAAGAGCTACTGTTGTCATCTGCCTGCACATCTGTAAGGCCTTTGACACTGTCCCCACAACAGCCTTCTCTGTAAATTGGAGAGAGATGGATTTGTTGGATGGGCTGTTCACTGGATAAGAATGGTTGCATCCAGACAGTAGTGGTCAATGGCTCAATGTTGGGATGGAGATCAGTGATGAATTGTGTCCCACAGGGGTCTGTATTTGGAACAGTACTGCTTAATATCTTCACTAATGACATAGACAGTGGCATCCAGTGCACCCTCAGCAAGTTTGCAGATGGCACCAAGCTGAGTGGTGTGATTGACACATCCAATGGAAGGGATAACCTTTCAGAGGGACTTGGACAAGCTGGAGAAGCGGGCCCACATGAATCTCATGAGGTTCAACAAGGCCAAGTATAAGCTCCTGCACCTGGGTCAGAGTAACCCCCAGCATCAACGTAGGCTGAGGGATGAAGGGATTGAGAGCAGCCCTGCAGAGAAAGACTTGGAGGTACTGGTGCATGAAAAGCTGGACATGAGCCAGCAATGTGCACTTGTAGCCCAGAAAGCCAACTGTATCCTGGGCTGCATAAAAAGAAGAGTAAGACACCAGGTTGAGGGAAGCGAACCTCCCCCTCTTCTCCACTCTGGTGAGGCCCCACCTGGAGTACTGAGTCCAGCTCTGGAATCCTCAGCACAAGAAAGACATGGACCTGTTAGAGCAGGTTCAGAGAAGGGCCACAAAAATGTTCAGAGGGCTGGGACACCTCTCCTATGAGGAAAGGCTGTGAGAGTTGGGGTTGCTCAGGCTGGAGAAGAGAAGGGTCCAGGGAGAATTTTTTGCAACCTTGCAGTACATAAAGGAGCTTAGAAGAAAAATGGAGGCAGACTTTTTAGTAGGGCCCATTGTGAAAGGATAAGAGGTAACAGTTTTTGACTAAAAGAGAGTAGATTTAGACTGGATATAAGGAAGACATTTTTTACAGTGAGGGTGGTGAAACACTGGAATGCCCAGAGAGGTGGCAGATGACCCATCTCTGTAAACATTTCAAGGCCAAGTTGGTTTGGGCTGTGAGCAAACTGATCTAGTTGAAGATGTCTCTCCTTGTCATAGGAAGGTTGGACTAGATGACCTCTAGAGATCTTTTCCAACCCAAAGTATTCTATGAGTCTACGATTTCAGTTCAAATTACTTAAGGTCTTTCTCTAAATGATTTAAATCATAGTTATTTTCCCATGAAAAATATTATGATAGTTTATCTGATTCAACAGATTGCTTTTTTTTGTTTTGCTTTTTTTTTTTTTCTCTTTCTCCTGGAAACAGATTTTTAAATCAGGAAGATGCTTTCACAGAGATACATTTTATCTTTTTGAGAGTCAGCTAATATTTATTTTCTTGTCTAATGTCCCAATTAGCAAGGGGACATATTCAAGACGTTCCTTAGTATAATTCACTTGTTATATTATCTTTGCTTTACAGTTCAATTTAAGGTGAGAAATTAATTTTATCTATGGCCATGTAACTTCATGTCCTTAATCTTACTCAATTCTATACATTCTGAGTAACCCTAAGATTCTTGAAGTATGAGTTTCCTCAGTTAATTAAGCTGTAACACAGTAAAATACTGGTTTTATACTGTAGTGTGTAATAATATAAATAAGGTTAGCTTGTTATTTGAACAGCTGGATCTGGAATAACTGGGCAGTAGCAGCTAGACTTTATTGTGCATTAAGAGATGCATTCTAACCATAGATTGTCACAATATATCTTGATTAGAAAATAAAAGCCTGAGATTTAATATGGACATATTTTTTTTTCTTTGGAAAAATCTCGGTAGAAGACAAATATCCAACTGTTGCAAAAATGATAATAAATTATTTCTCTCTAATGCTTTTTACTCAGATTCATAAATTTATGTCTTCAGGTCACTGCTGAACAAGTTCTAAGATTTTAATTTGTCTTGAAAGAGAATATTGAGAGATTACAAAAATGAGATACACATTTTTAATTTTTTTTAAAAGGTGCGTGTTACAATTGTTGTCTCACCATTTCTGTGTGCCTCCTATTTGCCTGTTCTAGTGTTATCTCTTTCAGCTACTTAAAGTGTAACATCTTCAATAGACCACTTTTTTCCTAAGTAGGCCACTGTTTTCTTAAGTAATAGTATACCACATAAGTAGTAGAAAACCTATGCTGTTACAATTAGTCTAAGAAGTACTAGTAGCTGGCTGGGACAACGTTTTGCTGGAGCAAGTTTTGAAAAAATAATTGTTTAGCTCTCCATTTGTCATGAAACCTGCTATAGTGATTCCCTAAACCACTGCAGAATTTCCTGAAATGCAGTGGATTCTGCATGTATTCATACCAGTGAAAAACTATAGAATAGTTTATCTTATTCCCAAAGAAAAACTGTTTAGTAACAAGAAAATTGAGGAAATGATCAGGGAAAGAAATTAGGGAGATGTGAGAAATTTGGATTTTTGGATTTGCTTTTTAGTTCAAAGATGTATAGTGACAGTCTGAATATTTTTGACAAAACAGATTTGTCAACTGGCAGAGCAACCATGTTCTATGCAACTTTAGAGCCTGGATTTTTTAAAAGATTGAGAGGAATGTCCTTATACTGAAAGTTTTGGAAAAGTGACATGTGAATGCCAGCTTCTGAAGTTATCACACAAATGACTAACTTTTTCCTGTTTGTTGGAGATTGGGACTTATAGTCAGCCTGCAGGTTCAAAATAGAATAGTAGTCATCCAAGGCTTCCTTCTTTTTGCATCAAAAGCCTTTGACACAGAAATTGCCTAATCTTCCTTAAAACCTTTTAATTTTTTGTCACTTTGACATTTTCAGGAATGAGTGGTGAAACAGAATATTTAGCAGAGATTTAAACTTAAATTCTTTCCCATGTACCATTATAAAGCAATGAAACAATTAGCACTGAACTAGTGAGGTGAAAGGTTTCCAAATATTACAGTAAATCTTCCCAGAGATAGATACAGAAAGTATTATTATTGGTAATAATATTCAATAACCAAAGAAGTAGCTTAAAAATAAATATTTAAAGCTAACTCTACAGTAGAAAGAGGGAAAAAAAAAACTTTGAAAATAATTTCTTTGTAATATACAAATATACCTGTTAAAATTAATGACTTAATCTATTTACTAGAAAGTAAACAAAAATATATTACCTTAAGATGTTCATTTAAAAAAATATGAAGATTAAGGGTATGTATTTCTTCATTCCTAATCTGATTAGGAGATAAAAAATTATTGAAATGTGGAGTGAGTCATGTCTGTGCATGAAATATGAAATTCTGAAATAAATAAAAATTGTTTGCTAAGACTTTTGAGCTCTTTGCTGTCGAAGAGAGACTGTTTCCAGACCTGTACAGATGAGTACCTGCCCAAACAGTGTTGAGACAGGTACTGGTTTTCCACTTGTAAGAGAGAAGGCTAGAGGAAGAAGCTGGATTCTGAATTTAGCATTAATAAAGCTAGAGATATCAATGAAATTCTAACTTGGTCATTAAAACTCTGCCTTTGATTTAACATTGTAGTAAACAAAGATTAAGCTAATGTTCTCAAACATTTTTCTATAGCTGTAACATGCATAGGTTTATATGTTAAACTGTGTTCAATAAATTGATTACAGGAGCTTGACTCCTTTTCCTCAAGATTTTTAATTCTATGACAGAGGTCTGTTTGTTTGTTTATGTTTGTTTGTTTTTTCTTAAGTGTAAATGTTAATAACCTATGTTTACTGAAGTGTCACTATAATACCTGCTCTAAAGCCTGTCCTTTCATGTATGTGAATGATACCCACTGACATATGTTTTGCAGGCTCTTAGGGAAGATTTCTGAGTTTTCCTAAAGAGGCCATTAGGCAGTAACAGCAGAAAATTAGACACAGATCTTGCTTTTTCAAGAATTCGAGTCATGGTTTGCTCCCCCATCCTTCTCCTCAGTTCCCCCAGAAGCCATATGAAAGAGGAATTATATATTATGGAGGAATGAGGAGGTGGAAGTTCTGATGAGTGCCCCACCTGGATGACTTCTTCTTCAATAAAATAGAGAACTAGGGAATACAGAATAAATAATTTTTTAAAATACACCAATATCCACCATGGTAGAAACCTAAATTTAAATTCAAGAGGCAGAAAAACAGATAGAATAAACTATGAACTGAGGCTACTGTGCACACTTCAAAATTATATTATAAAATGAATCAGTTTAACTGCTTCATTAATGAGGAAAAAGATACACTCCTTAGCCTGTTCTGTGTTGATCTTATTCATGAACACATGTTCTTGATAGTCAAGACTAATCATGCTTGACTGTTCCTAAGTATCAGAGAATTGTTTCCAAACACCTCTTCTATGCTGGTTCCTGTACAAGTCCTTACGTACTCTTTTTCTGTGTTGCTTTTCCTGATTCAACTTAATGCTTCTCACAAAATTTTTGAAGTATTTCAGTAACAAAGTATCTCAACTTACTGTATTGCAGGGCTTTTCTGGAGATTCTGTAAGTTAGTCACTCCTTTACTTTAGACACTTAGGGGTTAAAAAAAATCCTTCAATCTTTCACTAGTCTAAAGAAAGGTTTCTGGGAACTAAATGGTCTTTTTGCAAAACAGTAGGAAAGATTCAAACCTATCCTGTCACTTAGACAACTAATTACACCATTACATGCTGCAATTACAATTAAAGATTTTCAGCTGATGAAAGGCATGTTCACTGCATTCTCATTACCTCATATTTCGTTGCCAACACTCAAGAGTATCATGATTTTGATGAAACAAAAACAACTCAAGCTTTACATTCTCAGTAGCATCAACAGACTAGCTTCGGGGCCACATTGCAGCTCCCTCTCACTGTTATGTATTAACCGTGTTATCTGCAGGACTAACATCCATCCTTTGCAATGAAGGTATTTTGTTTAAGTTGTTTTTTTTACAAAAACATGTTGCGTGGCATTCATTACAACACTACCTTTATTGTTCAAGTCAGCAACTTTCAGGACTCAGTTTAGACTTAGTGCTTGGAATTAAGCCAGTAGGCTTCTCTCAAATTTAAGTAGTTCAGCTAAATTGAATAAAAAACACCCTTATACTAAAAGCTAAATCATGCCAGACATGGGGTAGCAATTTAGTATGTGATAAATACAATTATTTTCTATGATAAAAAAGAACAGAATTAATCAATACCAATTTAGCAGAGAAGAAAGAATATTGCATTCCCCCAATGTGTGTATCAGTCAATTTGATAATTGACCACAGACCAGTATCTGGAGCCCTAGAATAAGTAAAAATACAAAAAAGTCAGGAAATAAGTGTTTTTAAGGCTATTTAGAAATTAGTTCTGTTTATACTGTAAATATTAGTAAACCTTAGTTTGTAAATAGGTCTGGGAAGTAACATACTTACTACATTTTGAAAATTCCTGATTTTCCTCTATTATTCACTAAGTTGCACAGAAGAAAAAAAAATGCTATGTAGAATATATTTTGTATGGTCTGACATGTTAATTACAAAAATTAGAAATATTTTTAGAAAAGAAGAAACTGCATGCTGGATGTCTGATGCTTAATTTTGTCTTTACTGTTGTTAGGAAAAGAAAGTTTTAAGAGACACTAAATCTAATTTTCCTGCATATTTTACATTTTCTAATATTCCATCCAATTCCTGCTCTGGATAAGAATTTTGTGTGTGTAAAAGATGTTTCTCTGACACAGTTGTTCTTAATTCCTAGTTTCACAATCATTTCCACAGCAACAGAATGATGTTTTTATAAACCCTACATTCTTGCTTCTATTTTAAGTAGAAGCAGCTGAGATGTGAATCCCTACCTGATTTTCAAAGAACAATAACATAAAGAAAAAGATGATGTACACCCTTAATATTCAGATTACATTACTCACATGGTTTGCTTTTGCCCCAATGACAAAATCTCTTCAGCTGGTCACTGAAATACTATAGCTTTTAAAATTTTTTGTTGAGCTGGTAGCAAGAAAGATAACTCTTTCACATCATATGAATAGGGATATGAAACCAAGCTTTACTTGTTAATAAAGATGAAAAATCCCAGTCAGATATATCACTACACCCAAATAACAGATTTGTCACTCAAGTGAGTGGAAGTTTGGCTGCTGCAGAAATATAACTCAGGATATATTTCTGAGGAGAAGTTTTCATTAAATTTCTTAAAATTTGAGATGAATATACTACCAAATGAAAATTTAACAAAGACCATTTTCTTTGGTTTCTTATGTGTTTTATCCTTAGTGATCTCTGACCATCGTTCACTGTGACAGTTCTCTGGTTACCTTTACTTCCAGTCAAACCTGTGAAGGGATTATGACACATTTTCATTATCCCTGAGCTATGTGTTACACCTTTACAGACTTAAATTACCTCTCCTTAAATTAACTTACATGTCCTAAGGAAAACCCTTACTGGAAGGAAAGGAACTTAGTATAATACTAACTCTGTTAGCACTCATGAAAGAGTCTTTTGAACATGTGAGTCCTTTGATCTCAGTATTTTATATTTCAAATTTCAGATCATATTTTTAATCTATTTTTTCTGTCTGGACTGTCTTATCTGCAAACTGACAGACATAATTCATGTTTCACAAAGACAGTGTTTAAGCCTTATTAAGTCTAAACCCCGTTCCAAATTCTGTGGGATAAGGTTTCCAATATATTTTGAGGTCTACATTTTTTTCTAAGGTTTTACTGTTTTGTGATTTTAGAACATTACAAAATTTGATTACTTAGCAAGAGGACCTCATTTACCATGTATGATAGTACAATGACAAGTTTCTATTAATTTTACATGCTTTTCATCTAGGGAACAATTATTGTCAATCCCTTTTATACAACAGACAAATGATTAGACCACTCACCTGTGATGTAAGAGACTAATTTTCAAATTGCTGTTATAAGAGAAACTCCAAGCTCCAATGATAGGTGGAATGTCAAGTTGAAGTATCCTTTTGTGGAAACAGTGCTTCTGCACAAAAACAAGCAAGAAAAAAAAAACCCAAACAATTCAAAATTCCTGAGGTTCAGAACAAAAAATAAATGAAAGTTATAATGCTGTATACTCTGCTTAAGTCAGAGTTCCAGTTTCTTCTCTAAATATCTTTCGTAGACTGTAATGACTGTTTACAAAGGAGGAAGAAAACCTTGAACTTGCATGTCTTCCTCAAATGCTTTAATTGCTACAACATGTTGATGAAGTGCAACCCATCCTTTTTTCCAAGGCAAATTTTCAAAGAGCTTGATCCTTGTTCATTGCACAAGATGTGGTAGATATATTTACTAGTGGAATTAAGTTCCAGGTAAAAGATTTCCTCTGAAACCACAAATAATGTGCTAAATGAAAAATATATACTTTTTACCCATGTTTTTGTGATTTCCTTATGCCTATTACAATTTCTGCATCTAATTCTCAGAATGCATTCAGTTTCCTGGGTTTTTTTGCTCTGCTCTTTGAGACAGGGCCAAACCACTTAGAAGGAAGTGGGATAAATTGGCCTCTTGTATTTGCGTAAGAGGAATGGGATGTCTGAGATAAGACAGAAAAGGAAGGAGAAATGTATTTGGAAACAAGTCAGAAGATAAATGTTTATCTAGAGTTGTGTGGGAACTATACAGGGAAAGCAGGGCTCAGAAAATGCCAACAAGTGCAGGCCATACTCACACCAGCTCAGGTGCAGGGTGTGGCACAGTTT
Source organism: Pterocles orientalis (assembly GCA_011057875.1). Lineage (NCBI taxonomy): Eukaryota > Metazoa > Chordata > Aves > Pterocliformes > Pteroclidae > Pterocles > Pterocles orientalis. The sequence goes on along the minus strand of WKFP01013487.1, from coordinate 164,327 downwards.
CATTCTTTATGTATATTGAGGAAAAAGCTATAGAAAAATGATATATTTTTATATGTAAGATAGTTGGTCTATGAAAATAAATAAAGAAAATTGCATGTTGTTTAGCTAAGGCAGAGGACCAAATATGTTGTTGCAGTGATTTGATCATTTTAAAATAAATGTTAAGTATGATTGCTACTAAATAAAGTGCATGTGTAAGAGGCTTATGCAGAAAATATCTTTCTTATTTTCCTACAGAAGTTTTGAATTGTATTGTAAAGGGTACCTTTTTCATGGGGAATTTGCTATGATATTCATTGCAATGGACTGGTATGATGTACAGATAAATGACATCCATAATGTCTCAGCTGATTCTTTCAGGAAAATATTTTACCTTACCCTCATCTAACGTTAATTCAAGTCCTTGTTTTGTAGTTTTCATTTTTATAGTATTTTAATGTTTTTTTTTCATTATGGTGAGGATACATTTGCTTTAAAGCTTCTATTTCAAAATGTGTCTTACAGCTGTTGAAAATCCTGTAGCATCTCCTTAGCTAGTGACTTACATATATATTTCCTGTTTTGAATCTTGGGATGCTTGAAAGAGGATTCATACAAGTTACCAAGACTTCAAACAATAGCTCTGTATCTTGGATCAGGTTTCTTCATAGCTTTCCTTAATTCCCTAAATTTTTTTTGAGTGGCTTCGTTATATATTCCTAACTTATCCTGAACAATGCTGTCCTCAAAGTTTCCCAACAATAACAATTACACTGAATGAATAGATTTATGAGATGAGGAATAAAGACTACAGTCAATTTAGGAGGCAGTATTAGAGCAAAAATCAGAAGTGCATTTTAATATACTTTTAAAATTTTTAAAATCAAATTAAAATTACTTCCATCTTTCCATTATGCAATGAGAGGTATTTAACTTTGCCTTTACCAACAGATAGTTTTACGTTGAAAGTTATGAACAATTGATCTTTTTATCAGACTTTGTGAGATGTAAAGTCAAAATTATGCTGATGGACACAGTTAACACTTTTAAAATTATGCTCTTGTTACTACACTAGATATTAACAGAGTTAACTTAATAAGGATTCAGCATTTGCTTTTGTCAACAGACCCAGTGTTGAGAGTGTAAAATACAGGTTTTTTTAATATTTAAGTGTATTTGGAGTAACTCAAATTTAATATTGCTACAAAATTAGAAATATTAATCTAGCCACATGACAGATATATCTCTGATAGTTAAAAAAAGGTTATATCTTTACAGAAGAGACCAAGGAAGTTACACTTGTACATTTCACTGAACTGAAAAGAGGTGGGTGTTACCAATTTTAGGTCACTAACTTTTCAGTTCTGCCTTTGCTCGTAAACTTGTGTCCAAAAAACTTCTCAATTCTATGTGGTGCTTGTTGAAATGACGATTTTTCTCTTTTTTATCTGAAAAAGCAAAGGGTTACTGCATAGCTGCATGGCAAAATCAAGTATTCATTAAGTCCTTCCTTATATCCAGGGGTGTTGTCCGAGTTAATTTAATCAAACAATATGCAACACGAATATCTGAAACAGAGACAGTTTTTTGCAGGAGAAACCTGATTAAGGAAGCACAAATGAAAGAGAAACCTTATGCTGACATTCTGCAAGATATGAATTCAGAACCTTAATTCTTTCATACATTATGTCATAATGACACACTTTGTCTCCTTGTATTTTTCATTATTTCATAGGGGGTGGGACAGGTATATGGAGAGAGAACAGGAAGATGAAGAGACCATGTGACTATTGTTGCTAATGAGGCATGAATAACATCTTGCCAGGAAAGAGTCCTCAAGGGACAACAAAAGTGAATGAATTTCGGAACCTCTGCTGAGCAGATCTGTGTTACTATGAAGTCAGAATTTCTGTTTAGGTACTAAGTCAGCCCAGACTGACGGCTTGCACTCCCCTGTAATAAAAGGACTGCTGCCCTTCCTGAAACCACTCTTTTTCATGCGTGAATATCTTAGGGTGTTGACATCTTGATATTTACTAAAGCTATACCGAAAACACTGGATATTCAAAACTTCAGTTAAGCCTCCTTCAGCCCCTCCTTCCTTCTCTCGAGCCCCTTACCCTTCTTAGATTGAACACTGTCTTAGTGTTAGATCCTAGTGTATGCAAAAAAGGAAGAACACAGTTCAATATAACACCCAAGCCCAGCAAAATTAAAAGAAGGAGTGTTTTTGTTTGTTTCAAAAATTGTTTCAGAATTGAAACCCATGTGTAGATCTGTAGTTGTTTTATAAACTCATGTGCTTAACAGCTGTGCAATTTGTGGGGAAATCTTGTAAAGAATGCCCTGCAAGCACAGAGCCACCATAGTGTCTGGGCTTGAATGCTGTGTATAGGCTTCTGCATGCTTTCCCACCCCTCCTTCTGTCTGCATTTGCTATGAGATTACTCGTGAATTTCCTTTGAGAAGGCAGAGAAAATAAGGTGGTTAAGAAATGCACAGCGTGGAGGTAGCGTAGAAAGCAGAGCACTCAGGGAGACTGGAAACAAGCCCGGGTGGGGGTGCCTGGGTATGTGTGTGTGTGCGCGTGGAATGGATGGTTTGCAACATTTGGCAGAAAAAAATGCGTGTTGAGTAATTACATAGAAACAAGGAGACTGGTCAATCTACTGCAAATAAATGGATGGCATAAATATAAAATTTTTAGTATTTGCTTCTGAAAGATGAGTAGGCAGAAAATGTTTGGAACAAACAGGGAAAGTGTTACAGTAAAATATGGTTTTTATTCAAGTTTTTTTAAACTAATTTTGGATGTAGCATAGAATAGCAAGCTCACTGAAAAAAAGCATTATGGCTAAAACAAAATTGCAGGCATGTAGCCTTCTGACTGAATTCAATGTATTAACAAGTTTTCTATAAACTTCAATATGCTATTCAAGTTAAGGCTTAAAACCTGCTATTTTCATTCCAGTCCTGTTCTAAAAGCCATGGAATTTGACCACGTAGAAAATACGCACGAGTAGATTTTTACTATTTTTATTTGAAACAGTTTTATATATCTTTATCTTGTTTGCTTGTTTTTTGTTCCTAATGGAGGAAAGTAAATTACTTTTAAAATTTATGAAATGAATGTAATAAAACATTAATTCAGAATTGTAAGTCTACCAAAAGTTTTCAGTAAAATTTTCTTCATAACACATGAAATCTCCTGTATAAACATGGGATTTTCCATTGGGGACTTTTCTGTTACTCAGTGCAGTTTGCTTTGGTTTATTTGTCTGTTCTTTTTTTACTTTAATCTGTTTTTACCGGTTCAGTGTCACTTTATAAATAGGAACAAATAAAATCAGGGCTATATTTTTCCTAGTTGTCAAGATTTATTCTGTATGATATCATTGGAAGTTTCTGTCCAATTGTTGTCACTTTTATTTGGTTGTCTTTGTGTTGATTTGTTTCAGTATCCCATAATTAGGACGTATTTTCTGTTTTTAACTGGTGTGAGTTCTTGTTGGCGTATGAGGCATGTCTCTCCCAATTATTGTTTTCTAATATTTTAAGAGAATACTTTGAATTCAAAATAGAGTTCCTTCATGTCTTAGAAGATTCAGGTATTCTATTTATTTGTGTGAAATTTACATTCACTGCTGCTGAGGAAGTCATATCAGATTAAAAGGCAACTTAGTACGAATTTCATTTGTTTATTGATTCTGGTATAAACGGAGAATCCTATATATGTTGTCACATTCCAGATTGCTTCTTGATTTCTCTTACTTGAAGCTGTAAAAAAGTTAACAACGAGGTCATTAACTATTTTTAAATTGTGTAGATACTTTTATTGCAGTGACTTTTTAGCAACTGAGTATTTTTGAATGGATAAATAAGTGAATAAGGGAACATGGGTTTCTAAATCAGCAATGAGTGCTTGATTTTCTTTTCTTTTATGACATGTAACACACACAAATATTTAATGAACTTAGCATCTTTAAAACCAAAAAACACACAATCTAACAATCCTACCTTATACTTTGAAAAAACACATTATCCAATTCAGTGTCTCACTAAAATATTAACCTAAAAGATAAGTTTTCTACAGAATCACAGAATGTTAGGGATTGTAAGGGACTTCGAAAGATCATCTAGTCTAATCCCCCTGCCGGAGCAGGAACACCTAGATCAGATAACACAGGAACGCATCCAGGCGGGCTTTGAATGTCTTCAGAGAAGGAGACTCCACAACCTCTCTGGGCAGCCTGTTCCAGTGCTCTGTCACCCTCACTGTAAAGAAGTTTTTTCACATATTCAAGTGGAACCTCCTATGTTCCAGCTTGAACCCATTGCCCCTTGTCCTATCACTGGATGTCACAGAGAAGAGCCTGGCTCCATCCTCCTGACACTCACCCTTCACATATTTATAAACATTGATTA
>WKFP01013487.1:144692-157166 GCA_011057875.1 Pterocles orientalis | reverse complement strand
GTCTTCAGAGAAGGAGACTCCACAACCTCTCTGGGCAGCCTGTTCCAGTGCTCTGTCACCCTCACTGTAAAGAAGTTTTTTCACATATTCAAGTGGAACCTCCTATGTTCCAGCTTGAACCCATTGCCCCTTGTCCTATCACTGGATGTCACAGAGAAGAGCCTGGCTCCATCCTCCTGACACTCACCCTTCACATATTTATAAACATTGATTAGGTCAACCCTCAGTCTCCTTTTTTTCCAAGCTAAAGAGCCACAGCTCCCTCAGCCTTTCCTCAGAAGGGAGATGCTCCATTCCCTTAATCATCTTCGTGGCTCTGCGCTGGACTCTCTCCAGCAGTTCCCTGTCCCTCTTGAACTGAGGGGCCCAGAACTGGACACAATATTCCAGATGAGGTCTCACCAGGGCAGAGTAGAATTTCCTCACAGAAATTCATACTGCCTAACCATCTGCTGGTGTAATTCATGCAGCTGCATTCAGGCAAACAAAATGAAATAAATATTTAAAAGTAGATATTGGTCTACAGACCTTGCTTTGACACGTCATTGACAAGTTTAATTGAAAGAACTGCAAAGTTTTTATGTTTTAGACACACTAATCTTGGGATGACTAAACATCAGGAAAATAAATACAGAAGACTGTAAGATACCTGACAATCATAGGTATGATACTTTTAACATCCACGTAAGGTAGGTGTTATTGGCTGATTTCCACAAAAAGAGAAGGTTGGGTGTGGAAATTTAAGGTCCTGTTCAATTTTACATAGCAAGATTGTGAAAGAGATAGAAAATAAAACCACATTAGACACACTAGTAATAGTTAATCTTGTGGATACAACACATGTCTGGAAGTTAATATTTTATTGTCATTTATTATTGTCTGTGTGTACATTAGAGAGAAAATAAATTATCTTAAGTTTGGAGGGACTGCAGGGCGATGCTTGTTTTGGCCATGAAGGCATTTATAGCACAATATTTCATAAATTAATTTTTGTCTTACATTCTTAGATTTTAAAGTTTGAAGGAGGAAAATTTTATGTAAGTCGGTGTAAGCAACTGTTGGGTTTTTTCCCCCTCTGGAAAATATATTGTGACAGAAAAAGTGACAGAATTATTAATATCTGTGGAATTTGGCAAATAGAGGACATAGTCTCTGGGAGTATTTTTGTAAAATTAATATCCTGGTGATCAAACATTCAGTTCAGCAAGGTTCTCATACGTGTGCCTGTATGCATTTTTTTCCTTTCTATCTAGTTTGACTTTTCTGATTCACTTTTTTCCTCAGAATTAATGTAGGAAATACCATTGCTTACTGTCTCTGAAACCTGAACTCTAATCATTGCTGAAATGAAACTCTTTCTAAAGTAATGGAACACAAGCATGAAAATACAGTCATTAAATTACAGTAAATCAAAAGACTCTTTTGATAGCTTCTGTCATTATTAATATCAGAAGACATGTCATTGCTAATATCAGAAGTCATCTAATGTTGTTATCATTATCTTATACATTTTAATAAAAACAACTCTGGAGCTTGGATGACATTTTTTGTGTTTTACAAACAACATTATCATCCTTCAGCAAGTGACTTCTGAGAAATTGTCCATGTCTATAGGAGCTCTTTGATTCCCATGGACATCCTGGTGGCTGAAACAACCCTGTATAGAGGTTTATTTATGTCAGCTAAAATATGTAACCAGCTTTTTCCCCACTCCTACCTGTCATCCCTTTTCAAAGCTTAGACCTGAACAAGACAGATATAGCTGTTGAGACCACAATCAACAGTTTATTGCCTGAGAAAGAAACTACCAGAGTTACTGCTAATAAAGCAAAAAAATTAAGCTGAAGACCTTTGTTTTAAGGCAGTGTCTGAAAAAGAGGTAGGGTAAACAGAATACCCGGAAAAGGAACAATGGTGCATCTGGAAAAATAAAAAAAAAATACTAGTTTAGAATAAAGAAGGAAAGGACATATCTGAAAGAAAAGAAAAACAGCTTTCTGTATCAAAAATGAAAGGAAACTTTTTCACATTAAATATTTATAATTAAAAGATCATATTACGATTAAATTACCAAATATAATCTTGATGAGTTTCTTAAATCATTCGCCATAACCTCTTCGTGCTCTTCAGTTGATAAAAGTATCTCCTAGCTGTCTAGCTGCTTACTAGGTGTCTTGTAAACATATCTGTGAAATGTAAAACACAGGTTAAAACCATTTGGCCTCTCCACCTCTCCTGATGCCATCTTAACCACCTGTAACAAGTTATGTATTTATACCATCATCACTGAACCCCCACTCAGCCTGATCTAGAATTAGGTTCAGAAGCCATGTGGCCTAAACCTTTTTTTTAGAACCTGAGGCAAACAGACCTTTCAGCTTTGTGCCAGTGCACATGGCAGCACCTTAAAGCACTTAGCTTTAAAAGTGCTGCTTTAGTGACAGCTGGCATAGTAGTTCCTTTTCTTGAAGCACTTGGGTATCTGAAGTAAATCAAATGTCTTACTTTTGTAACTCTTCCGGAGTTACCACCTCTTACAGGGTGTGAACATTCAGGACCTTTCATACTACTGTGTTTCAGAAAGGCCTATCAGTATTGCACAAATATTGTGCAGGGTAACCTGTAGTATGTCATCAGTTCATCACAACAGACTGTGGATTTCAGAAATATAAAGAGATTTTTTTTTTAAATAGGATCAATTCATGGACAAAAGACTTGTGAGGGGCCATTGGGTACATCTTCTACTGACAGATTTTCTATTATTTACCCCTGACCTAGCTTCATCTTCTCTTTTGCCTCAAAATTTCTTTTTTTGTGAGTTAGAGTGAATGTAAGAGTGAGTATGACACTGTAATCTTCCCTACACTAGCAATTTTTATTAATTTTTCACAGAACTAGAGAATAGTTGAGGTTGAAAGGGACCTCTGGAAGTTATCCTGCCCAACCAGCATGCTCAAGCAGAGTCAGCCAGAGCAGATGACTTCTGCATATCTCCAGGGATGGAGATTTCACAACCACAATATTATTAATAATAACTATTATTATTATTAATGACTTTAATTCATCTATCATTTTCTGTTTATATTTATTCAGAGCAGTCAGCAAAGGTGGTTGAATTGATAATTGTCTGAAGAATATGTCGTTTTCAGGAGGAACAGAAGCCATGCTATAGAATGTAGAGTTTAACTCATTCTCCCTCAAACTTCTCAAAACCTAAAAAGCAGTTCTATTAACATTTCCAGTAGTCTATCCACTAAAAATAAATGTGTGTATGTACATATTGACCACAGTCAACTATGTTGTGTAGACATGAAATTATAATATTTAATGATTACATATTACAATTGCAGCTGTGATAACCTTAACACGTAAAACAAATTTGTATCTTTTTTTAGATCCTGTAGTAGAGTATAGAAATAAAAGAAGGAAAACCTTTAGTTTTCTTCCAAAGAACCACCTGACAGCACACCTTCAGTGTGACTTCATAAATGCTATTTCATTCACAACAGGGAATGTGCAAGCAAAAATGTAAACTGAAAATTTTCTTTAGATTTTTAGATAGATTATCATCTCTGAAGGAACATACTTTGCAAAGGAGGCTCTCTTATCTTAAACAATCTGTTGCCTTTTCATATACATTGTTTTGCACAAAACATGAGAGAAGGCTCCAGGGAGACATTATTGCAGCCTTTCGGTACTTAAAGGGGGTTTATAACAGCAACGGGGACAGACTTCTTAACAGGTCCTGTTGTGAAAGGACAAGGGGTAATGGTTTTAAAATAAAAGAGGGTAGACTAGAGTCAGACTATGTAGAAGGAAGATTTTTAGAATGAGGGTGATGAAACACTGGAACAGGTACCCAGAGAAGTAGTAGATGCGTCATCCCTGGAAATATTGAAGGTCAGGTTGGTTGAGGCCCTGAGAAACCTGATCTAATTGAAGATGTCCCTGCTTATTGCACGCCAGGTTGGAATAGATGACCTTTAAAGATCCATTCCAGCACAAACTATTCTGTGATTGTATGATTGTTGTAGTTTTACCCTGGCTGTCAAAACACTATAAAGCCGCTCACCCATCCTCTCCCCTCCCCCCTCCCAGGAATGGGGGAAAGATTAAAAGGGGTAAAGGGAAAAGAAACTCATGAGTTGAGATAAGAACAATTTAACAACTAAACTACAATAATATTGAAAATAATATTAATATTTATAATAATAATAATAATAATAATAATATATACAAATGAGTGATAAACAGCACCCATTCCCAGCTAACGACCCCACAGCAGAGAGACCCCCAAAACCCCAATCCCAGTAAAGAAATATGAGCCGGAGTGTCCAAGAGACTGAGACAACCTGGAGAGAGGGGTGACACAGAGGGAGACAACCCAGAGCAAAAGAGAGTAATTCTGGACAGAGCCTCATTTGTGTTCTGGAAGTGCTCCCTCCCAGCTTCTCCTGCACCTGCAGACACCGGCACAGCAGAGAAACTGAAAAATCCTTGACTGTCCTGGCAGCAACTATAAACGTCAGGATGTTATCAGCTGTCTTCTCAGCATAAATCCAAAACACAGCCTCTTACTAACTACCATGAAGAAAGTTAACTCTGTCTCAGCTGAAATCAGGACAAAGATTCTATGTCTTGAAGATACTAGCACCTGGCAAGTCAGAGCCTGATCATCTTTCAGAAACCCCAACCTCAGGAAAATACAAGAGGCCAGTTTGTCAGAATAGTCTGCATGCAGTGCTACTTTAGATACTCAGATAAAAAAGTGGTAATTTGTAAAATTTATTACTGTTCTGAAAATGCTTATTTTTAATTACTTCTAATACATTTATTTCTTGATAAACAAACCAACTTTCCTTGACAGAAGAAAAAAATAGTGTGAGTAACACCTTTATAATTCTGTAGTCTTTCTAAGAACTCATTTAGGCTATGTTTGTAGAGATATATGCACACTGCAGCATTCTACCTGCAAAGACATACTTTGAAATTACTATTTCATTTCATGGTATATATATATCTTCTTCTGACAAAATATGAAAAGCAGAAAATTAACCTATTTATCTTGGCGGACAGTAGCTCTGAATGATGGGTTTAATGAGAAATAAACAGGTGAAATTAAACTTGAGTACAGCAGACATCACAGTAATAACTCAAAAATATCAATCTCTACCTCAGCACCCAATTCCTCTTCCCTCTAGAGTCATATAGTATTTTGCTTATAGCATTACTGTGTGTGAGTAAGATTATGGTTTTGAGACACTCGTCCAAAAGACTCTTGAAACCTCATTTTAACGATGCCCTCAAGAGAAACATAGTGGGTTTTTTTTAAACAATACAATCTAGAAAACTCTTGGCTATGCACACAGCATTTCCATCATGTCATGACAGGCCACCCTGAGCTGTCAATAGTGTCTGCTATATAAAAAATTACATCACTTCTAAGACACGCTTCACTTTACACTTAGATTCTCTTAAAAGTACAGTGTATCCTGCACTCTACTCTAACCTGTTTTTAGTGTGTCTTGCTATAGAATTCTGTATTTTTCATATTTCTAGTAACCAGTGTTGAGCCTTAGCTGAACTGCAGGTATTCTTACATTTCCACATATAGCTCTAGCAACTTCAATATTATTCCACCTGAATTGTTAAGTATAAACAGGATAAGAATCAAGCTACTTGTTTTGACAAGATTAGCATGTTTTTCTGCTGGGGGGTCCACCTATCTCTGTTAATCCAGCTCACTGACAAGTGAAATCAGGTGAAAACTTTAGTCATGCCCTAAATATCTGTAATAATTACAATCCTCTTGCAGACCAACAAAGAATGTTGATTCTCACAGTTTTATAAAATGGTAGTATTTTATATTTCCAAAGAGAAAAAAGAAAATAAATTAAAAGTAAATTATTATTATATTGCTATTATTATTTCTATTATTTCTATTTCTATTTCTATTTATTTCTATTTCTATTTTTATTATTTCTATTTCTATTTCTATTATTTCTATTTCTATTGTGATTAATTCTATTTCTATTGTTATTTACTAGAGAGTATTTGGGATCTCACAGCTCAGGGAATCTAGCCATGGGCTATGAATTCTTTGCATTCAGTGACAGACATTGCACAATCAAATAAACATCTCTGCCCTGAAATTTTTAAAACACTTTTGAATATCTGAAAATAATCCTGTTGTTATCTCTTAGTCATAGAAGGATACCTTCACAGTATTAGAGCAAACTAACACACAAATTATGTCAGCTGTCTTCAATGGGAAGCCTTCAAGATAATCAAACTTTATTTACCTTAATAATGCCCAGATTGCCAACTGATTGTCATTTTAAAAACTATTATTTTTTTAAGCTCTTGAAACCTCCTCATTGACTTGCTGACAACTCATACATTTCACACCCCTCAGTGACTGCCATGAGGTGTTAATTTTCGGTTATATTAGGCCTAAAGTAGATTTGAACCATCTACCTATTAACGACAGTGTCTGCATCCCATTGACAATCTTTTAAGCTCTCCAGTCCTCTGGCATTATGTATCCCTAAAAAGCAAATAAAAAGTTATTAAAATGTAGCTAGTATCACACAGACCATTCCTATTGGTCTTTTTGAAATATTTGTCGGCAGAAATAATTACACAGCAGCTACTAAATATTTGTGTAAGAAGTGTTTCTTCATATGGAGAAAAATGGATAAAATATTTCTTATTTATCTCTGCATTTTAACAGGCAGAAAAATTACTTTTTCCGGTTTACAGAACATCAGCATTACATGTTTGAAGGGTACATGGTAAAAAAGTTCTAATCTGCCTAAGTAACTTAAAGGAAGTGGTTGATTCAAATAGTTGTTTCATTTAATTTTATACTTCTTATTTCTAGTGCTGCCATCCTGCTCAGGATTTCCATTTCTGTCCTGACACTCAGCAAATTGAAAGAGACTGGATTAGCCAGGGAACTATGCCGTTTGGAGTACCTGCAGGTGGACTAATGCAGCAACAGATTACAAGGTGTCCTGTACCTGACACATTTAATGTTAGCTCAAAGAGGATGAATACTGGCAATACCCAGGGGAAGGAGATACAAATTCTTCTATTTCCTCTTCAGAAGTTGTCCTAAAATTATCCAGGTTACATCCCTTTGCTAATTTGTTGCCTTCGTTGGCGTGGCGACGTGGTTCAGGAACGGCACGGTGACCGATCCCAGGCTGCTCAGTCCGTCTGCTCACCAATGTGGTGGATGGCAAATGGCATTTATTGAAGGGCGAACAGGCTTCATATAACTTGCATTTTACAACATCACTTCCATCTGCTTACATCATCAACTGAACGCTATTGGCTACCCAGAGAGTCCTAGCTTTCTGTACAGCGGGACATCTTCCGGCCACCAGCCCTAACTACAACATATCCCCCCTCCCTATGCATAACTAAATTAGCTAGAATATAGTAATCCTGAAAATGCTATTCCTGTCCTAATTCTCTACTTTATAACAATCTTAAAAATATATGTTGTGAATCTGGAAAATATAAGGCACTAGGGGGTAACTAGGGATAATTGGGAGTAACATTGAGTATATGCTAAACTAAATAGGGTAAAATAGAAAAATTACCTTAAAAAGATCGATTAAGGCACACTGGGCGGGTGGTAACTGGGGATAATTCTAAACGAATGTAACCTTAAAGCAATTGTTGGCGTTCTACCAGCAAGATGTTAGCCGTCTCTAACTGCCTCATAACAAATGACACAAGTTTATTTAATATACAGGGTCCGAAAATTAATGCTATCATGAACATTGCGATCGGCCCTGTCAAGGTAGGTATCAGGGTGGTTAGCCACGGTGAATGGCTGATGGTATTTGTAATTTGATTCTGATTGTTCTATAGTGGCAAGCCCCAAAATCTAAATCACACAAAGGCATTGCAGCCCCCTCTTTGCAGATGCTGTTTTGTTGTTGTCTGGATTCTGCCAGTGCGGAACTCTCAGGCTTAGGCAGAATGCTTGCCGACTTGTCGACTTCTCTCATCATCGGGGTATACGGGTTATGGGGGTGTCCGATAATTCTGTCCTGTGAACAGAAACTCACAGTTTTCATTAGCTTTATTCTCGTTAATAGTAATAATATCACGTTAGCTATTGCGGTGCGAACAGCCACCTGGATTGGGGCTAGATGCTCTTCATTCGCGACATGCTTAATCATGTTCACGACACTTGATCCCACCGGAAGTGGTTGCAGAATTTCTTTGGTTGACGAATTACACTGTTGACGTAAGCACTGAGCACTCAGCTATGATTGGGCCTTTTGCTTCCCAGGGCAGGGATGAAGAGTCGATTGCTGCTTGGAGACGATCTACGAATTGTGTAAAGCTTTCGCTTTCACTTTGCTTTATTGTGGATCATGGCGACGGTTTGGCAATAACTCTAGAGGCTGTGCGAATAGCTTCTCTCGCCGCACAAGTAGTTGTCGTAACTTCATGGGCTTGCAAGCCCTGGGCTTGCGCCTGGGGGTTAATCATTGTCGGGTCTGTACCCATTAGCTGCTGCAGGCTGGAGCTGTGTAGCGGGTGATCCGCCCCGGTTACTTGAGCTAGTTCCTTTGCACAATTGTCTTCCCATTCTTGTTTAAAAACAATCATCCCTGCCCCATCAAAAATCAGTCTACAAGTTTGTTTTATATCAAATGGGAGCATATCGTCTCCCCCGAAGAGACCGTCTATGAGGGTGGTGACCATGGCAGAATTAAGCCCTTTATCCGCGATTGTTTTAACAACCGCTTGTACATCCTTAGGGTTTACTGGCGAATAGACCCTCTGTCCATCCATCACTCGGACCGGGAACTCTAGTGCGGCCGACAGGGCCCAATTGGCACACGCTATCTTTATCTTCCTCCAGTCCATGGGAGGGGCTTGTTCCCCTCGTGGCTCTTCTTTAAATTGGGTAGGGACATGTTGGCTTTTAGCGCTATCTGCCACTTTTCCAGTCCATACCCCTGTTTTTGTTGCAAGCAGCTCGTCTCAGCTAGTGTCCGATTCGGAGTCAGAACTCGACTGACTGGCTGCTTCCGGTCTCCAGTTCCTTTCCACTGGGCTCTGGCCCCACCCACATCCCTTGTGGGCGGGTCGCTCGCCCCTCCTGGCTCGCCCCTCCTTCTACTTGAGGAGGTGTTTGCCCTATAAGGGGCACTCTGATTGGCTCCCCACGCTCACGCTCCTCCCTTTCGGATCGCCCCCACCGCACCGCTCACGACCCGCCTTCTCGTTCTCATTCTCCTCCCCTTCCCGTTTGCGCATGCTTTTTAGTTCTAGCATTTCCTCCTTCTTCCCACCAGGAACCTCTTTGCCCCCCCCCTTCCCCTTTCCACTCGGTGCCATTTCGGGGCGCGTAAGGCGGTGGTTTAACCCAGATGCCCTTGGACTCCGATCTCTCTGCGGCTCCCCTAGCCTCCTCGGCTAACCCACCCCAGAAGGATTTTGCTCATTTCTGTTCCTCCGTAAGCGGTTCGGAGTTCGGGGATTTGGGGGGCACATCACCCTCCCGTGGATCTTTAGGCTCGGCAGAATTGTCCCCGTCTAAGGGGCACGAAGTCTGTGTAGCCGCCCCGACTCCCAATTTTGGGGTGGCCAACAAAAAGTCCCTTGCCGCCCTCCAGGTCTCCTGCTCTTGTAAAGCCCTCTGCAGGGCCTGCACAACCTTCCCTCACGACTTAAGGTTTTTCCCACAACCCGAGGACCTTGTCTCCTTGGCTAACGCTTTAGTGCATTTATCCCACACTTCGGGGTGGAGAATATCCACCAGCTGGTCAATGACCCCAATTTGTAAAAGCCTCGCAACGGCGAGAGTAAAATCTTTAAGCTTACAATCAATCCCCCACTGCTTGTGTAATTGAGATATGACCTTCACAAGGGCTTCCATCTTCCTTGTTGATCCGGGAGCGTCCTCTCTGACGGGCTGGTCCAGCCGCTCCGGCCGCCGTTCACCCGTCCAGGCGAATTGCCCGTTTCCTGAGTTTCTTCCAGAGTTTTGAATTTCGGCACCACTTGTTGCCTTTGTCGGCGTGGCGACCTGGTTCAGGAACAGCATGGCGACCAATCGCAGGCCGCTCGGTCCATCTGCTCACAGACACCAATGTGGTGGACGGCAAATGGCATTTATTGAAGGGTGAACAGGCTTTATATAACTTGCATTTTACAACATCACTTCTGTCTGGTTACATCACAAACTGAACGCTATTGGCTACCCAGAGAGTCCTATCTTTCCGTACAGCGCGACATCTTCCGGCCGCCAGCCCTAACTACAACACTAATTTATGCTTATATCAGTTTTTCTAATCTCCCAAAAATTTGTTATTCTAGTCCCTCTTTGGATCCAAAGTCATACGATTTTACTCTATCACTTGCTTGTTTATAGTGCCATCACTACTCTTTTCATAATGTTTCAATTTTCATAAAGCAAAACTAGAGTGAGAATTCAAGACCAGGCTGAATGGATGGGGCCCTGGGCAGCCTGCTCTAATAGTTGGCAACCCTGCCCAAAGCAGGGGGGTTGAAACTACACAATCTTTAAGGTCCTTTTCAACCCAGGCCATTCTATGATTCTATGAATAGATGAAGAATAAAGAACAGTCACAAATTTAAGTAGGCAAAAAACGTAAAGAAAGAATTCCAACTTTGTTTCTAGTAATCTGAAGTTATTATTAAAATAACCAAGCAATCTAGAGCAGATTTTTTTTAAGATGGATTTTTCCACATCTAGAAATTATCAGCTAATCCTCCAGTGTCCCTTTACAGTCTGTAAATTATGAATTTTTTCCTGATGGTATATGTTGTCTCTCCTGGGTTATGGTCCCCTATATACATATATATTTACATACGTGTATGTGTGTGTGTGTACAAAATGAGGAAGGCAGAGATGCACAAGGAGAGAAGCATTCCAGAGTGCTCTGTCATATTTATGTATCAGGTACAGTACTGAAGTCCTGCTAGCAAACATTAGCAAATACCTATTGCAGACAATGGGCTATTTTACTTTTCTCTATGCTTATATGAGAAAAAAAAAAAATTTGTCTTCAAAGTTACCAAAACACAAAAGTAATTGGAAAAACAAAGTATACTTTTGTCTTATGAAAAAAGAACATTTACATGAACATTCAAACACAGTTTTGCTTAATACCACTGCAGGTGGAGTGTGATACTGCAAGTATATTTGTGTTGTCTACCAATAAAGAAATTAAAGTTATACCAGACAATCCTTTATTAAACTTTAGAATACATTTGGTATACAATATTGCTGCTATTCCAAAGAACTAGTTTCATAGCGATTTTCTCCCCCTCATTATTTTAGTTTTACCTGGTTTTAGTTATTTTTGTTTTGGTTTTGATGTATTACACACAAATACATAAAACACTTCCTAAATCAATTCTATCAAGGTAAAAAAATTACTTTCAAGGAAAAAAAGACATGTTTTTCTTTTTGAAATATTTGCCATCAACTTTAAACTAGTAATTTGCTGTAAGCAGTTCTTTTCCATGCCTGTTTTTACAGTGAAAGCAGTTTTGATGGGAAAAAAAAAAAAAAAGTGCATATCTCTATTATTAAAAAGGAAATGTAAACTTAAGGTACCTATTTCTTTGTGAAACTTTTCAACTTCTAGTATTTAGACACATCATATTGCAGTATGCAAAAGAGCTTAGAATAATTTTTGGTCATTCTTCAGTTAATCTGAAAATTTACTGGTAACACCAAGTGCACAGTCAGTCCATTCCATGAGTCACTTCCATCACATCTGAACTTTATAGTATTTTCCTGTTTTAGCAGCAACCAAAAAGAATCACTGCCTAACAAGTAATCCAGACACAGAGGATAGCTAGATTTCATAGTGGAGGTGTTTTAGGTAGGTAGAGGTGACCTGTATACTGCGTATATCATGATATTGTTTTGGGTATCAACAAGGTGCTGTGTGTCCACCAGTCACCTCCTGTTGTGCAGCTGGCACCAGCAACCACACAAGCATCCATCTGTGCAGCAGTCTCTGGGCTCTGCTTCAAGAGTCTTCTGGAAAACTCCTCAAGGCACCTTGTGTGGGAAAGAAGACCGATCTGTCTGAAAAGAGAGCTTTGGCTCTAACTCAGGATTAAAAAACAAAACAAAACAAAACAAAACAAAACAAAACAAAACCCCAAACAAACCCAAAAAGTTTATGGTCTTTGGAAGAAGGGGTAGGAAACTCAGAAGGACTACAAAGATGTCATGAGGTTATGCAGGGAGAAAGTTAGAAGGGCAAACGACCAACTAGAACTTAAATCTGGCTACTACCATAAAAGGCAATAAAAAAGTTTCTATAAATATATTAGCAATAGATTAGCATCCTTACTGGATGCAGGGGGAAATATAGTGACAAAGGATGAGGAAAAGGCTGACGTGCTTACTGCCTTCTTTCCCTCAGTTTTTAATAGTAAGACCAATTGTTCTCAGGGTAC
>WKFP01013487.1:48126-126519 GCA_011057875.1 Pterocles orientalis | reverse complement strand
TGATCTCCTGCTTGTATAGGCCATATGATGGCACTCAAGATGACCTGCTACTCATCTTCCCCAGCACTGAGGTCAGACTGACAGGCTTGTAGTTCCCTGGATCCTTCTTCTGGCCCTTCTTGTAGATGAGTATCTCATTTACTAATCTCCAGTCAACTGGGGTCTCCCCAGTTAGCCAGGACTGCCGATAAATGGTGGAAAGTAGCTTGGTGAGCACTTCTGCCAGCTCCCTCAGATCTCACCCAGCCCCATAGACTTGTGTGTGTCTAAGTAGCATGTTGTAAGCATTTTGCCTTGGATTATGGGGGCTTCATTCTGCTCCCTATCCCTGTCTCTGAGCTGAGGGGGCTGGGTACCCTGAGAACAACTGGTCTTACTATCAAAAACTGAGGGAAAGAAGGCAGTAAGCACGTCAGCCTTTTCCTCATCCTTTGTCACTATATTTCCCCCTGCATCCAGTAAAGATACTAATCTATTGCTAATGTATTTATAGAAACATTTTTTATTGCCTTTTATGGTAGTAGCCAGATTTAAGTTCTAGTTGGTCGTTTGCCCTTCTAACTTTCTCCCTGCATAACCTCATGACATCTTTGTAGTCCTTCTGAGTTTCCTACCCCTTCTTCCAAAGACCATAAACTGTTGGGTTTTTTATCCTGAGTTCCAGCCAAAGCTCTCTTTTCAGACAGATCAGTGTTCATCCTCATGAGCTCATCTTTCGACACATAGGGACAGCATTTAAGATTTCCTTTTTGAAGATGGTCCAACCTTCCTGGACCCGTTTGCCCTTCAGGACTGCCTCCCAAGAGAGTCTGTCAGCCAGGTCCCTTATCAGGCCAAAGTCTGCCCCCAGAATACCAAGGTAGTAGTTATGCTCACCCCCCTCATTATTTTGAGAATTGAAAACATCATTTCTTGAGCCCTCTGCCAGCCTCCAACCATCTCAACACCCACAAGGCCTTCTCTGTTTACAAACAACAGGTCCAGCAAGGTGCTTTCCCTAGTTGTCTCACCCACCGACTGTATCAGGAAGTTATCTTCCACATGCTCCAGGATCCTCCTAGGCTGTTTCTTCTCCACTGTCTTTTATTTGCAGCAGACAGGAGCTAAGTTGAAGTCCCCCACAAGAACAAGGGCTAGCAGTTATGAGAATTCTCCCGTCTACTTTCAGAATATTTAATCTGCCTCTTCATCCTGGTTAGATGGTCTATAACAGACTCCTGCCATGATATCTGACTTGCTGGCCTTTCCCTTGATTCTTACTCATAAATACCCAACCTTTTCATCACCATCATCAAGCTCTAGATAGTCAAAGCTCTCCCTAATAGACAGGGCTACTCTACCCCTTCTCCTTCCTTGCTTATCCTTTCTGAAGAGTTTATAGCCGTCCATTGCAGCACTCCAGATGTGTGAGTCATCCCATCATACTTCCATGATTGCAACTATATCACAGTTTTCCAGCTGCACAATAGCTTCCAACCTCTGTTTGTTGCCCATGCTGTGCGCACTGGTGTAGAAGCACTTCAGCTGGGCTGTTGATCCTGCCACCTTTCTTGGGGAAGCTCTCATTCCTATGTGACTCTTCTTAGGCACTTCCATGGTTTCTAACACACCAACAACCCTTGTGTCTTTGCTACTGCATGGATCATCATCCCCTACCACCACTGAGATCGCACTCTGAAGGAACTCACTATCACACTGTCACTCAAACATTGGTATGCCAGCCCAAGATTTATCTTTAGTTGGCCTGGTTTTATCCCCTTTCTCCTTAAAATCTAGTTTAGAGTTCTTTCAGTGAGCCCTGCTAACCCCTGCACAATGATACTTTGAGTGCCTTAACATCCTTCATAAATTGTGTGTCCCTAAACTGTACACTGTACTCAAGATGAGGCCACACCAATGTTAAATACAATGCTATAATATCTCTTTTGACTAGTTAGTTATACTATGTTTGATGCACCTCGGGATGCAGTTCGCCCTCTTGGCTACCGGGGCACACTGCTGGCTCATATTGAGCCTGCTGTCAAAAGCACCCCTAGATCCTTTTCTGCCTGGCTGCTGAATACATGTATATCCGCTTAGCCACTATGGAAATGTCTGTGTGTAACCAGAAACTAAAAGCAACTGTTATTTGCAGATCTAGAAAAGATAATCCATTAACTATAGGTGGTTGGGAGGTTTTTACACCACAAACAATGGATAATGGTCCATTCCCAAAACATACATGCACATATGACAATATTATTTTTGGAATTTTTCTGGGTTTTCTTGCAGATGTCACAGGATAATTCATATTACTAAACATTTGCAACCTTTATATGGGTTTATTATCTCTAGGTGATCATCTCTGTTTAGCACAGTGGGCCCTAATACTATATTGGATAGTGCAATATCGTAAAATGTACCACTTTTTAAATAGTGTAAGATATGATTGGATAGAAATTAATTATAAGACTTACAGTTGTAAATGAAAGGTACAACTGGAGTAAATTTTTTTCTTATTAACGAATTTATTGATGACTTATTGAGTCCCCAGATCTTTCACATTTATTAATAATTGTACAGGTTTTGGTTGGGATAGAGTTAATTTTCTTCATAGTCATTTGTATGTGGCTATGTTTCTGATTTGTGATGCAAATAGTGTTGATAACAAACTGATGTTTTGGTTACTGCTGAATAGAGCTTACACAGTGTCAAGGCCTTCTCTGTTTCCAACTCTGCCCCACCAATGAGTAGGCTGGGGGTGCACAAGAAGTTGGGAGGGGACACAGCTGGGACAACAGGCCCCAACTGACCAAACAGGCATTCCATACTATATGACATTGTACTCAGCATATAAAGCTGGGGGAAGCAGAAGGTAGCAGGGATGTTCAGAGCTTTGTCTTTCCAAGTAACAGTTACATGTCATAGAGTCCTGCTTTCCTGGAAATGGCAACACCTGCCTGCTGATGGGAAGTAGTGAATGAATTCCTTGTTTTGTTTTGCTTGTGCTCACCTTTTGCTTTAGCTATTAAACTGTCTTTACCTCAACCCACGAGTGTTTCTCACTTTTACCCTTTTGATTGTCTCCCCCATCCCACTGTGGGGAAGTGAGCAAGTCGCTGTGTGGAGCTTACTGCCTACTGAAGTTAAACCATGACATAATGTTATTGGCAGTGGGTTTATATTAAAATTTTAGACATAGACTAATTTATCTGATTAGTATTCTTGGTGGAAAACCTAAAAGAATGTTTTTATTCTATTTTAACTGTGACATAACAATTACTACTATCAGAAAATTATATAAAACACAGTGTGAGAGTGATCAATTGCAGCATTGAATAGGGCAGCTGGCTGAGTCAATTCACAATTCATATTAAAAAATTGTGAATTTACAGAGTAGCTGCTTAATTGAGAAATGTGTAGCTGACAATGCTGACATTTGACTGGCTAGAAGCGTCTACTTTAATAGTTCCATCACTGATATCATTTACCACGCATGACTGCAGTACAGAAGACTTGTCTGGACTATTAAGCAAATGTTTTTTTCTTAAAAAGGTTTTTCCACCTAGAAGGATAACTGGCCATCAGTAATGGGTATTATTCTGTAATGTATCATATAGAAACATGCTATCAGTTAGAAAGATGTCCTTCAAGGGTGCTGAAATGTCCATTTTGGTCTGATTTTGTTATCTCCCAAAATTCAGCTATTGGACTTTACTTCCTTTTGAGATTTTAAAAAGAAGAAGAAAGTTAAAAGAAAAGAAAAGGCAATAGTATTTAGCTTTCAGTTTAGAGAACACATTTGTTTTATATGGTAACAAGTAAAACAGACAGTCTGCTGATAATCTCCAATCTTCATGCAGTGTATTTGCGTGCAAGTAGCGTTACTCAATTCTTTATGAGTAAACACAGTATAATCCAAGGCCTTCCTGGTTTCTTTTTTTTATTGTTATATCTGAAGAAAGTGACAATAGGAAAAAATCAAAACACTAAGGCTATCTGGCTAGCTTGTTTCTGCAGAGAACTGTTTATAGGTTACGTAGAGTGAAAACAGGATCTCTTTAATCACTTGACTCTTTCCATAATAGAAAAACTTAGTAAACATCATTCTAGTGTATAATGTGTTTAGCTGCTTCTGTATTAACAATTAACATATATTAAAAACACAGTTAAAGAGAAGTAGTTGAGTGTGACACATAGTGTTCATGTGAATTTTAACTCTTGTGAAAGCATCCTTAGGGAGTTCAGTATATTTGTTTACAATAAAAATTGCAGCTTTTATGAGCTCTGAAGAGGGTAAAGGTGTTAACTCATCATGTTTTTGGCTGTCAAAAATACCTGTGCAGGCTCCAAGGGGCAATTATGTCACATTTCCATCTATTTCATCTCAGCTGAAAACACAGAGTGATCATGGGACTGCAGGGATCTTTTACTTGTCTTGGAAACAATAGAAGAGGCATGAAGTATGGCAGATTACCATTATAGCTGTTTCTGCACAACCTCTGCAAAACTACTTTTATAGGTTTCCATTGACTAGAAGACACAAGATCAGAAGGACAGCTGAACCACTAGTGTTGAAGATCATCCTCTCTTGTTCATTTATGAATTCAACATGTCCTAATTACACGTGATTAAATGGAAGATGTTAACAAATGGGAGAATACTGGATGCTTTACATGCATATCTTCAAAGCTGAACTACCTGCATCTAAGTAGCCCTTGATGGCTTGTGCACAATACAGTACATAGAGGTCTTAATACTCAGTGCATTCAGTAATTTTTAGTGGATGTATATTCCAGTAACAAAAAAAGAAGCATAAGTACAGCCTGACCTTTCTAAACCTTTTCGACTTAAAATATTTTCATAGCACTTGTTTGTTCTTTTCTTTGCTTGTGCTTTTTTAACAAGCTGAACTTCCTCCCCCTGCCTCAAAATTTTTAGGAACTGTATTTCTAGGAGTTTCACACAAGGGAAAAAGAAAAAGGATACACTGAGACATTTGACATGTGTTTTGCTGTTACGTATGTGATGTTAAGAAATTACTTGTGAGCACTTAATCCATGAGACTGGATTTTGCCTTCACTTACCAAAAATGCTGAAATATTAAAAGTGGCTAAATGGGAAAGTTATCACAGACTCAACATCTGCTTCCAGATATCTGGTGTGAGTTCTGTGTTTGAGTTCTTTAATTCTTCACTCGAAAGTCAATGAGCAAAAAAGTAATGACTGCAGTTTCTGAGGTCTGAAGTGGACCTTAACCATAGTTTGCATTATGTAAGTTTATGTTTATAAAATGCAAAATATGCTTGAATATGTTAAATAACTCATTTGGGGCAAAAAATAAAGAAGGCAAAATTTAAGTTTTTATGTCTGCATGCAGAATAGTCCCAGATTGGGTTCCCAGACATCATGTGGATGAAGTTGGAAGAATTTCAGATACTCTCAGATACAATTGGATCTACACAAAATATGTAACTGAACTGCTTGTTTAATCCACACAATGGTGTAAGGAAAGGGGGAACACCTACCTAGATCAGGCTAATCTAATAATGATTAGATAAAACCAAAATGTGTAATGTCCACAGATTAACATTGTCCCCTAGTTCACTTTAATCCCTTGGGTGTCAGCTGTTCACCTGCAGGCAGAAAGAAACCGAATATACATTACTCATATTTATTAGTAAGTGGGTGACCTGAACGACCTCTGTTCAGCCCTTCAGTGTTTTGTTTGGATGAATCCTCCTTTGCTCTGCCTTCAGGATCAAAAGGAGTAGGGAATTAACAGGAAAGACCCAAAGAGCCATCTTCCTTTAGTTCTTCCCTCCACTTCTTCTCCACTGAAATACGCTCAATTTCGCCCATCTGCATGCAAACTTATTAAACTGCCTTCAAGTGTATGTTTGTGGACTGCTCAGCAAAAAATTCTTCTTGGTACATATGGATCCCATAAAGTATTTATTAAATTTTCTGAATAACAACATGGAATTTATGCTCCAGATATCTGAGATGCTGTCTCTTATGAATTGTTCTTTTGCCTTGCACACACTTACATGAAAGTGTTTTTGGTTTGCACCTCTCTTTACTATTGTAAGTGTCTGAAACAAATGGGCAGTGTTTATCACTAGTGCATGTGTAAAAGTGCACTTTTGTGGAAGGGTTTGAATTTTCATCTGATACCGCTGGTGGTAGCTTCTTCCTCTTGCCAACTCCTTATGTTTTTCCTATGAAACTTATTAAAAATACTTAAGATATGTATGCTAATTGAACAAGGAACTTTAATAAATTAGTATTGCTTACTAGAAGGCTTTTTTTCTGAATATCAGGAGCATGAATCTTCCGACAATATGTTGAAACATTGATCTATCTGCATTGTAAATTTTAGAGTCTGACTTGTATTTTGCATCTACAAAGACAGGACAGTTCATATATTTTTATAGTGTGAAGAAGCATTATGTCCCCTTGGAGGAAGACCTTGCATACGCCTTATTGTGTAAAAAGCTTACTTATAAGCCGTGAAATACTTACTAATTGAAATACTATTAGTCACAGTGTCTTAAGAAAGGAGAAGATATTAGCAAACATTGAAAACAATGAATAATTCTTTTATTGTACCACAATCTTCCCAGCAAGGTCTTTTTGGAAATTTTAACCATGTTCTGCTTTATCAAATTTAAAGAATACTTACATATAAATAATAATGAACATTGAAAATAAAGTACAATATTGGTTTGTTGTGATACTAAAAATACAAATAACTTTCACAGAATCACAGAATCACAGAATGTTAGGGATTGGAAGGGACCTCGAAAGATCATCTAGTCCAATCCCCCTGCTGGAGCAGGAACACCTAGATCAGATCGCACAGGAACTCATCCAGGCGGGCTTTGAATGTCTCCAGAGAAGGAGACTCCACAACCTCTCTGGGCAGCCTGTTCCAGTGCTCTGTCACCCTCACTGTAAAGAAGTTTTTTCTCATATTCAAGTGGAACCTCCTATGTTCCAGCTTGAACCCATTGCCCCTTGTCCTATCACTGGATGTCACAGAGAAGAGCCTGGCTCCATCCTCCTGACACTCACCCTTCACATATTTATAAACATTGATTAGGTCACCCCTCAGTCTCCTCTTTTCCAAGCTAAAGAGACCCAGCTCCCTCAGCCTTTCCTCATAAGGGAGATGCTCCATTCCCTTAATCATCTTTGTGGCTCTGCGCTGGACTCTCTCCAGCAGTTCCCTGTCCTTCTTGAACTGAGGGGCCCAGAACTGGACACAATATTCCAGATGCGGTCTCACCAGGGCAGAGTAGAAGGGGAGGGGAACCTCTCTCGACCTACTGACCACACCCCTTCTGATACACCCCAGGATGCCATTGACCTTCTTGGCCACGAGGGCACAGTGCTGGCTCATGGTCATCCTGCTGTCCACCAGGACCCCCAGGTCCCTCTCCCCTACACTACTCTCCAACAACTCAGTACCCAACTTATACTGGTACCTGGTGTTGTTCTTGCCCAGATGCAAGACTCTACACTTGCTCTTGTTAAATTGCATGAAATTTTTCCCCGCCCAAATCTCCAGCCTGTCTACGTCTCACTGAATGGAAGCACAGCCTTCTGGCATGTCAGCGACTCCTCACAGTTTTGTATCATCAGCAAACTTGCTGAGGGTGCACTCTATTCCCTCATCCAGGTCGTTGATGAATATATTGAATAGCACAGGTCCCAATACTGAACCCTTATGGACTCCACTAGATACAGGCCTCCAACTAGACTCCATCCCATTCACCACAACTCTCTGGCTTCTTTTCTCCAGCCAGTTCACAATCCATCTCACTACCCGATCATCCAGATCACACTTTCTCAGTTTAGCCACGAGGATACTGTGGGAGACGGTGTCAAATGCTTTTCTGAAATCGAGATAGACCACATCTACTGCTTTGCCATCATCTATCCACCTGGTAATATCCTCATAAAAGGCTATCAGGTTTGTCAAGCATGCCTTCCCCTTGGTGAAGCCATGTTGACTGCCTCTAATGACCTTCTTATCCCTGGTATGCCTAGAGAAAGCATCGAGAATAAGTTGTTCCATCACCTTTCCAGGGATTGAGGTGAGGCTGACTGGTCTATAGTTACCCGGGTCCTCCTTCTTGCCCTTTTTGAAGACTGGTGTGACACTTGCTTTTCTCCAGTCCTCAGGCACCTCCCCTGTTAACTTTCCTATGTTAATTGCAAATGCACATTTACATCATATTATCTGCTATTGATATGAACACTGTGTGAAGATAAACTTAGGTATTAGATGGGTGGAAATGGGCTGGTTCTCTAACAAGTTAGATCCTCTTGTGTTTAACAGACACCTCAGACTAAATTGCTTTGGCTTCTTATTTGTCACAGTATCATCTGAAAGAATTGGAAATAAATCATACACCATGCATTTTTCTGTTTCAAGAAAAATGTGCCAAAAGTCACTAGTGATATATGAGATGACTGTGATGGGGTGAGAAGAGCAACCATTCCTGTGTATTAACTATAATCTTTGACTCCCTTCAGCAAAAAAACCCACTGTTTTATAATGTACGTCTTTTTCTATAAACAGAACATACAGCAAACATTTCAAGAAATTTGAGAAATCTCTGAAGTAATGCATTAAATAAATAGTATTGTTTTTATAGAATAGTGGATGGACAACAGAAGTAGGCAGAGTAGTTATGGAACATAACTGTAAAATTTCACAGCAAAATTACCTTACAGTTAAAATATTTTTCTCTATTGAAAATACAGTCTAGTGCCACACCCATGGCTATCACCTCCACTGCCACAGTGTGTTTTTGTAATTTCTGGTTTTATTTGTTTCATGTGATATAAGCACTGAGTCACAGGGAAAAATGGGGGCAGCTGGTTTCACATTGTGAAAGCTATCACAGTGAAACAGGTACATAAGGAAAACGCTGAAATCTCACATCTCAGGCTCTACTCCCTAAAGCCACATGAAGAGTGTGGAGAGGTAGTGAGTGTGATAATTTTGGGGTGAGTTCCTACACACACTTAGTTTTTATTTGAAAAGCACAATCTCCTAATTCCTAGTCATAATTTTTTTATTCATAAAGTACCTGCCAATTGTGTTTGACACCATCTTCAGGAGTCATGATACCTCTCTGGTGCTGAGTAAGGAATACCTGTGAAACCAGAGAGGACTAGGAAGGAGAGTGTGAAACAAAAGGAAGCAGAGTGAGGAAAGTCAGACATAGATTTCCAGGGAAAAAGTGAGGGAGAGGGCAGATTCAGAGTGGGTGCTGCTCTTTTATTCATCCTTCCTCTGTTCTTATAATTGCCTAGCAGCTTTGGTTGTCTCACGTCTTGCCATCTTGTGTGTTTGGCAGACAAAATGTGAACAGAGTTGCAGAAACCTTTAAGAGATAAATTATTATTTAATATTGTGCTGGTATTTCTATTACTGCTCTGTATCTGAAATACTTCAAAAAAGGGGAGTGCTTTGTTCTACATTCTGAGGATATATCAAAAGTATTATGTCTCCATGTATCTAGTGCCTAAAATGATGTGTATGATATGTATATAACACTATGAAGCAGCTAATTCTTTGTGTTCCTAACAGAAGTGCTCAGACACCATATATTTCTGATACTGATTCTAGATATACCTACAGTTTTAATTGCTGAGTTATAAATGCTGATTTATCCCTGGAGGTGTTCAAGGCTAGCCTGGATGAGGCTTTGAGCAACATAATCTAGTGGAAAGTGTCCCTGCCCATGTCAAGGGGTTTGTAAGTACATGATCTTTATGGTCCCTTCCAACCCAAACCATCCTATAATTCTATGCTTTATGTGATTCTGATAGGAGGTAGGTTTAAATTCACTGGTAGCAGTTTCCTTGGAAGTCTGTTCAGCTTTTCTGAAGTTCATTTCAGAGTTGTTTAGGTCTTAACACTTCCAGCAGTTTTTCTCAAATACTCTAGAAAGACTGTTTCCCGATATGTAAAATGAGAGAGGAAATTAAATCTTGTCAGGCATATAATTGGGAAGGGAAATATAGAAAACTTGAAAGAAACCCTGGAAGTGCAGTACTTCAACTTCTCTTTTTAGGCGTCTTGTATCAATTACCTTGTGTCTGTTTTCAGATACACAGTAGAAATGAAGAGATTTTTGTAAAAAAAAAATAATAATCAAATTGAAACCACAGACAAGTTACACTGGAACTTGGAAAGTGACAGAGATACATTAGGTTGTATAAGCTCAAATGAGGGCTCACTACAATAGTTCCACAATAAGCAGAAGAAAATAGTAGAAAGCATACAAAAACATGTGAAAAAATGTAAGAAATATAATCATTAGATACACAAACTGTGTATTTAAATGATAGCACCCAAAAGTGTGTCATTAAAATCCTCTTATTTAATGACAACCTTAAATCAAACTGTTTTCAGTTTGGAACTGGTAACTGCCAAACTGATTAATTTAAGATTTTTGAGAAAGGGACAGCTGAAATCTTCTATGTCAAGGGAATCTTTGATAGATGAGGTGGTTATCTGTAAAATTGCTCATTGTGGCAATTTCTGAGGAAATGAAAGCAGAACTAGTAAATCAGAATAACTCCATGAAGTGGTGCAAAACATGGTGAAAGAACTGTTGTGTTTGAAGATCAGATCTACTAATTTGACATTTAAAATCAAGAAAGGCTAGCCTGCAGGTATATAACTAAAATGTCCAAAAACAGGTTGCATGAAGGAATCATTGAAGAGTGAACTCAGGAGAAACACATGATTGATGTGAAAATGAGAAACACTTTTGACAGGAAAGTTTGAGCCAGTAGCATTTGAAACATGAGTAGACAAAAATAGAACAAGGGAACTACTTTCATTTTCACTTGCACAAGTACTATTTGCATGAAGACAAATAAGCATGTTTGCACATATATGTGACACAGAAACTTATTGATCTATATAATAGTATAGCATTAATGTGTGTATTTTTAATCTTTTTTTTTTCTTCTGTATTTGAATCACTTAAGCTCTTAATTATTTTTATAATTAAGACATGGACAAGGCTGTGTCATGCCCATGCAATAGTCTACACATTATTGAGTTATTTTGCATTATTCCTACTGACATATCTCTAATTAAGAAGACACAAATTGCCCTAAATTTGTGTTACTGAGTTTGTTTTCTTTCAGTAACACAAACATACTACAGTGGATTAATAAGTAGCTGTACAAAAAAGCAGTTACCTCTAGGAAGGTTACCCCTTCTTTCTTAGGTTTGTGCTACTTCTAATCTCTAATTTGTAATCTGCCTTGGAATGTATGGTCTCGTTTTCCCCTGTAAAAGTGCAACTGCGTCTTCCATAGAGAAAAATGTCATTGTCTGTACATTAAGTGTTTTTCCTGCAAACCCCATGGAAACAGAAATATTTTAAAATGTTCTTTCAACTGTCTCTGCTTTTTGAGATTTCTCTGCTAGTGAAGACAACTTGGAAGGAAAAATTTATCTCTACTTTATATAGTATACTTTGTATACAAAACAATTCTGATACTTAGAGACTCTTATATGTTTATAAACAGAAAGCATTCCACAATTATAGATCTCTGAAGTCATTGAAGAGGTGTTATTCCCAGTTTAACAAAAATAGATGAGTGGCAAAATAAGGAATCCATCTCTCCTGTGCTGTAATCATGGGACAGCACTGCCTCTCTTATCACAATAACACTTAGCAAATGAATTGGATCTTTGTTCTTCAGCAAAGATATAAAAAGTTTTTTGTAATTAAAACCCAGTGTGTTAATTCCAAAATAGAACATACTGCTAACTGCAGGCATGGTCAGATTTTAGCATCATCACTTCCCATTGACATTTAATTGTTCACCTTCATAGGTGTTATTACTGAAAAAAGCATTTTTTTCCCAGTAAAAGCAAATTCTCATGAGCTTGTTCTAGGATACATAAAAATTTTAAGTAATCTGGTCAGATCACACAGTGAAACAAAATCAGGTTTAGAGTAGTGTGGTTCACACTAGCAGTGTTCTTTCTTCAGTCTGCAGAAAATAACTAAAAAGTTGGCACAGAGTGTATGTAAGAGGGGCATAGTTAAAACATCATGAACACCATGTCTTTCCAGGCATGTTTCCTAAACGCATTTTAACAGTGTTTGAAGTTTTCTGGGAAACAAAAGGGTATATATACAGCTTATAGAAAGAACTGCAAAGCAATTTGCTCTTACTCTTGCACCCAGGAACTCTGAATTCTTTCTTTGTTTTGTGACCTGGGAATGATCTAACATTTCTTACTTGTATGGTTCTGATGGAAATTTTGCTGTTTCGGTTTCCAGTGAACAGTTATGTTAGATTGTATTGTAATGGCTCTCTCTACACCTTCCTTTTTCTTGCCCCTGCCCCACTTCATACACTCATAAAAATTTTCTTGCCATCTACTTCCTCAACAGGTACAATAGAACTTGTGGATTGATAGTGGAAAATACCTTTGAGCATCTCTTGTTGGTTTCTAGTGCAGGTCAAGGTTATTATTAAATCATGTAAGTGAAGTGCAGAGACTTCTATTTCACTAGTTTTCATTTGTGTTTTGTCATTAAAAAACTAAAGTGCAGCATTTGCCATTTGTTCGGCTATTTGCTGTCTGTACAAATACACCTCAAAAAAGTAGATAAAAGACATTTTTTAATCTAAATCTTTTTTCCATGATTTGTTAATTCACACTTACGATATAATACTGCAGAATGCATTCTGTGAAAACTGCTACTTGCTTTCAGACTTATATTCTCTTGGAACATATTATCTGGGAAAAAGCTTGCATCTAAATTTGATATTTTATGATCCAGGCTGGTAAAATTTCTACAGATATTAAAATCAGAGTGTGTACTCTTAGGAGACACAGAGGAATTGAAGTCCTGCATAATAAGTTTATATGGAATAACAATTGTTTTTCTTTACATGTTACCAAAAGTTTTGTATTTATTCCATTAGGTCTAAAAACAGTTTTAAAAATACCTAAATAGCTAATCAAGGCTTTGTAAAGTGGAAAGTTAGTAAATTATGTGAATGACACAAAGCCAAAAAGCATCACTTATTGTTGGATAACCTATAAATTTTAATGAAAAGCTAACAATCCATAAAGTACTCATTGTTATGTAGTGTAATGTACATTATTTAAATTATAAGTCTAATGTTCAGATATAAGATATGCATATATACTGTTACAGAATTATTAAAAAGAGTATAATGATTTCCTTTATGTCCGCTCTCCTATGTAAAACAAGTGTTGATTTTTTGATTTCACAAAGTATTAACAAAAGTATTCAAGAAAAGCAAGTGTAAAGCCCAGCCCCTGGATGGTCAAAACCCTGCAGTAGAACAGGTCAGGGACAACTGTCTGGGAGCAGCAGAAAAGGCCTTGGGGCCTTAGGGAGGCCAGGTAGGCCATCAAGCAGCAGCACCCCAAGGCAGCAAAGAAGCCACTCACACATCCCAGGCTGCATGAGTAAGGATGCAGCCAGCAGATTTGGGAAATGAGGCTGCTCTCCTGTCCAGGACCTGTATGCTGTCCACAGCCTAAGGCTTGTACACACAGGACAGACACTGACCTACTGGAGACACTCCCAGGGAGACCAGCAGGCTGGGGGCTGGAGCAGAGGGAGTCTGATAAGAAGCTGCAGGAGTTTGGTCTGTTCATCCTGGGAAGGAAAAACCTTGGAAGGGCCTTATTTGTGTGTACAGATGCCTGGTGGGAGGACACATAGAAGACAGAGCCAGACTGCTCAATATTGCACAGTTGTGGTATTGAAAAAAAAAAAAGTGTAACATAAGAAATACCAGCTAGATTCTAGAAACAAACTTTTAACCATCAGGGTGATTGAACTCCAGCACAAATAGCCTCGAGAGGCTGTGGAATGTCTTTCCTTGGAGATGTTAAAAACCCTGACTGAGCTTATCTGAAAAACAGGCTATTTGCTTCATCTTTCCCAATACTGTCATGGGGAGTATTGGAGGCACAGCTGTGAGAGCAGAACAGCTCAGGGACATGACCAGAAGTGATTTTCCTAAGAAAAATGTATACAACTTGAGGACTGCAGGTTCTTTTCTATTTCTATATTTCTATTTCTTCTGTTTCTGTTTCTGTTTCTGTTTCGGTTTCAGTTTCGGTTTCTGTTTCTGTTTCTGTTTATTTGTCTGTCTCTTTTCTGTTTCTATTCCACAGCCTGTTAACACACTTCACATTCACACAAGCCAGGTCCCAGTGGTTGTGGCCCAGCCAGGCCCAGCACCATGGCTTCAGGAGTGGAACACTCAGGCTAATGGCTGGTGCATCCAGCCTGGCTGGGCAGCCAGTTCCTGTCTTCTATGGCTCCACCTTGACACAGCATTGAACACCTCTGTGTGTGTGTCCCTTACCAAAGAACTACCAGTTTTGCTATCTATTACTTTGTATGTTAGGTAGCCAGCATACACTGATCCTGTGGCTCTTTGAGACTCTACATCTAGGGCCAGTTAGCAGCTGTCACCAAGGCTTTTGTCACTTACTGGTCTCTGTCCCCAGATGTCTTAAAGAAGTGTGAAGCTCACAATGGTTATATGAAAAAGGTTGTCTGTTGCTTCTTTTTTTTCCAGCTCAAATATCATTTATCTGATCAGTTAGTGACAGGTAGATGCAGTCACTCTTTGCTTTATCTGAACAGTGTCTTCAAGTAGGTTTCATCACATGATGACAAACACTTAGGGCTTTGACCCTGATAAAAGGACCAAAACTTTCTTGCCATAAGGTTCATGAGATATATAATTGATTACAAAGAGTGATGTATGTAGTTTTCCAGTGTGAACTATACTGAATTATAAATGAAGGAGTCATCCATGAGACACAAATTCTGCTGCACAAGTATTTGTGAGGTTCTGATGTGTATGTTTGTTAGAGAGAGTGTGAAAGATTTATTTGCTCATCAAAAAGCACAGGGATGGGTCAGTGATGAGAGACATCCAAATTCCAGGCCTTCCCAGTGAGACTTAAGAGTTACATTTCATAGTAAGTGACTCTGAGCTGGATTCAGCAGAGATGTGAGCCTGTTCATTCTGTATCTGTTTGACAAACAAATGCAGAAGACCCATTCACTTCTCTGTTAACTACAATAATATCATGAACTTGCTTCTTGCACAGTTTTCCCAGAGGCTAACCACCCCACTAAAAGGTAAGTTTCTACATTCCTGAATGAAAACAGATTTTGACATGTTGCAACTTAGACAAAACCAAGTCATTTTTCTAACCTCTGAACTGCAGATCATTTGCTCCCAGACAGAGCAACCTCCAAGTCCCTGTTGACAGCAAGTCCATAAAATATAATTTTTAATTTCTAGCTGTCCTAATGAACGTGTGCTAAAATAGTTTCAACCTTCTAGACCATTCTGTGATCATCATAAGTGCATGAAGTAAAATGTTACATTTTATGTCATCTATAGAAATGTCCAAAATGTCATTCTTGGTAGTCACACTTACGGGATGTGTCCCCATTTTAGAGTGCAGTCCACCGTACATATGTTCCTCCATTATTTGAGACAAGAGAATGCTAAGAAGTTGTAATTTTACAAGCTGTCAGTCCTGAGGACCAGTTCCTTAGCATTCATTAGTGCTTGAGGTGATCACAATGTAATAGTACAAAGAATAGTACATGGTTTTAAAAATGCTTTTACATTAAGAGCAGATTATTTTTTTCTGAGTGTGATTTGCCAGGTGTAATATTTTATAGTTATTCAGTTGATGTATCTGAGCACCAAGACAAATGAATACACAATAAAGCTTCAGGTATACAGCCCAAATATTTCTTAAAGAAAGTTTGGGGTTTTTTCAGTATTTGTAATTCTTCAGGAAAAAAATACAGGCCAAGACATATTTATAACTAAAGGTTTTTTAACGTGAGACTTTTCTCTGTTAATTGTGACAAAGCAAGCTGAGAGATGAGAACAGACCTGTTTGTTTATAAACTTTGATTTCTTCAAAATTGTTTTTTCATGCACTTGCCTACTTGAAGTGAGCAAGGACCTTAGTCTTTGACATAACACATTCTGTAAAGTCATATTTTAGAAGACAAATCATTAACTTCTTTGAATTGGAAGTGTATTTTGATTTGCAGTGGGAGCTCTGAAGCATTGGTTTAACTGAAAGCTGCAACAACAACAAAAAGAAGTTGGCAGCTGTGAATAGTGGGCAGCAGTTACCATTATATTCCACGTCTCTGGAGTATACTTTTCCTTTTAACTACCCTATTTCATTCGTCCAAACCATTTATCTGCAGATCACCTGTTTGTATGATGTGATTTCATAAGTTGTCTCATTCATTAAAACAAAAACAAACAAACAATATTTTAGAAAGTTAAATAAAGAGGAAATTTGTCTTCCGACAACGTTTGATACTGTCAAGACTTGCTTTAAGAGTACTGCATGTCACCTGTCAATATTTGGTGACCCAGGTATGCTGGTTTTTAATAATCCTAGTGAATATGAAAACTTAAAATAGTGGTGACCCTAATATAATTTCTAGCTGTTCAAATTGCTTTTCCAGGCTTCACAATAAAAAAGGTCTTTATGAATACATTTTTTCACACTCAGTAGTGCACCCCCGTAAACCAACTGAGCTGGCGGAAGAAATGTTTCTTAGTATGACCTAGAGTACAATAAAACAAATATATCTTGTAAATTCTGCTCTTCCAAGAGTGATTGCTTGTGTTGTGTATACCTGCAATTAATTGTGATTTTTCTCATGCACTTAGAATTTGCAGTACGTTATTACTGGTTTGTCGTCATTTTATGCTAAATAATAACAAAACATAGGACAGTTATAGTGTCCTTTGAAAGGTTATGTATTGCGTAAGAGCAAACCCTTGCATTATCTTAGGCATTAATCATGGTTTTACAATGTTAGATTTGAGTGACTTTCATTTAAATTCTTTAAAAACAATGCTTTCCTTTTCACTATATAATTTTCCAATATTTTTTGTGGTGTTTCTTTCTCTCTTTCTGTTTCTTTTTACACAGTATGATTTTTTACTGAAAGCAACTGAAACAATTGCACTGTTAAATACTGGACTAACTAGGGCCATAGTGCCAGACGAGATGATGCCCCAGAGGAAATAGCGGAGAATCCTAAATATTCTCAGTTCTAAAAGTAATGTACAAATACAAAAGTTGGGTTATTAATATAAGCGATATTAACATAACTGCTTTTATAAACAGACATTGTGAAGGGAACTAATACATTTAAAAGTTTGTATTATTTATTCAGCACTGGTTTGTGCCTTGGTTATAAAAGTCAGACTTTTATTTTTTCTTGATCTTCCCAAGTCTTTGTGGTCTGTCATGTGGCAAAGTCATACTTTTTTTTTTTTTTTAATATACCAAATAAGATTTGCAGAGGATGTTTTGAAGGTGATGTTTGCCTGAGCCTTTTATGTTTTGCAGTTCTAAAATTATGCATACCATAGGATATCTGAATAAGACAGAAACTCTGAATGTCAGAGTGGACATAATATTGCAGACATCAGTCACTTCGGCAGATGAACATAGTCAACACAAAGCCCAGCTCCTTGTTTGTCAAGACAACAATATGATTAAAGGTTTCTGCAGTTACTGCTTTTTCCCACACTATAAGTCATTTCCGTAGAGACCTTGGAGGTTTGTTTTAAGGAGAATATTATTGGAGTTTTACATTCTTTACAGGCATTGACTTACAAGTTGTGGCAACAACTTGTGAGACAGGTTAGCCACGGTGCAAATTCCTGTGATATGACAGTAGTCACAAGAAAAGACTAAGATCTGAAGAGTCAAGGATGTGGTAGTGGCCTTCTCGTATGGCAAATTACTAGATTCACTAGATTATGCTGATTTTCCTTCTTGATTCTGTTTTATGTACAAATTAATCCAATAGAAAACAGAGTAACAGCTGCAAAAATATCAGATCAAAAATGTAATTCAAGCATTAAAAGTAAGAGGAAAACAGTCCCAAAGGCAATAAAGTTTAAAATTGTTTTAAAAATGTTATATTTAACATTTTAAAATTTTAAAGTTGTGACAGGTAACATTTTTTACGTAATGGAAATTCTGCCATATGATTAACTTAAAAATTTTATTGTAATTGGGTCATAACAACTCTAAAGAACAGCTTCAAAATCTGATCAACATGTAAACTGAAGGCTTACATAAAATATTCAAATTGCATATTTTTAAGAACTTAATTGATTTTATGACTCAGTGGATAGAGATCCCAATTCATAAATAACTTGTTACATGGCTTAACGTTGCTAATAATATTTGAATCTCTTATCTGAAAATAGACATTTCTGTGGTTTCAGAGCTACCTTGTCTCTGTTAAGTGTTAGACGATAATAACCTCCAATAACTGTTCATGATAGTGTGTGACATGCACCTTTTAGTACTAAATGTTAACTTCTTTCCAGTTCATAATACAGTTGTGGTCAGTTCTTCCATTAAGGAGGTGTCAGCAGATCTTGTTCAACTACAAGTTTTAAATTTGAGAATAATTTGATAACCAATAAAATTACATCCAACATTTTTTCAACAGAGAAGAAAACTCCCCTCAGTAGTTTCAGTTAATATGTTTATGAATTAGTTAATCATAATTTCTGTGCGGTCCCTGTAAAGGCAATTAGCATGTTACACAGATGATTTATTGATAAAATAGTAAACTCAGTTTTATTTGCATGTTACAAAGATGGTAAAATAACTGAGTATCCAGCACTTCTCATGAACACTTGCAAGTTTGAAGACCCATACCACAGCATGAGAGAAAAAAGAAAACAGACTTTTGTCTAAATACTGCTGGACCTTAGTACTTTCTTCTGAAAACCTGTCTGGCTCCTCTGATTTCAAATTGTTAGTAAGGAATGAGTAAAACATGAAAGACATTAGATTAAGCTGAAATAAATCATTCTTACTTTGAAAATTAAATAGAATATCTCCAGAAGTGTTTATATCATGTTTGCTCAGATTTGTCCTCTATTTAAAATCATAAGCAGATGAAGAAGCTGTCATTACTAAGAAGTGTATATTTACAGTGTAACACATACTCTGATACATGTATATACATTCTTAACCCATAGCAGAGGCTTTATAGACAACCATTCATGAAGGGGTGTGTAACTAAAGAGACAAGTCACCTGCAACTTTAAAATTACCAATATTGTGCTGAAAGCAAATATTAATGTGAGTGTATATTGAGAAAAAATTCAAAATGTTTATAAATGGTGCTAATTATGAGAGAAGAATTACTTTTTCTAAAATGTTTTTTATACCTTTGTCTCCATAAGGCAAATTTATTTATTAATTTTTAAAGCATTATTTTTTCCATGAGGAAAAAAAAAAGTAAGTATGATATAATTACGTTTTTATTAAGAGGGATGTAGGAGGTGTGTGTTATTACATTCTTTTAAGCAAACCAGCAAAATATGAATCAGATGTAACCACCAACTGTTTGAAAAATTGCTTTCAGTTAACAAGGAATCATTATTAACAATTTCAACTGGGGGTCCTGCAGGATTCTGTTTTGGCCATGTTGGCTTTCAGTGTTTTAAAAAAAAAAAAAGATATTTGACTGATGGAAGAAACCAATAGGTTTAAAAATCTGTGGCTCACAGAAAGTTGGGCAAGATTGTAAGTGCCAAGGAGAATAGGATTAGAATTTACAAAGATCTTGGCAAGTTAGAGACCTTATCCAAAATCAGCATTATGCAACAAAAGTGCAAGGATATCAACACAAAATATACAGAAACAAATGCAAAGCTGGTTAGAATGCAGAAACACAAAAATTTAACACAGCCTAGTACTATAGGTTCCGGTACAGCACAGAGAAATTCTTTAATAGATCCCACACTACTGTTTCTTGAACCATCCAAATTTGAGGACCCGTTTAAGCATACCATAGCATCCTCCCCCGCCTGCCCTATACACCTGACAAAACTAATTTATCTAACACAAACACTGTGGAAAAATTGCTAGAACTTGGCAACACTGCAAGCATTGAGTGGATAATCTGTTAATAAGATGTTTTGTATAATCTCAAAAAAAGATTACAGATACATACATACTTCCATCAAAGCATGCAGATTAGCACTACAGCATTTAGTCTTCGTCTTTTATATGTTAATTACTGTTAGCAAAAAAATAAAATAAATTTTATATTGTGTTTATGCATCATTTTTTCTATGCATCCTTCTTTTCTATTATTCAAACAGACATGTTTTTACTTTGTGTATTTTCTAATATTTATTTGCCAGATTTAAAATTTTGAACATTAATCTTCATTAATGTACTGGGAAGAGAAAAATGCCCGTA
This sequence comes from Pterocles orientalis, assembly GCA_011057875.1. Lineage (NCBI taxonomy): Eukaryota > Metazoa > Chordata > Aves > Pterocliformes > Pteroclidae > Pterocles > Pterocles orientalis. The sequence continues at coordinate 106,190 of WKFP01013487.1, read as the reverse complement.
GACAAAAAATTGAAAACTAATTTGCTGCAGGGAAATCAATTTTAGATTGTTCTTTTAAATCTAATGGGCAACCTCAAACCTTATTAATGAAATAACCATGGTTATAGTATTGGTGAATTTAACAAAGCTTAGGAATTCTAAAGAAATGCATCCAGTTCCATGAAATTAATGTTAACTCAATGATGAATTATTTGTATTTGATGCTCATAAAGGAGATTTGCTATACTAATCTATCTTCCTCTGCTTTTATAGAAGAAATTCCATTTTCACATCCCCAGATTTACAAACATCCACACCGAGTCAGATTCTCTGTTGTTTTTACCCCATTGCACTTTTATCAGCTGTCGCAGAGCATTCTGATGCCTTTCAAGCAAAAAAATGTGTGTCTTCTATCATTATTTTAATTGTTCTTATTTCCCACTGTTAGAACTAAGATCTTAGAATGCGGTCTGATATTTTTTTTAATATCTTCTGCACAGTAATTTGTTTTCTAAAGGAGCTATCTATGTTCAAATAAACTTCTCAAGTAATAATTTGAACAGCTCTGGTGTGCAGTCTGAACCTCTTCTATCCAGATATTCCTGGTGTTTATTTGTCACCATGGAAATTCACAAATTCTCAGTTCCAGGAGAGAGCTTAAAATTAATTTCTCCTCAGAACACTGCTGAGGGGAAGGAAGTGTAAGACTGAACATGCTTGAAAGCTAGGCTTTTATTTGTGTGATTTTTTGACATAAAGTGCTTTCCTTTCAAAGTGTACTATTCAATGTTTAAGACAAATTATTTTCCTCTAACATGTATGTATTTTAATTAGTTGAAATATTGAACTATCATTTACTCATTTTGTTGTATATCTAATGTCTAACAACTTAGTGGTCACAGAAAGCTTTTGTTTTGTGTTTCTCAGATCTCAGGATAGAGAATTTTTAATCGAGTTCCAGAATTGCAAGCTCAGGGTGAGTAATTATTTCTGTTATTTCTTTGGTCTGAATTTGGATGATTCTGTGAATAACTGTATTCCAGCATATGTCTGTGTTTCCTGGAGCATGAAAAAAAAATCCTACCCAGCCTCTGAAAATATCAGCTAGTAATACCAGCCATTAATGTCTTTTTGTTTCAAGAGATTGTGAGGGGAAAGGGGTTTTTCCCTTACTGTGTAACCAGAAATTGAATTTGTTAATGTTTATTTGTTTGTTTGCTTATTTGAGCATATTTTGACTGAAGAGGCTATGACATAATTATAATTCAATGCTGCACTTGTAACTTGACTCTGTTGCATTTTGGGACTGATGTTAACACAGTCTCCAAACACAGGAACTGACATAATTCCAAAGTGAGAGAGATAACATGAACCAAAAAGGCAATGGTCTATGAAAATGACAGAGGTTCTCCAGACATGAACTTCATTTTTATACATTGAATCCTTGTGAGATACCATCTTTTAGGAATGAATAGGGGTCAAAGAGGATTAGACAGTAAAACTACCATGTTACGGGTTTTATCAAAATGGTTTCCTACAAGCAGAAGTTTAATGTAACAAATTTGGGGAGTGGGATACAAGACAGATAGCTCTTAGAATGAAAATTAAAGTTACTGGAAACTTGTGGCTGCTGTAGTTCAGTTTTTTTTTTCTTTTTTTTGCCAAGCTTTTTTTGGGAAAACTTTTGTTTAATGTGAAGTCATTTGAACAAAGCATGTTGATATTTAGCATATTACTGAAATAATTAAAGATGTACTAAAGCTATCGAGACAAGCAAGCTTAAACAGGCTACCAAAGTATTTTCCTGAATTTTTAGCTTGTTTCATAATATTAAATGTAATAAAATCAAGCACTTGTTTTATAACAAGGGACGATATGATTAGCACGCAATTGAGATCAAACTCACGAGGAAACCTCATTTGTATAACACAAATAGCTGTCATAATCTGCATACACGGTCAGCAAACAATACTCCTAGGCAGTTCTTCTAAACCAAAGAGAACAGATCTGGCAGCTTTGTTTTGTGTTTCCATTCACTGAGTGAAGGTAGCAGTTCAAAAATTGTTATGGTGGAAATGATGATACATTTTACCATGTCACTTTTTTTGTAATGACTTTTGAGCCTTAAAGCGTATTTCTGTTTCAGAAGATTCTTGTGAAAGCCTGAAATTAAGCGTTTTGTAGTTATCAATTTAAAAGACTGACATAAAATATTTTTTTCTTAATATTTGGACAGATCTGGTGGGCTTTGTTTCTGACTTGTTTCTTATGGTTTTCCATGAGATTCTTTCTTGCTCTTTTGCTCATAGTCCTTCAGGAGTGGACTTGATTACTGCTATCCCACATGCTGCACAACACAGTTGTAGAGTCTTCCCTGAAGTAGGTGATTTAGAGGTGTCTATTGTAAGTCTATAATATTCTTTTAAATTCCAAATCCTTCAAATCAAGTTTGTTTGGGTTTTTTTTCTAGTTATTGTAGTGTATACAAGACCACAGGGCTTATTCAAATTCCTCTAAAGGTCCTATAATCATAGAAATTCTGTAGCAGTAAGCAACCTAATATTGTCAAAACTCTTAACTGCGTAGGTATCTCCCTCATTAAGTTTGTTAGTATCTGGCAGTTGAGAAAATGCAAAAAGTGTTTTGTAATGATACACTGAATTGACTGTTGTAGAATTCTCATTATAGTACTGGTATCTTGCTTAATATAAAATCCTTAGTAATCACTTTTTTTCTCATGTTTTGAAAAACTGATGCTATATAAAATGTACACAAGCTTATGTGCATATGTGTGTGTATTATGTCCAACAAAGCTTCTTTTTATGCAAATTTCAAGCTTGATAAGTATAATAATGCAGAAAAAGCCAATACAGCAAAATTATCTTTTAATACTCTCACTAATAGATTCAGCAGTGGGTGGAATGGTACAGCTAGAGATTTGAAGGATTTGGACCTCCATATTTGGAGGTCATGCCACAGTAAAAGTTGTACGCAAATTAGGAATGAGATCTATGGTCCTTTTAAGTTTTTATTTTTAACTTTAGTGACATTCACAAAAAAAAATTACTCTTGCTGAAACATGTTCTGTCCTGAAAGATTAAAATGTATCTCATAAAACAATTATTTATTTGAAACACAGTATATTTACTAAATTATTTTTTTATTGAGGAATAACACCAATGAAAAGTTAAACAACTTCCATAAAGTGTGAAATGTAAAAAAAAAAAACAAACAACAAAAAAAAAACCCCTTTTATACTGAAGATAGGTTTAATATTTAGGGAAATGTACTTTGAAAGTATTGACTAAAAAGTCCTAACATGGCCATAGCCTAGGGCAAATTATCATTAGAATGATGCTATACAATCTTGATTATATTCTGTCTTTTGTGCCCTGAGAATCTCATTATATCTCTTCAGAGTATGATTATATCTGAAGTTAAAATCAACTTTAAAAGAAAAGGCAACTTGAATATTATTTTCAGGTGGATGGAGCTAAAAATACAGTAGGAGTGAGTCTCTTCTCACTAAACTGGAGAGCCTCATTACAATCCTCAGAGTTTTGCAGGGTGCTTGTACTCTGTTCTTTACAAGGATCTTTGATAGTTTTCGGCCAGAAATAATTGCACCCTGAAAATTACTTAGAGGCCAAGAGACAGAGCTTGTGGAACAAGAGACAGGGCTATCATGTAGAGTTGCAAATTCTAGAAGATAAGGATTTGTTAGAAACTAAATTAAGTCAATCAAGGGAGAAATGATGGTGTAATACTGCTAAATAGACATTAACTTTTGAATCAGTTTCTCCAGTTGCATTATTTAAACTGTTCAGTGAATGACAGACATGCCTCTCCTGACACACTGTAAATCACTACTGATAGACACACTAGTGGCTGCCATTGTCAATGGATTATTAGCAATTGCTCTTAGACTAATTTTCTGACATATCTTTGAACTTTGACAATTCACAGCCACACGTCTAAACACAATTATGGTTGGCTTCTGACAGGCTATAGGAAAGGGGTAAAAATAGCTTGAAGCTATTACCTTATATTCAAAGGCCTTGTCAGTATCCTCTTACGTAAGCCTAGAGTTACTCCCATTTACAAAGCATGTGGAATTGGAAATGTAAATTATAATTTAAATGTAAAATTGTTTCTTTCACCCAGTCTCCAACATTATTACTGAATATCAGAAACAGAGATGATTTAAAATATAACATAGCAAAAAGTTTTACATCTATGTTAACCCTCTGAAGGAAGGAATTTTTCCCCAAACCAAAAGATATTGCACTACCATTTTGTAATGCTGCAAGAGAAAATTAACGACTCATATAACCTCACTGAAGTCATTGATTAAATTCCATCAGGGACAAATTTGAGAACTTTTCATTGAAAGTAACGCTTTCCTCTCCATTGTTTAAAAAATAAAAGTAATGATGTATTTGAATTATTTGTCAGTTTTTAACGAACTGAGAATTATTCTTCTGGAATCTTTCCCAAAACCTAGTGAAAATCCTACTAATCATGTCAGTGGCCTGTAATTGAAGACCTTTTTCATACATGTCTAGTGAAGTCCTTCTCAGTCAGATCCACATACTGTTCTTTCTTAGATATGTAGGTATTTATATCTGTATCATTCATATTAGTTACTTTCACTGGGCTTGTAAAGAACATAAAATAAATGACTGAATCATTACCTTATGCAGCTCCTCTGCAAAAAAATGGAGGGGAAGGAATTTGCCTAATAAAATTCTAAAGAAATTTGTAAGTGCCATATGCAGCACCAGATTTACTGCTTAAGACATTAGAAACCACAATTGAGTCACTCTTTGTTGTCTCTTTTATTTTCTCATTATTTTATGTTCAGCATGAAAGCAGGGAAAATAGTGACATTACTCACTGTAGAAGCGAAAGTGCTGTTAAAGCACAAATTTATCAGAGATTTGATCACTCAAAATTCACATTGAAAGTATAGAAGATGAAATAGACTGGACTGTTGTTAGGTTATTGGACACATCCTGCAAAGGATGATATCCTGACTTTTCATCTCCATCCAGCTTCTGCTCCTGAAGGGAACAAAATTTGCCATAGAATATTCAGATTGAAAAGTATCACCTGGGTTGGCAACATGTGTAGATCTGTAAATTCAGCTCAGATTAATATTAGTTTGCTGAAATAGCATAAGAAGTAAGCTATATTTATAGGTAATGTTTTGTTGCCTTCCGAAAGTTATTTTAGGAGCTGTAATGTAAAAATATGGCACCAGCATGGGTTTTTTCTCGACACTTCATAGCTCTGGTTCAATATATGAGGATAAAAATCCCACTGTCTTTCAGGAAAATGTTGTGTTCTTTTGTGTGTGTGTGCATGTGTGTTCTGTGGAGTTTTCCTGAATCTTTGTGTTCATTAAGAAACTGTATTAAAATAGAAAGAGAAAAATTGCAAATTGAAAACCAATATTTTTTCAAGTCCACCTGGGACTGTGAGTCCCATAAATACATGATTTCCTGTGTAGAGGTGGGAAAAAAGATTTAGGTCCTAATTTTCAAAGAAGATGTAGGTAATATATTCACCTACATTCACTTGGGCAGTGAGTCCATTAAAGTCTGATCTCAGCTGAGCACTTCAGAATATTTAGGAGAAAATCACTTACATACTGTGCAAATAAATATGCAACTAAAGGCGATATTAGTCTTCAATAAAAATCAGTTAAAGTATTTTAATCCAGAACAACTAAAAATAATTATTTATTTTAATAAACACATTAGAAAATACAACATAAAATTTGGGAATCTGAGTGAGGTCAAAGATCCAGCTGGCTCAGTGTGTTTTTTCCAGTGGTGGCTGTATAGGTTTAGGTACTTTTTTCTCCTGAAATAGCCTCCAGCTTTCATCAATCAGGTTGTTGGTTCTACTCAGCTCACTGTATTACACTTAAACAGAAAAGTGGGAAAGGCTAATGAAGACATCTCAAACCATTTGAAATTTTTATAATTTTAAACTGCATTACTAAATAGGCTGAGTAAAGTTTATCATGTTTTGCTGTATGTCAAATTCAACAAACCTTTTAGAGAATGTTACAATAGTGAATCAAATTCCTTAGAAATTTCATTCTCATTTAAAAATCAAACTGAATTATAGAGGAAGAAAAAAATGCATGTCGTACTAGAACACATATTTCTAAGTATGTGTGTATGTGTGAAATTGAAATCATATTATCTTAGCAATTTCTTCAAGTATAATCTCTTCCTGCCATCTCCTCCCAGCTCAGTTACATTTGTGTATTGATAAATTACATAAGTCTCTGCTTGCAGCACATCTGAGTGTGCAGTCTGAAGGAGTGTAGACAACTTCTAGGATAGAATTTTCCTTTTGTCTTTTTTTCCACCCTGCCTTATCAAGAGTAAATAATTTGTGTACTATGACTTGTCCTTTTGACTGCTGATAACCCTGTCAGTCTTCATGAAAGTTAGCACCTGAACTGAAGCTTATTTGTTTGGACGATGGGCATACTGGGGGATCAAGATTAGGCTTTTTTTTTGATCATCTTATTGATAATGAGGAATTAGGGTGAAAAAAACAAGAAACCTGCATTGAGAAAAAAACTTCGAAGCATATTTGTGTCTGAAAAAGTCTTTCAACAGTAAGTAGGTAATTCTAGATGTAGTAAAATAGATGAGATTTTATTGTGTATCTGAGCAGAATTTAGCACCAAATAGGTCAGTTTTACATGACAGATTATTAATAAAATGCCACATACCAATCAGCAGTGGCTGCATTTTCTGAATTTGAGACTGGAATTTTATTATGTATCCTTTCTGTCTGATGCACTTCCTTCCTTTCAGTACAAACCATTCTCTTGTCTACATGGAAAATACACGGCTGTTGTGCCATACAGTTGATGGCATCCACCTTATAAAACTAACATATTTCTGAATACCAGCAGAACAGTAGTACTACAAATCAGCTGTACACAGGGCGTAGTGCAGAAAATGGGAATTACAGTAGATAAGGCTATTTTTGTACCTGTAAATATGTCAAAGGTCATGGAAAAAAATTCCAGTGCGTAGAAGATATCTGACTTCTCTAGAGAGACACAACCAGATAATAAGAAAGTTTTTGTTTTATACTTTAATTCTTTTTTTTTTCTTCCAAAACCACTGATCACCTTTGCAGATCAGTCCTAGTAATACAAAAAAGTAGAAAAGACCTCTTGATATTTGCATTAGTCTTAGAGATAGGTGATATTCACCAAGGGAAAATCGTGCCTCACAAACTTGGTGGCTTTTATGATGGAGTTACAGCATCAGTGGACAAAGGAAAAGCAACTGATGTCATCTACCTGGACTTGTGCAAAACATTTGACACTGTCCTGCACGACATCCTGGTGGCCAAATTGGAAAAAATACGGATTTGGTGGATGGACCACCTGCTGGATAAGGAATTGGCTGGACGGTCACACTCAGAGAGTTGTGGTCAACAGCTCAATGTCCAAAGGGAAACTGGTGACGAGTGGCGTTCCTCAGGGATCAGTATTGGGACCCGTGCTATTTAACGCCTTTGTCTGGAGGGAAGGGGTGCCATCTAGAGGGACCTGGACAGGCATGAAAGGTGGGCCCATGCCAACTTCATGAAGCTCAACAAAGCCAAGTGCAAGGTCCTACACATGGTTTGAGGCATCCCAAGCACAAATACAGGCTGGGTGGAGAATGGCTTGAGTGCAGCCCTGAGAAGAAGGATTTGGGTGTGTCGGCAGATGAAAAACTGAACATGGGCCAGCAGTGTGCATTTGCATCCCAAAAGGCCAACTAGATCCTAGGCTGTATCAAAAGGAGCATGGCCAGCAGCTCCTAGATATTAGGAAGAAATTCTTTACTGTGAGGGTGGTGAAGCACTGGAACAGGTTGCCCAGAGAAGCTGTGGATGACCCATCCCTGGAGGTGTTCAAGGCCAGGCTGAATAAGGCTTTGAGCAAACTGTTCTAGTGGAGGGTCTCTCTGCCCATGGAAGGGGGCTTGGAACTAGATTATTTCTAAGGTCCTTTCCATCCCTAACCATTTTATGATTCTATGATATAACCTGTATAATGAAATATTAGATAATCCCTTTGTGCAGAATAGTTCTTAACAAAGTAAAGAGTGAAACTAGTGTATGATAAGAACAAGACATTACGTGTTTAAAGCTTAGTTTGTTATATCTTTGTGAACTTTTGGGAGATTTTATTAAGTTGGATGTAACTCTTTTCATATCTCAAAATATTTGGGGTTAAATAGTATGATAAATATGCAGTGACTGACATATTCAAGAGAAACTTCTGTGAGGGACTATGTCTTAGGAGAAAGGTAGCAAAAGCTTCCTCCTAAAATGAAACCTAGTCTATAAATTCTCATTGTTAATGAATTTATCTTAAGCTAAGACAAAACCATAGTCACATGAACATATCCTTTGTGTCCTTTTTTCCTTTTCTCAATTTCAGGCTCAAGAACTTTTCAGTGATATGGTAGGGCTGTAAGAGCAAGACTAGAACATTCTCAGAGTGTCTTTTTCAATTCCCTTACTTCTCCACAAAAAATATGTTTCTTTTTATCTTTAAGGTATCAGTTCATGTCAACTTTGATGCCATGTAAGGAGATGTGCTGTAGTAACTTCTGCCATCTGCACGTCTTTTTAAAATGTATGAAGATGTAGGACTGCAGTAATCTGGGAATGTTTGTTGACATTCATATCTTTGGCAGGAGTTGGGTGGAAGCAGATATTCCTTAGAGAGTGTGGTATTCGTACTGTTACTTTTTAAAATAAGTTTAGGAGAGAGTAGGGGAAGCTCCAAAGCAGTGTAAGGTTCTCACATCACTGAGTCTGTCATAGCATCTGCTATATCCGATACCTTGGCTTCACCTGTCTACCTAACCTGGAGTAATTGGCAGAACTGTGACATTTTCCGTCTCCCAATGGATTCAGTACTCTGCTGGGCACAGCATGTGCTTGTAATTTCAGACCTCAAATGTTACTAGAGTCCAAGGTGTATCGCGCTCTTTCACTCACAACACTGAAAGATACAGTGATGTGCATCATCTGCAGTAACCTGTGGAAACACCTGTAGAATTTGGTGACTCAGTTCAATATGTTGGATTTGGTAGTGAGATACAATTCTTTGTTAAAAGTCTGACAGATGCCATGAGCAGGGACACCTTCCACTAGACCAGGTTGCTCAAAGCCTCATCCAGCCTGGACTTCGTCACCTCCAGGGCTGGGGCATCCACAACTTCTCTGGGCAATCTTTTCCCATGTCTCACCACCCTTATCAGAAAAAATTTCTTCCTTACATCTAATCCCGTTCACTATTTAATCTTCTAAATTCTTTAGAAAAAAATTTTGAATCTTCCTTCCCCATCCACCAAAACCATGAAACTGAATCTACATCAGAGTGCAGGCCTGCCACAAAGTCTTTTTCTTAACAAGTTCTTTCACCTCCAGCAGGATGTGTATCAGTCCAGGTTTGTCTTTTTTTTATTAGATTCAGTTAGACATAAAGTTTATTTTCCTAGCTATTTCTGAACCAATTAGTGTTGGAGAAACTAACAAAATGTAAATGGAGATTGTGACAAACGTAGTATGTGGTATTTCTCTAGAACAGATGTCTCCACCATCAGAAGACAGAAGTTCACCCTCCTCCACCTTCTAAGCATATGTTTTTCCACTTGTGTCTGTTACGGCAACTTTCTTTTCTCCTCCTTTGGAGCAGGTGAAGCAGTATTCCATTTACTAATCCTCTTAAAACAAAAACAAAACCCAAGAAATGCATTGTATAAAAATTCTTTGTGTAAAAATATATCAAACCTTGATGATATTATGTCATACCATCTCCATGTTCCTTTCCAGCCCAAGCAGTCTACTCACTCGTTGAGGAAATAGAACAGACACTGATAATGAATAACTTTGAGTTGTGTTCTTGCTTCAGTGGCTCAGTCTGTTATGATCGATTATGATTACTCTCAGGCAGCACTCTTTCCTTATGAAAGGATTGACATGTTGGTGCTGTAGTTATCTGCCTCAAGAAGTACCTTGCTAGCTGAAGTAGATATCACTCCCTGACTTTATTTCAGCCTAGCAAGCCAATCTGAACAGAAAATAAATGGCCAAAATACAATATATGGATGCAGGAGTGTCACTTCAGCTTCATCTGACAATGCTAGTTCCTTTATTTAGTGCAGATTTGGGAGGCAATTCACTGGTGAGGCAACACAATAATCTAAGTCTTATTAAGTACAGCTCTTGAGCTTTAGTACCTGATTCTGTCATAACCAAAGTGCTACAAGGCTCCAGTTATTGATCAGGGAAGAATGATATCACAGGATTTGGCATGATGCCTTGTGAACAAAACGTGTTGAGTACAATTGACCATGCACAGGGTGAAAGACAATAAAACAACCCCTTGAGCTCAGTAACAGCTGCCACATGGCTTTCTCCTTGTTACAGACCATAAGGAGTATGCTGAGATGTGTGAACCACCACAGAATGTTATGCCCTCATCAAAATACATATATTTCTTCATGAAGAGATATGGTAATTTTTACCATCCACTGTCCAAGGAACTGTGTTAATCCTTTATCATACCTCTACCTTTTTTCAGTTCTTTAAGCACATGTGGCAGAACTGTAATAAATGCAGCAGCATGTTTCTTTCTCTCTCTCCTGTTTATGTGTGTAAAATGTCTCTCTCCTTCTTAAAAGTACTGGCATGACTAGAAAGGAAACAATTAGAAAGGGAAGTTGTTGTGGGAAAATGAACCAAACAGCAGCATTTAGTCGTGAATGGGGAATCAGTGTTCAGGCAGTTCTTGGCTACACCTGTAGCTCTGAAGCACTACTGGATACAGTAAATGTTAGATAATTTTTGTACATTTAAATTTTAAATTTGGGTACAAGGTAGTTCTGTGGAGGAAAGGAGGAAGACTCTGATCTAACAGATTCTTCTATTTATATTTTCTAACTTTCATGTGCTTTGGTAGTTTTTTGCTTTTAAGTTGAATATCTGTCAAGAACTGTTGTATGACTTAGAAAGAACATCAGGCACCATGCAGAGAAAAAGAAGGTGCTGAGCCATAATGATTAGAAAACATTTGAGATAAACTAAAGAGTTCTGCTTCTTTGCTAAACACAGAAGGCTTACAAAATTTGGTATGTTTCTGACTAAATTGCGTTGAGGGTAGTATTGCCATGAATTAGCAGGCTAGTTCTTCACCTGCATAGCCCCCTCAGTAATCCCAGGTCATTCAGCAATCTGTTGTTTTCTAGATATACAGTCCTGAATGATAAACACTTCTCAGGTAGAGTTCTAAGAGTTCTAATTCCCTGTATTTGTGTTTTATTTATTTTAAATATGGACTAAGATAAATTGATTTTAAAAATAACTATATGCCTCGGTTTTTCATGTATTTCAAGTCCTGTGCATGAGTGCCTTGCTGAGTTGTGGTGTTACATGGGTACTACAGTACACCTAGCTGGTTCAAAGGGGCTTCATTAAAGAGAAAACCCACCATGCTTTTAGGTAATATTGTTCTTATATCAGTGTTCTTTCATCTTATCTCCTGCCTTGTGTTTTTGGGTGGCTTTTCTCTTCCTGTCTATCCAGTGCTGTTGGATGTTAGTGATAGTTAATGAATAATTTCTTTTTAGCAGCCATTTTTTTTTTCAGATTGATTCTCTGTTTTCTCATAGATGGTATCTGGCAGATACATAATGGTGACAATTATTAAGCAAAACTGGGTAGACTCAGAATTTTAACCATTAAACTGCTTCTTTGACCACTGATCAAGATACATTTGCTTTCCAAGCCAGATTTTGTTTCTAGATTCTTTACAGAACAACCTGGAAAAGGATGGTATTGGGAAGAAGGGCTTCAAAAACAGGGCCATTTCATAGAATAAATAAGTGGCTAGTCAGGAGTCTGTCACTTACTCTTAATTAAGTTGCTTCATCTGGAGAGCTCACAGTTCTAGTCAAAGTTGGTAGGAATCCTATGCAGCTCAGCTCAACCTTGGTTTACTAACATGTGCCAGCAGCTCACCGTATTTTATTCCATATAACGTAAAAAACTTTTATATTCTAATTATTATTCAAGAAACTAGGAGGCAGAGATCTTAAAAGAGGGTTATAACAAATGTTTAGGCCAAAATTTAGTTTGGTCTTCAGGGCTTTTAGAATCGCACAGATATGTAAAGGTTACAGCATCCTAGTCCTTTGCACTGTTGCTACAATATTCAGTTATATAGTAAGAGTGAATTATTTACTTGCAGCTTAATCTCATTCATCTGTTCTTGTTTATGATTTTCTTGCTCCTGTGTTTACGCTTGACCTAGTTTTCTTTGCACTTGCATCTACTGCAAGCACTTATAACAAAATCAGCTGGACACAAACCAGATATAAATTGTTTAAAGATTCCCATGGTACTCTTCTGCCCTATTCTGCTGGTAAAAATGACCAAAGAACATTCTAAGCTATCAGTGAATCTATTTTATTTCATTATTGATACTTCACTTGGTGAATGCTGTTATTATCAGACATATGTGCAGTCTTGAAGATTTAATGGCTTTTATATAAATGTATTGAAAAGTGTATTTTAAATTAATGAATATACACAAGTAGATTAAACAGATATTATTTATACAACTCTTAAAGAAAACCACTATTTCGTTTTTCTAGACATCCATGCTCTTGTAGTAAGGCTACAGGTTCATTTAATGTCTTATTAAGTCTTTATTCTCCTCAGTTAGGTGATTGCTAGTCTGCATTGAAGATTTCTCCAAGTTTCCTACTGCAGAAGAAAAGATGGGTGGGTCTGGAACAGATAAGCTACTGCTTTGGAGTCCAGACCACTGTGATGGTTATAGAAGAGTGCCAAAACTGGCTGGAATCTGAGACTAACTCTCACAGATAGATGAAAGCCCCACCACTGGCCTTTGCTTTGCAGAGCTGAAGCAAGGGCAAGACAAGAGAGAGATGCATAATTAAGACAAATGTGCTGAAACCCTGGCAACTGCTGCTACCATTGAGGGTGGTGCCATTGTAACTCCATAGCAGTTGAGTGAACAAGAGATGGCAGCAGCTTGAAAGACTCTGTGCCTGGAGAAGAAGCGACAGGGAAGCACCCTGTGGTGCTTAGAAACTCTTGCCACGATTTGAACTCTATTAGAGACTGTGTGTGGCAGGGGTAGGGCATATCTGAGCTTGTGATTGATTTGTGAAATGCAAACAAAGTGAGACCTTCTGTGGACTCCTGATGTGAAGCAGGAAAACTCTCTCAAAGCTTGACAGTGCCAGTGTGGATAGATATTTTTGGGCCAGTTCAAGTAATCAGCCAAAGATTTCATCTTTGCCCAGGCACTGGTTGTTGTAACATTGACACATGACCGGTTAAAATCTAACACATCTTGCAAAACCTATTCATATGTGCATATATAAAAGTGCATGTAGATAGTAGTTTTGGAACTGGGAAACCCTGGTCTTATTCAAATAAGGATGGTGAAATGCTTATCATGTCACCTTTTGATATTTATTTATTTTTTCCAGTGTAATCTGGTATTTAATTTGCTTCTTTTGAAATAAAACAACAGATTTTGCAAGGAATTTGGGTCATATCACCTTAGTGACTGTTCTGACAAGAGATGCTTCTAGCCTTCATAAAACTCTGCATTTCAGAAAACTGTGTGCTATATGATATACATTCTATGTTACATACCATATACAGCATACTATTTTTTCAAGGCTTTTTATTGTTCTGCAATTTTTTAATGTTCGTATTGCAAAGTACTTCAGGTACTACATAAGGGCAAATCAGTATTTTTATCTGGAAGTATTTCACTGAACAGTTCACTTAAAGATTTTTTAAATTTTTTTTTTACTTACACACATACTAAGTTTTTGAGAGATTGTTTTAATGAATTATTCTTGTGCTAATATGAACACTGCACCATAACATTTTTCCTTTATTCTGTGAAATTATAATAGACAACCCATTTGAATTAGTTCTTGAAATCTGATCAAATGTTCCAGATGTTCTAGTACGAACACTACCGTTTCTCTGTGATCCATGTCAGAAATGCAGCTGTCAGTACTAAAGCACACCTGCCACCAGTTTGCTGTCAGCAAATTGTTTTTCAGTTTTTTTAGGAAGCGCAGTAAATTGCCAGAACAAAGCTTTGGTCTTGTATTGAACCCCATGTCATACTTCAATCCACAATCTGTAAATCAACAGGTTTAAGGAAGCTTATATTGGAATAATCTTGAGTCTGAGAAGTCACACACTAAAAAATTCTGTTTCAAAATAATGCTGTGAATATCTCAGAATGTACATGTACCGCTGTTGAGATGTAGAGTGTGTAGTTGAGAAAGGAGAACGGGTCTTACTGCGTTCAAGCAAACATTTCACTTTACCACAAGTAGTACTGGAAGCAAGAGAAATCCATGGGTGATTATCTTTCAAATTAGGTTGGGTATGGTATTGGATTTGAAATAAAAGTAGACAGATTTTCTGAGGAGCGGTACATTTATGTATGCCAAAAATGCATTCAAAAACTAAACCATTGACTTTCTAGATATTCTTTCACTCTGTCTCATATAAACTATGGCTTCTGGTGCAAGGTTTTAATCTGGTACCCTCTGGAGAATTTAGTCTCTAGACCATGCAATATAATTTTTTGTTACTTAAGATTCTGAGGAGTTGAGGTATAGCACTTTTTTACAGTATCACAAGTTGTAAAACTTGAACTGTATTCTCCCAAATGAATGATTAGACTTTTGTCTGCTGTACCACCTTGCTGGAGGCCTTATGGTTTTTAGCTCTGTTTGTCAGTTAAAGATTGTGCAATCAACCAGCCACCTGATGCTTTTATCTCCTAAAATAAAAAGATATTTTGCAGGTTGGGGGGAGTTTTTTACCTTCTTTTTGGAACTTTTTTTTTCGTGAGACAGTTTTTAAAAATATGCAATAAACGTGCATTTGAGATCTTGTTTTTAAAACACTGTATTGCAATTGAATGCTATTGTGACAGCTCAAAAAGCCTTAGCTCTTTTCTAGGCCTCTTTTGTTTAGGTGCTTATCATTTCACTCATCATATTTTCCCACTCCTGCTTTCTACTGGCTTACCACAGAGATTTAGAATTACATGAGTGAAATTGTCTGTGCTTGTATGTGAACAGAATTGTACACTGAAAGGACTAGATAGCATAACTCCCGATGGAATATCTGAACACCCGTTTCACAGAGATGACTCTCCTTCCCCTTGAGACACCATGCTTTACATATTTGTGGATATCTGGAAACTCATTCTTTTAAAGTAGCATACTAGTTTTAATAGAAATGGCAGAGTACTGTGGATGCAGCAGTTTCACTTTGCTTGGATTAAAATGATTATGGAAAACTCAGTCACTAACCAAGGCAAACTATGCATTAAGCAGACTTGTGTGTTATTAAGTATAGAAAGCCTGTTAATTTGTCAGCCTCTGCATAGTGGAGACTTTCCTAAATTAGAAGGTTTTTATCTGCTTTAGTTGTGAAAACTTTTGCCAGTGCCATAGTCTATAAAGGAATTGCTTAGTCTCCAACAAAAAAAGCTTATTCTCTTTTTTTCCTCCCCCTTTTTTTTACAGCAGGAACTAGATATTTCTCATGCCTCAACCAACTATTTTTCTGTCCATGTCAAGCAGTACAATCCTAACACCCAAATATGATTGCCCAATCAAGAATCAAAAGTCTGACAGTTTCAGAACCCTTTTGTGGCTTGCTTTTGCACAATGGAGGGGTGTCTTTAAGCCTGCTATTAAAAACCCTGCTCTACAAATAAGTTTGTGACATGTTAATCCTCCTGCTTCACATCATATAGCAAGTATTGTTGGAGGTGTTCCAGCACACAGAATATATGTACAAAATGATGGGATAATATGGTTCAGAAGAAACCTCTGGAGATCATCTTCATTTACCTGCTCAGTGCAGGGCCAATGCCAAAGTGAAATCAAGTTGTTAAGGGTCCTGTCTATAAATGTTTCGGAAATCACCAAAACAAGAATTTCCACAGTCTCTCTGGGCTTAGCTTTGGGCTTTTGTTCTAATGCTTAGACAGAATACTTTATGATTCTGTGTGTTAGCTGCTGGTTTTCAGGCAATGACTCATTATGACTTTCTCACAGCTACATTGAGGATGCTCTCTGTTAAAGATTGCTATGAAAAGGTTGATAAATTGCACTGAGGATACCATGTTTAACTAACGTGTGTAACTCTGGCTTGTACTTGTTCATGCATGATTCAAGATCCTCCAGGAATCTGGAGATCACAGTTTGGAATTTTATGAGTAGCAGAATGTTTACTTTTTCAATTAATACAGAATGATTACTTATCCTAGTGAAAAGCTTATAACATTAATAAGTTTATAGCTTAATAAATGGAGGCTAAATCTAGGTAAAATGTGACAGCAAATAACATGAAGAAAGTGGCTGATTGCAAAGTTCTTAATTCTCTGTCTTAAGCTAATGTTAGAATCTACTTTCACCTTTTAAAATGCTCACTAATTTCAAATCATATTACTGACATTAATTAAGAATGGAATTACAATGAGAAGTATATAAAATAAAAGAAAAAAATGTGAAAAGACTGAGATTTCACTTTCATAAAATGCTGATGGACACATTTAGACGTTTAAACTCCTCCTGATATGTGTTTGAAAAGAATGCTTTTCTTTTTGCCGTCAAAAAAACCCAACGAAACAAACAACACCCTAAGTATTCCACTTATAGAAAATTCCTAGCCATGCTGACTTGGCCATTGAAAAATATTGTTAAAACCTACGAATAACTCAAACTGAGAAGAAGTTTCAGTTTTAGGTCATCTGACAAATTTAACACTGAACAGCCAAGAGCAAAAATCAGACTCCCTTTTAGAAAGCCGATCAACCAGCTGGTCAATAAGATTTTTCACTGAAGTTTATCCTTCCTGGACTAGAAAAGCTATAGTGGAACACAAAATCTAGGCAGCTTCTGAGATACAATCCACAAACTGGGCCTTTTATGGCTAAAACCAGGTGAGATGGTCCCCTGTCTGTCTAAAAACATTCAGATTAATATTGCATAGGAAGGACAAAAAAAAACCAAAACATGTAAAGCTAAGGCTTTTATAAGCATGCCTTTTTCCTGTTCTGCAATTCAGTGTGAGCTTGCCATGTTAGCAGTTTAATTGCCTCATGGAAAAACATCTAAAGGGCAGTTTTCCATTAGCACAGAGTCGTTACAGGTGCTCTTATAGGAGTTGTGCTCCTTATCACTGTGAGACACAGATTTAAAAAATATTGTGGACGGAATACATGTGGTAAAGCCAAGAATAAGCTAATCTTCCACTGCACTGTCAGTTCTTTATACACCTGAATATACTCATTTTGTGTGGGAATAGTCAAGGACTTTTCTTACATATTGTAAATCGTTTCCTCTTTGGAGAACACACAGGATTTGGGGATAAAGATAATATTTACAGATAATAGATAGAAAACACCTCAGCCACTTCCAAGTATTGCTAAATAGGCTTCTATTAATTTTCTAAGAAATCAGAGGAATATTAAATGACCACTTGGGAAGAAAGAAAAGAGACAATAGAATCCACGAGCAAGAACTGTACAAATTAGTGCCTATGAAGGTTTTTACATATGTCCACAGCTTCTTCTGTGACATAATCCTAAGCAAAGAACATTATATTATGTCATGTATATAGAACAATAGCTAAGATTAATTTCCATCCAGAGAGCAGATTAAAATTGATTTAACATATTTTGAACATATTTTGCTGAGCACAGAATTTGACACTTGCCTGACAAAGCTTTCCCCAAGACCATAGATACACAATGAAAATATTGTTTAAGTGGCAGTCTACTCAATTCTTTACTACTTCTGTCTGAAAAGTTGGGGCAAAGTAAGTAGTTTATGAAACTTCATTGTATCTTGTTGCTAAGACTAATAAATTTACATATTTAAACAGAATTTTAAGGGAAGGAAAGTATGATATTGGGATTAGCATAGAATAGCAGAAATTAAGTTCTAAATAATTCATGAATTATTGAATGCAGAAATTTTATTTCTGTATTTTAAAAGTAGATATAATTAAGAATATTTTCAAAGGGAAAAAATGGACAGTATGCTGTATATGCTATTACAGATACTCATCTGTTTCAAGAGCTCAAGATATTTTTTGCATTAGCTTAACTATTAAACACAAATATTCATCTTTATTTTTATTTACATTTAGTTTGTAAATATTGTAGAAATTATTTGGTGCATTAGGAAACATTGATGTTACACAACAATGCGTAACTGTAAACTTCAAAATATTTTCATCTGCAATACAGTCACCTTAAAAAAAAAAAAAGAAACAAAAAAAATCCAAACATACACGACCAACACATACTTTTTGCTCTAGCTGCTGTTAATTCTAAGTTTGGATTTATCCACATAGTTTTGTTGGGATATAGGCCGTATGTTTTATTTTTCATAAGTCCAAGTCTTGATCAATCAAGTAATGACAGGCTGACTCATGTGATTACATAGACGACAGTATTTTGATATGTAGCCAATCCACTGAAACAGCTTTCCAAAGAAAAATGTGTTGAAGGGAACCAATGAAAGGAGAAATGGCTTTGGAAAAAATAAGGACAAAAAAATCACTCTTTGTACTTAATAGTTGTCCAAGAGACAAATTGCCCGAAAACTTGCTATCTACCCAAAGAGAAATGTTCCTTCCAAAATTTTTAACAGCTTCATGTGGGTATTGCTTCAAATGTTCTCTAAAATAGCAATGCCAGCTTTTTAGCCCCTGAACTAGAGTATGCTCTTCTTTTGCAAATAACAGTCTAAAAAGCTAATGCTGTAGGTGAATTTGTCAAGATGTGAAAGCAAAAGAAAATGCTTAGAAGCAGAGACTGATTACTTGCCAGTTGTTCATGTCACTGAAAGTGCCAAATGCACCAGTTTTTTTACTAACCTGTTTCCATTCTGCTGTTAATAATTGTAGATATGAGCTCTAAATTAACACTGCGTAATAGATTTTTTGACAGTATAACCGCATTAATCATTGTGTATCTTACTTCGGAGGAAAATTCCTGTTTTGATATCAAATCTTTCACCAGTCTCCTACAAAAGGATTTCCAGGGGGTGTATCCTGGGCAATTTCCATCTGACAGACAAACATCTGACATTTAGCAGTGTGAAAAATACTCCGTTCTGTTTCCCAGCATTTCAGCTCCTTCTTGACTTGACTGCTACCCAAAAAGGCGAAAGCATGCACCAAACTTTCGTTCTAGCAACAAGAAAGTTTTAATTGAAAACAAGAGTGCCAGGTTTGAACACAGCATCAGCAGATTAGCAGTTAAATTAGAACGGCCTTTTCATTTAAGTTCCAGTGTTGATATGTCACTGTGCCCTGTCACTTTGAAAAGCAATAGTGCTTTGTTATCAGTGCTGAGCACAGGCAACCACCTGATGTAGAGGCAGACTAAAATAGGCTGCCAGGGTGATGAAGGCACCACACACATGTGGCAACCTCCTTTGTAGGGAGATTCAGAGGGGTGGTGCTGACGCACCACTCTGCTCAGACAAACAGGCTGATCATCTCCCAGGGCCTGTTTTCCTGACATTTAACAACAACAGAAAAAAAGAACTAATGGCAAAAACGTTCATCCTAGTTCAGCTCAAGGAATATAAATGGATTCAGAGACATGGCAGTGTTTCTCATTAATAAATGATTCCTTGCATGCTTGCTTATCATCGTTTTTGCTAGGAAAAAGCTTTGTGGGAATAGTCATTGTTGAGAATTCTGTATGTACAGAAGTTACAACATTGAGGTTTTAGATGCAAAGGGGGTATATGAATGTTATTCTCAGCTTCCATGATTAGGAATTAGTATGATTCTTTTAAAATTTGAAGTCACTTTTTATACAGTTCCAGCCTGTACTGCTTTGCTAGAAGATGGATTTGATTATTTCTTTCCTTCTCTTGTCCTCACTGTGAGTGTCTTCTTGGGCCTGTCATGGAAATCTAAATATCACTCGTATGATATTTTTTTTTGGTCAAATCTTATCAGATGCCTGTCTTAATTCTTGCAATAAAAAAAATCTCATGTGTTCTCCACTTGGCATAACAGAGGGAAGAGATGTAGCTTGTCTTTTTTTCACCTTTCTTGTCAGACAAAACTGGGCCATGTTGGAACTAAGTGTTTTATAGTTGCACAGCAATTTCATGGGAGGTACAGGTTCTCTCATCTTGGTTATTTGCCTGACTGCCTCTTTTTGCATAAAATAAAGTTTTAATTCTGTTTACATGGGCTTCAAATGTGTGCATGTTTGGAACAGAGGAGGCAGAGAGGACCTGTTTTTTTCCATTTTCCTCTTTTGCATTTGTAAGAATTTTTAAAATCAAGAAAAAAACATAAATTAAAATAAGGTTTAAGCAATTAAAATTTTTATTTTAAGCTATTCAATTTGTCTCATAAGCCTTGCAGCTGCAACACAGTGTTAATTGAAAAGCCAATTAATCCAGCAAATCTGGGATAAAAGGCATGAAATACAAATGAATTTATCCTAAACAGCATGCATACAATTATTAATAATACCTAACAACCACAAGTCTTATACCAACCACAAGTAACTGTTGTAGTAAAAACTTTTGTAGCAAAAATATCAAACAGAATCAAGTAGCTGTGCTGAATTTGTAAAGAAGATGAATTTTCTTTATATACATGTTAATCTACAAACCCTTAATTTCCATAGATTGCAGATATATAAAAATAATTTTAAACTGCAGTTTTTTCAAGTTTTTTTCAAGTTAAAGCATGTCAAAGTAAAACATGACTGTAGTTGGTTGCATACATAAGGAATGTTTCTAGTTGCATTTTTACTTCTGGCTACGACAGTAGTTAAGGCAAAGAGAACCACAACTGGAATAGAAGTCTTTAAATTTTCCTTTTTTTTTCTTTTTTTTTTTTTTAATAGCTTTACCTAGTTAAAACTGAGAGATTGAAAATACTGAGTATCATTGCATGGGCATGATTTAATTTAGGGTCTTCACTAAATTGACTGATTTCAGGAATTTTTCAGAGGCAGAAACTCCAGAAAAAACGCACACTTTTGTTCTCCTTTTCTGCCTTTCTGCTAAATATATTTCATTCATCCCACTTGGAATCTTCCAAGGCAGATCCGCAAAGCATACAACAGTTCCTATTTTTAATGAATGCACTAAGACAGGTAATGTCATTAAGACTGCAAAGGATCTTCAAGTATATATGAACTAAATGAAATTCAGTCGGGCGTGACAAATTTCGTTGAATTAAATCTTGTTTTAAAAAAAGTATTTTTTCTCTCTGAAGGTCATTGCATGCACTGTCAGCCACTCAGAACTCTCAAGGTAGCTATTAGATCAAGGGGGAGGAGGTAATACTGCAATTCTACAATACATTAAAAACACAATAAAGCACTGTGGGAAGAGTAGCAGGAAATATACATCTGCAGCCAAACAGAAGCAATTTGAATCATTGTTTGTTTGCATTCTTACTAATTGAAAAGGAGACTATAAAAGAGTCCAGAGGCTATAATTGAAATGTATTTGCTTGCTTGGAGCTGGTGGAAGATGGGGCATACAAAGAAGAAAAATAGCTTGTTTTTACTGGTAGTAGAGAAGAGGTTTTTTTCTAATTTCCTTTACATTTTAAATGCTTTTTCTCTATGCTTAACACTTCTATACAATCAATTTTGCAATGTTTTAAAACTGGAATTACATTTGCTTTACAGCTTTGACATGAACAACATGTGAAATATTAAATGTCTGTCTTGCAGAATTTCTGAGTTATCTATCTACTTCTGGTAAATATAACCTGTAATTCAAGGTATATTGATTGATTTTACTGCAATTTTTTGAGCTTCTATTGTCATTATAAAGTTCAGTAAAAGGGAATTGAGTGTCAGGAAGAAGGCTGCAGATGTGTCCTGTTCTTGTTTCTGGGATGTATGGAGACACCTAGAGTAAGAACCCCAGAGTGACTGAGGCTGGTTGGCACCTCTGAAGATCATCTAGTTCAACCCTTTGCTCACACAAGGTCAGCTACAGCAGGTTGCTCGGTTCTGTGTCCAGGCAGGTTTGAGTATTTCCAAGGATGGAGATTCTACAACCCCTCTGGGCAGTCTGTGCTAGTACTTGGTCACCCTCACTGTAAAAAAATGTTTGCTCATGTTCAGAGGCATGTGATATTCCGGGGTATGACCTGTAAAAAATCACAGTACAAAAGCTTTCTCTTGCTGGATGAGGAATTGGCTGGATGGTTGCACTCAAAGAGTTGTGGTCAATGGCTCAATGTCCAACTGGAGATACACTGCCACCCCATGTTCAGTTTTTCATCATGCCCAAAACCTTCTCCTTAGGGTTGCACTCAAGCCGTTCTCCACCCAACCTGTGTTTGTGCTTGGGATTGCCTCGACCCATGTGCAGGACCTTTTACTTGGCCTTGTTGAACTTCATGAGGTTTGCACAAGCCCACTTCTCAAGCCTTTCCAGGTCCCTCTGGATGGCATCCCTTCCCTCCAGCATGGCGACTGCACCACACAGCGTGGTGTCATCAGCAAACTTGCTGAGGGTGCACTTGATCCCACTGTCCATATTGCCGACAAAGATGTTAAATAGCACTAGTCCCAGTACTTGTCCCTGAGGAACGCCACTTGTCACCGGTCTCCATTTGGACATTGAGCCATTGACTGCAACTCTCTGAGTGCGACCATCCAGTCAGTTCCTTATCCAGAGGGTGGTCCATCCATCAAATCCATGTTTTTTCAATTTGGTCACCAGGATGTCATGCAGGACAATATCAAACACTTTGCAGAAGTCCAGGTAGATGACATCAGTTGCTCTTCCTTTGTTCACTGATGCTGTAACTCCATTATAAAAGGCCACCAGATTTGTGAGACACGATTTGCCCTTGGTGAAGCCATGCTGATCACCAGTCACCTCTCCTTCATTTTCCATGTGCCTTAGAGCCTTCAGGAGGATCTGCTCCATGCTCTTGCCAGGTGAGACTGACAGGCCTGTAGTTCCCTGGGTCTTCTTTTTTTAACCCATCTTGAAAATGGGGGTTATGTTTCCTCTTTTCCGGGTGAAGTTCCCAGTTAATGGCTTGGCAAATTATTTCTTAAATTTTTAAATTATCAAATTTATCTTCTCTGTACCTCATCTGTCTGCCTGTGAGAATGTTAGGAGAGACAGTGATGGAATCTTTGCTAAATTCAGGATCAGTGACATTCACTGCTGTCTGCTTGTTCACCATTCCAGTCACCTCGTCATTAAAAGCTATGAAGTTGGTTAAGTGTGATTTTCCCTTCATATATCCGTGCTGAGTACTCCTAGCTGCCTTCATGTCCTGCACATTTGGAAATGGTTTCCAGAAGGATTTCCTCTGTCACCTTCACAGGGATCAAGGCAAGGCTGACTGGCCTGTAGTTCCTCAGATCCTCCTCCTTTCTGTCCTTGAACAGAGTGATCTTTACATTCTTCCAGTTTTCAGAGATCTCTCCCAGTCAACACAGCCTCTCAGGAACTCCAGAGTGGTCTGTCAGTGACATGAGCAAACTCCCCAGCACCAGTGGATGAAACCCACCAGGTCACATAAGCTTGGGTGTGTTCACGTTGTTCAACTGGTCCCTAACCTAGTCCTATCCTACTGGACCAAGTGTCCTGCTGGTCTCAAGTACCTGAGTCTCACCCTTAGAGGTCAAGGCAAAGAAGACATTGGGTGCCTCAGACTTTTCAGTGTCCTTTGCCATCAGGTCCCTTGTCTTGTTCAGCAGTGGGCCTGCATCTTGCTTTGTTGTCCTTCTGCTTCTGATATACCCACAGAAACCATTTTTTTCCTTCACGTCCCTTACCAGATGCCTCTAGGTGGTCTTTGGCCTTACTAATTCTGTCCCTACATGCTTGGACAGTGTCTCTGTGTTCTTCCTGGGTCATCAGTCCCTGCTTCCACTGTTATGTTGCAATTTCTTGTCTAATTTTTCTCAGGACCTCTATGTGCCTCTATGGAGTATTGCATTTTTAATAGACTAATGTTTATTTTGTGGGAAGGAGAAAAGAAAGGTCCTGGAAAATAACACAGGACATGCAAAATGTCTTAAGATTCAGTAAAGGGGGAACCCACAGCAATAGTAGCATCCTCTGAGAGAACCATCAGGAAAACAGTCATGTTGTTGAGCTGATGATAAGCAGAGTTTCTTATAGAAACAAAATGGATTTCCTGGTATTTGTTCAATCCAGGAAGGCACTCTAAACCAGTAATTTGGAAAGACAGAACAAAATAAAACTGTTTCAGGAAGGGCCAAAAAGATAGGGTATATTTGTGTACAAATCCTTTCTTTTTGCTGCCTATTCCTGAAAAACTGAATTTAAATCTGAATTTATTTTTTAGAATTCTTGACTTAGTTAATAAATTTTCTTCCCTAATGAATGATAAATTTAGAAAGTTGTCTTGGGTCAGGGCCACCACCAGTTGCTCCCTCCCCTCCCCTGCCCACCTTTCCCCCTGCTGGTAGGATGGGGAAAAGGATAAAAAAAAGGTGGAACCTCGTGAGTTGAGGTAATAACAGATTTTAATAATACAATACAAGAAAAAGGAGAATATAATAATAAGACAAGACACAGAATACCAATAAAAACACTGATACAATGGAAACTTCTCACCACCAAGATGCTTCACTAAGACCCCTCATCTCTCTCCCATCTAGCTTCCCCTTATATCCCAGGCATGACATCAGCATGGTATTGAATATCCCTTTGGCTAAGACCACCTCCCAGCTTCTGTGAAAAAAAATAACCCTATCTCAGCTGAACCCAGGACAAAAGTGAAAGTCCATTTACCAGGCTCCTGCATATGAGAATACGTATAATTCTTTAAATCTCTGCCCAGTTTGGAATCTGAAAATTTTATGCAATTGTATCTGTTTTGTCACTTCATCTTGACACTTCATTAGGTTTACTGAGTCCCAGCAGAAAGATAAATTTTCAAAAGTGCAAATCTGTCTGTAAACACTATAAAATGATTAATATGTTTATTTCATAGAAACTGTCAAGTCTAGGAGGGCATTCTTTCTTAGTTGCCTCACTGAGCACTTTTGATAAGAAGTTATCTCCTAAAATCTTCAAGACTGTCCCATGCCTGTCAGTGTTTAAGAGGCATTTGAACAATGTCCTTAATAATATGCTTTAACTTTTGATCAGCCCTGAATTGGTCAGGAAGTTGGACTACATGGCTGTTGTAGGTCCCTTCCAGCTGAAATAGTCTATTGCATTCTATATTGTTCTCTTCTGTTCTGTTCAAAAGATACATGAACTACATCTGAAGAATTCAGATTCACAAAAAAAAAAATAAAAATCCTTCTCCTAAAAAGTAATGGCATCAAATCCAATCTATAGAATCATAATTTTCTCCAAATTTGCTGTGTATAACTATTACTGCACCAGCTCTACAAATTTTGACTTATTCTGCAAACTTTACAAAAGATGGGGAATAAAGAAAGGTTTATTACCTCATGTGACACTGTTTAAGACACAGTCTTGCTGATTTCAAGACCGAAATTAGTATTTCTGAATGGTGCTGAAAAGTGTAAAATAGATGTCGACACTTTCTCGTTGACTTAATTGCACAAAGAACATATGTCCCTATATCCATCAAACAATAATGAATTAAAAAAAGAGAAAATCTTTGTAAACCAATAGATACATGCACTTTGTTGATGTTCCAGATCAGAGAGGTGCCCAGTCTTCCTCCTACTCTTTTTTCTGAAGTTTGTGTAGAAAAGTGCCTGATACAATAACTGGAGCAGTAGCTGTATGTTGAAAACTATGCAAGTCACAAGAAAAAGTTCTCAATAACATAGCTAAACAAATGATTTTGTAATAGAGCTGGCCAGTTTAACAGCATGACAAAAATGAAATTTAAGATTAACTGGGGAGTAATTTTACCAAAAAAATTTGTACTAAAATTGAAGTAATCTTTTATTATGACACCATGCTTTTTTCAAGAAGTATAAAGTATCCAAATCTAAGTAGAAAAAAAAGACCAAAAAAAGTTGCATCCCTGCCATACAGATTGGCTTTAATGTCCTTCAGCCTGGTTTGCTTCAGCACACTTTCAGATTCAGATAATCTGAACATTTTAATATAAATTGAAGAAAAACTTAATACAATTTTTCTGTTTTCTAGAACAATTAAATTGTGTTGACTAGAGTTATTCTCCTCTCAAAATATCCTAAGGCACATACATGAAATGAAAAAATGTTTAGCTCAATTTCTTCCTTTTTTTTCTTTTTTGTAAAAGTGAAAGCAATTATTTTTATGGTTTGTAATGTGAAATGCTTTGTAACCACAAATATAGTCAGCACTATTAGTACCAGGACAGACAATTAAAGTCATTCACATCAGTTGGGGCAGCTGCAGAGAAGGAAACTGTTCTTTGTGAGCATAGATGGTAATTTGCAATTAGAAACGTAGATTAGGTCATAGAGGACATTGTCAAGCCACTTTATGAAAATTTCCAGTGAAGAGAGATTCCACTACTTTTCTATGCAACCTGTTCTAATGCTTAACTGCTCTCCCAATAAAGACTTTGTTTATTGAGTCTATTAATCCTTGCCACCATGTATCTAAAAACCTTCAGTTTCTTCATAACTACCTTCTAGGTACTGAATGGCCATAGTCAGATTTCCGTCAGGGATGCCTCTTCTCCAGGCTGAATAAGCCTTGTGCTTTCAGATGTCACGTTCTTCAATCACTGAAGCACCTCATTAGCTGCTGGACTCTTGGATATTTCACAGTCTCTCTTAAACTCCAGGACCAAAACTGTGCAAAATATTTCATCTGTGCACTAGTAAGTCATTAAGGGATGGAAGCATCTGTCATACAAAGAGAGGCTGAGAGAGCTGGGACTGTTCAGTCTGGACAAGAGAAATCTCAGGGGGAATCTTATCAATATGTATAAACAACTCAGTGGGAGTGTGTAAATACAACAGAGCCAGACTCTTCTCAGTGGTGCCCACTGAAAAGTGCAAGAGGCAATTGGCAAACCCAGAAAGATGTGAAATTCCATCTGAACTTAAGAAAAATGTTGTTACTTCTGAAGGCGGTCAAAAACTGGCAGAGGTTACCCAGAGAGGCTGTGGAGTCTCCGCCCTTAGAGATGTTAAAACCTGCCTGGAACACACCCCGAGCAATTTGTTTTAACTAAGCTTGTTCTGAGGCACTGGATGATCTCCAGAGGTGCCAAGAGCCTCAGCCACTCTGTCCTTCTGTGAAGTATTTAATAACACAGCACTATCACATCCTTTAATCTGCTGTCTGTAATCTTGCTGATGCAACCCAGGACACAGTTTCCCATCACGGGTGCCGGGGTGCATTGTGGATTCCTGCTCAGCTTACTGTCTGCCAGGACACCCAGGATTTCCATAATCAGCATATGGTAATAATCTTTAGTGTTACATGTAACATAAATTTTCACATTACTTGCCAAAAACGCTTCAGTGAATTCAGAATTATACTGGAGATATCATCGCTAGTATTGGAAAACACACTTCTAAGATGTGATTGAGATACTGTCAATAAAGTTCCTTTGAACCTGCATTTTCCCAGATATATTTTCTACTTCTCTCACATGGAAGTTTCTGCTTCAGTCTTGTATCTCATCCATTCCACTTCCATCTAGAAATAGGTTTCTGGGGTTTTACATTCCCTGTTCACAGTAGTAGTAACCAAGCAAATAATTGAAGTAGCAAGGAATAACTGTGTCAAACCAGTTTACCTAGTAACTTAGTATTCTTGCCCTATCCCAGTGATTTTGATCTTCTGGAAGTTCAGAGGGCTATGCACATTTAAAACCAATAATCAACTATGTCTACAGTAAAATTAAAGTAATAAATATCTTTTATAAATAATTTTGGGGCCCAACTGTGGCTTACATGATCATGTGCAAAAGAGTGCTAATAGAAATTTATTATGTACTGAAAGTTAGGCTTTTTGTCTCAGAACTTAGGTCTATTTAAGACAATGTTCATAACTAAAGTAGCTCCTAGACTGGTCTACTGGAGGCTGATGGGATTCACCTGTCAGAAAAAAGGAAGCGCATCTTCAGTCTTAGGCTGGCCAACCTGGTGAAGAGGGCTTTAAGCTAAAGCTGCAGCAGGAGGGGAACCCAAATCCATCCCACTCCTGCCATTTTGCTGCCAGCGCCAGCAATAGATGCCCAGAGCCTGGAGAAGGATCAGAGGTCAGCAGAAATGCACCTGAAGAGCAGCACAAAGGAATGCCAGCCAGTCAGGAGCCCAGCTTAAGTGCCTCTATGCAAATGTAACATGGCATGCGGAACAAACAAGGTGGCATGGGGAACAAACCAGAAGACTTAGAGACATACACATGTCTGCAGGGCTATGACCTTACTGGCATCACAAAGATGTGGTGGGATGTGGATCCTACAACTAGTGTTGGAATGGAAGGGCACAGACTCTTTAGGAAGAAAAGGCAGGGGAGATCAGGAGGAGGAGTCACCCTCTATGTCAGTGACCAGCTGGAATGCATGGAGCTCTGCCTGGGATGGATGAGGAGTTTATGGATTAGGATTAAAGCAAAGACAGGGACAGGAGACATAGTGGGGGTCTGCTAAGGGCCACCCAACCAAGAAGACAGAGTGGATGAGGCCCTCTGTAGACAGATGGGAGCAGGTTGTGCTCATAGCCCTGGTCCTCATGGGGACTTCAACCACCCTGATACCTATCAGGGGGACAACACTGTAGGGCATAAGAAAACCAGAAGGTTACTGGAATGTGTTGATGTTCTCCAAGTGATAGAGGAGCCAACGAAGAAAAGTGCTATGCTGGACCTTGTTGTCACCAACACAGAAGGGTTGATGGGGAATGTGAAACTCAAGGACAGCCTGGGATGCAGTGACCATGAAATGGTGGAGTTCAGCATACTTAGGGTGGTGAGGAGAGTTCACAGAAAACAAAAAAGACATGGACCTGTTGGAGCGAGTCCAGAGAAGGGCCATGAAAATGGCCAGAGATCTGGAGTACCGCCTGTATGAGGACAGGCTGAGAGAGTTGGGGTTGTTCAGCCTGGAGAAAAAAAGGCTATGAGGGGACCTAATAGCAGCCTTCCAGCACTTCAGGGAGGCCTACAGGAGGGATCAGGAGCCACTCTTTATCAGGGAGTGTAGTGACAGGACAAGGAGTAGTGCTTTTAAACTGAAGATTTAGATGAGATATTAAGAAGAATGTAAGAATGGTGAGGCACTGGAACAGGTTGCCCAGGGAAGTTGTGGATACCCCATCCCTGGAGGTGCTCAAGACCAGGCTGGACGAGGCTTTGAGCAGCTTGGTCTAGTGCGAGTTGTCCCTGCCGATGGCAGAGGGTTGGAACTCGATGATCTTTAGGGTCCCTTCCAACTGAAACCATTCTATGATTCTATGAATATCATTCTCATTTTATGGACATATATGCAATATTTTTTGCTACAGGATCCAAAGGCATAATGATTTACAATTTACATTATCGCAGACTGAATAAACAACTGAATAAAACTTGTCAAATTATACTGCTGTATTTAATATGAATGCACATCCAACCCTCTCTGCAAGAAATGAATTGTAATTTCATGCTGTAAGATTTCACAATACAGAGAACTAATCATTAGATTTCCATTTTTTAAAGAAGCAATATAAGGAGAATACAATCAGATCTGTAGTAATTTATCATATTATGTGCCCTAGGCTACGTCAACAACCTTAAAAACCACATTTCTAAGGGCAGTAGAGCTGTTCTACAAAATACTCAGTAGAATTACTCTAAAAAAAGTATAACACCACTAAAATGGCAATCATAAAATGGCAAAGATTTGTACATTATATTGTGCTGTTTTTCGACATTCTAGTTTTTGTTCTAAAACTCACTATGCTTTGAATCAAATTGTGCTCACAATCTACTTGTTTGAATTTTTAGACAGAGAGAGCTAAAATTGGCACTTGATTCTCTTCAATGAACATTTAATACAGTTAAAGTAGTGCCTGAACAATCAAATTCCTTGAGCAATGCTATTCTGCATTGATAATTTTTGGTATTTGCAAAATAATTGCCTATATAAGTAATTGTAAAGGTTTTCCTTTTAGTGTAAGTTGATGGGGATGTAAACCAATATGGGTGTAGGGTTAGTACCAATTAATTACTCCTTATTTATTTTGATTTCTGCTTTCCTGTGGCTGGATATTTTCTTATTTCCTCCAATTAATTTACATTAGAAAACAAGCATTGCTTTAAATTTTGCTTCAAATTTCCCATTAAATTTCCCATAAATTTCTACAGTGCCCATGTAACAAAGGATTACTTTTTGAGTTAATGATTAGGATCATTAGGGAAGAAAAACAAACAGTAAGACCTATTGTATTTTTCATGCTGAAAGCACAGCAGAAAATTTTCTATGCTTTAGTCAGAAACCAGTACAGATTTCTTCAACAGATTACCTACAACGTATTAGAAACTACAATGTATTAGAAACTGTATCTAGTACAGTAGACTTGCAACACTCCTTACATGTGTAAGCAGCTTTGTTAGGGAATTAAAGCATTCCCACCTTAAAAAGTTTAATATCACTTTTAGCACATTATAAAAAAATGAAGCACAAACAAAGGATGAATCAGTGTTAGTTTTTTCTTGGTTTTCATGTTTTTGTACTTTTGTTTTGCAATGTAAATTCGATTAGCAAACAGTACTTTGGTCTATAGATTTTTTTTTAATGTAAATACTTCTTCCTACTCCCTAAGTCAAAAACGCATAAAAGTTAGGAAGTTGATCATTCATTGTTATTACACAGGGTGTTCACACTCATTTCAGCAACAGGATGGTGAAAACGTGAAAAAAGTAAAGTAGCTATGTCTACAGTAAAATTATTATTTTTAGTATTATTTCAAAAAAAGCAACATAAAAGCACATTTTATATCTCTTGTATTCTTAATTGTTCTGCAAGCTTTCCAACAAAAATAAAACCAAAGCAATCTTCTTTACACAAGACCCCAATGAACCTTAAGTTTCGGAAGTCCTCTGGCAGTAAAGATTTCAAAAGTGGCTACAGCCAAAAGATAAACCAAAGTTTTTGTAAATGTCTCACTGGTGAAAAAGTTATTCCTCACTAAATCGATCTTACCCTGCTGACAAGTGACGAAGAGTTAGTCTTATCAATTAACAAGTTTCCTGAATACAATATTCATATTGTACCTGATCAGATATCTGTTTTTTTAACAATGAAACACTTTTAAAACTCAAATTCAAAAGAATTAAGCGTAAGGATGCATCCTCTTCTTTCTCTAGCAGGTGAAATTGATAGGGAGATTTATACACATTGCTCCCCATCCAGTACAATGTATTGCTTACATGAAAACTAGCCTGAAGTTCACCAGGTATCCAAGAATCCTGATGATCAAAATGCCACTGTGTAAATGAACACATTGCCTTAATAGTTTTGAAAATCCAAACACTCTTGTGCTGCATTAGTGCTGCTGATTTCAGGATGCTTCAATGATTTTATAAAAATATATACTATTTGACAGTCAGAGTTGGCCTGATGGAGAGAGAAACGAATGTGACTGGAGATTTTTATATATCAACAAAGGCTCATTTTCAGTTAGCCTTTGTTTTGCTTGTTCTCCTGTAAAGCAACACTGAATACATGGTTTCACTTTACTTCAATATACTTTTCTCTTCTGAATGTGCTATTATTTGATCAGAAGATTCTCAGCTTGAGAGCCATTGCCCAGCAACTTAATAAGCAGTATTTATGTTAGTGCTTATACACGTTGAACTTGATTCTTTCCCTTGTTTTCAAGTCTTTTTTAATTGTTATTGCTGTAGTTCTAGAGTATTTTCTGATATTTCTGGTTTAGTTTTATTTGTTAATTTTATTCCATACCCATAAAAGATGGTTTGCAGTAGCTCTTTCAGTGATTTGGGGTTTGTTTGTTTGTTTGTTTGTTTGTTTTTAAAGCACTTCCGTATTTTTCAATGCAGCATTTCATGACTTAAGCAAATGTGGTCACTTTAGAAGTGCTCCAGTGTCATATCCTTCAACACATATATGTCTATTGCAAGGTGGCTGATTTGGGAGTGTGGGAGTAAGAGACAATTCCCTTTTGGATCAGAAATCAAGTTGTATAAAACTGATGCTCTTCAATAACTGTTCTTCAGTAGATAATGGTTTATTCATTGCAGTTTGAATTGCATGCTCTCACCTAATGACAGTTATAGGTTTGTTTTTCTACAGATACGGTCTGGTTGAAAGCTGCAACCTGCCATCATCTTTTTTCAATTTATAGCAGAGAGATTTTAAGCATGAAATATGACCATTTAGGAGATTTAACCAAAAAATGGTTAAGATTCGGTGGGCAGCTCACACTTACAAGCTCTCCTGGTCCTGAGAGATGTTGTTTCTTATGGAATTTGCATTTATGAAATTGATACAATGCACTTACATGCATTGAACTCATATGTAGGTTGACCTTGGCCAGCTGACAGACTTCCACCCAGCTGGCGACCCTCTCACTCCCCCTTCTCAGCAGGACAGGAGGAGATATTAAGACAGAAAAGCTTATGGGTTAAAACAAGGACAGGGAGGTCACTTACTAATTACCTTCAAGAACAGTACAAAATTTTGGGGAAAGTTATTTTAACTCACAGTCAAAACAAGAACAGAATGAGGAGAAACAGACAAAGCTAAAAGAACCTTCCCCCTCACTCCTTCTGTCTTCCCAGTCTCAATTCCTGACTCCTCTTCCTACTCCCCCTGAGCAGCTCAGGGGAATGGGGAATGGTTGTTGCAGTCAGTTCATAACAGTTTCTCTCTGCCACTCCTTCCTCCTCACACTTTTTCCCTGCTCCAGGATTTTAGTCCCTCACACACCAGGAAACCTGCTCCTGTGTGGGCTCCTCTCTGACAGCTGCAGGGGAATCTGCTTCCCTTAAAACCCCTTGTTGCCAGCACCTGAGCACCTATACCCAACATAATGTACTAAGGTTTTGTGTCTACAGACATATAGGGTGGGAAAATTAGTGCAAAACTTGATTCCTCAGGGATTTGACTTTTCATTACTAGTGAATATCAACAGCAAAAGACTTTATTTTATTTATTGTCAGTACTGGGACCAGTGTTGTTTGACGTCTTGGTTGGAGACATGGACAGTGGGATGGAGTGCACCCTCAGCAAGTTTGCCAAAGACACCAAGCTGTGTGGTGTGGTGGACACGCTGGAGGGAAGGGATGCCATCCAGAGGGACCTTGAGAGTCTCGAGTGCCAATGCAAACCTCATGAAATATAACAAGGCCAAGTGCAAGGTCCTGCACATGGATCGAGGCAATCCCAAGCACAAATACAGGCTGGGCAGAGAATGGATAGAGAGCAGCTCTGAGGAGAAGGACTTGGGGGTATTGGTGGATGAGAAGCTCAACATGAGCCAGCAGTATGTGCCTGCAGCCCAGAAAGCCAACTGTGTCCTGGGCTGCATGAAAAGAAGCATTAGCAGCGGGTCGAAGGAGGTGATTCTCCCCCTTTACTCTGCTCTCGTGAGACCCTGCCTGGAGTACTGTGTTCAGATGTGGGGCCCCCAACATAAAAAAGACCTGGACCTGTTGGTCCAGAGGAGAGCCACGAAATTAATCGGAGGGCTAGACCACCTCCCCTATGAGGACAGGCTGAAAGAGTTGGGGTTGTTCAGCCTAGAGAAGAGAAGGCTCTGAGGAGACTTAATAGCAGCTTTCCAGTACCTGAAGGGGGCCTACAGGAGAGATGGGGAGGCACTCTTTGTCAGGGAATGTAGTGAGAGGACAAGGGGTAAAGGGTATAAGCTAAAAGAGGGTAAATTTAGACTAGACATTAGGAAGAAATGTTTCACTATGAGGGTGGTGAGACACTGGAACAGGTTGCCCAGGGAAGTTGTGGATGCCCCATCCCTGGAGGTGTTCAAGGCCAGGCTGGATGAGGCTTTGAGCAACCTGGTCTAGTGAAGTGTGTCCCTGCCCATGGCAGGGGGGTTGGAACTTTATGATCTTTAAGGTCCCTTCCAACCCAAACCATTCTATGATTCTATGATTCTATGACACTACTGCAGTGCCAAAGCAGAAGTGCATATACTGTGCACAGCAGCCTGGTAGAGCAGGGTTACACTGACCCACTTGGCTGAAAGAACTCCCCTTTCCACACTAATAATGGCCCATATATATTCCAAGAACAACTTTTTAGGTCATGTGTATGACACAAAAAAAGACTAATATAAAAAGATAATGCAGGGTTCCTAAAGAGAATTCACTTGGTAAGGCAGATTTTCCTGATGGAAAAAAAAAGGGACATAAGCATACTATCTTATCTTTATCTCATAATAAAATATAACCCCATGACAACTTTTAATCCCCCTGGTTATGTGCCAGCTATTTGCCTCTCACTTTTCCTCCTTAATGTGTGGCCTATTAATTCCATGCAAGAAAATCTTTCTTCTGATGCTCCTGCTAAAGTTGCATCTCTCTGGAATGTGCTTTGAGGCTTCTGGAAAAAAGTCTTATACACCATTGGAAATTCTTACTTTATGACTGGATGATTGCAAAGAATTTCTTCAATGGTTTATTTGAGGGATGATGCTTAACAGAGGTTGGAGTCAAAATTCTGGACCAATTGATCAAAAGTTGTGATTTATTATAATTTTCCACTCGTGGCAAGGCAAGTAAGGTAAAACAGAACTAAAAGAAACCTGAAAACCCACATAAGGTTGTGTTAAATACTTTTGTATATTATGTATGCATAATATATATTTGATATATTTGATTAATATATCTTGCGCAATATATTTATGCATATTAACCTTTATCATTTCTTAAAAAAAATTAAAACTTGTAATTAGCCAAGTCAAGGTATTTAAAGCTAATCAGCAGGTCTGAACATATGATTTGTGGAAAAAAAAATTTTGGCCCACAGAAATAAGAATTTACAAGTATATTTCTTGACTTCTTAGCTTAATACAAAATTTCAAGGAAAACACATTTACTTTCATGAAGTATACTTAGTAAGAGTCTATATTTGCCTCAGATAATGTAATGATGTAAATAATTGTGGCTTTCACATTTTACATTTTGTTCAATTTCTCTGTCTGCCTCTCTCTTTCTTTTTTCCATAGTGAGATCACTTGTAGGTTTTTTTATATCTGCATAGTTGCGGTGAGTCAGAACAGATTAGGAGATTTGTAATACACTTTCTCCTCACTGGACTGAGAAAGCCTCTTGTTACCGCTTGTAGTTTTTTTTGGTTTTGGTTGGGGAGTGGGGTGAGTTGGGGGTTTGTTTCATATTTTTGTTTGGTTTTTAATGAGGAACTTTCTAGTGTGTTTGAGTTTTCTTATTATATTTCAGCTAGCAGAGAACCCACCTATAGCTGTTAAATATGTGTAATAGGTTTTCATGCGTGCGCATACTTAGAGAACTTGTATGGATGCAATTTACAAGTACTTATGTTGACAGAAATCAGTGAGGGTATTTAATTCATTCATAAATGAACAATTTTTTACTAATGTACAATGCAAATTTTTTCCTGTGAGGAAAAAGAAAATCAAAATATGTTGGTAATTTTTATGGGCACGATTTGTAGTGCAAGTTGTTGATTTGCATTAAGTGTTATTTATGGAACATACCCTCACATCAAGACTGGTGGCATATTCAGTTTGCTAAAAGTGCTTCCTTCTTTTCTCTTCATTGCCTCTTGTCGTGGGTGAAGCAGAGCAGAGTTAATTTTTTTTCCTTTTCCCTTCTCTTCATAAATAGCTATCAAGAAGCTATGTTTTGGATTCCTGCTCAGGAGAGAATTGATAAGAGAAGAACGTTTATAGTTATTGCTAGGATGTTGCTATTTGTTCTCAAGGACGAGATACATTCAGCCTCTCTCCTCTCAATAGACAGAGAGAGAGCCCGGCTTCTAGCTTGGGATTTGCTTTTAAGTCAAGATTGAGAAGCGGGCTGACCAACTATTCCATCCCATGCACATCATACCCAGTATATAGGAGAAGACTCTTCTAGGAGTGCTGTCTTTGCACTTCCGGATTCGTCTCGCTCTGGGGTGCCTGCGTTCGCTCTCCCAAGGCCTTTCCTCCCCCCCTTCCCCCACGGCCGCCGTTAGCTCTCGGCCCGGGACACTTGTTTATCTCCGTTCCGTGAGTTTTGGCATCCTCCCTCTCCCGGAGGATCGTTAGCTGTTTTTTTTTCCTTGCTTCGGTCAGCTCTCGGGCTGGGACGCTTGGGCTGTTATCTCCGTTCCGTGAGTGCCTCCGGGAGCGGTGCACCCCCTTTCCCCCCTTTCCCCCCCCTTTCTGGGGGAATCGTCTGTGCGGTTTCTGGGGATTATTAGCTGGCAACAGGCCGAGCCTTTTCGGGGGGGCAGTATCATTGTCAACAGGCCGAGCCTTCTCGGGGGGGGGGGCAGTATCATTGTCAACAGGCCGAGCCTTTTTTTCGGGGGGGCAGCATAATTTTGTATCACCTATTCTCTCCCTCCTTCGGGGCCATTGGCTGGGAGTGGGCTGGACCTTTGGTCATCAGGTGGGGAGGGGTAGTATCACTGTGTATCACATTGCATCTTTGTATATAGTATTATTTCTAATATTATTGTAGTTTAGTAATTAAATTGTCCTTATCTCAACCCACGAGTCCTCTTTGCCATTTACCTCTTTAATTCTCTCCCCTATCATTGGGTGGGGGCAGGGACTGTGTGAGCGGGTATGTGTGTGGTTTGGCCCCCAGCCAAGGGCCAACCCACCACATTCCTTTCTGGCGCCCAACGTGGGGCACGAGCGGTTGAGATAACGACAGACTCGAACAGACTCGAACAGAGCCAACCCACCACACCTCTGTCTAACATTTCTTGACTCGGTGTCACAGCTTGTCTCTCTCCTAAATCTGAGATTTGGTGTTCAGGAACTACAAACATTTTGCAAGCTGCTGGAAACATTAAAGTTCCCAGCAGATGCCATGTTAGTGATCATAGCATATGGGTTGATTCTAGCATATGTGCTATAGTTTTTACACTGTTGAAATCTGTATGTATATATTGGCATTAGTTTAAGCTCTTCGTATGAAAATGTGTGCAATTCTTTGCTTATTTATTCTTGATACATTAATATCTTTTTCAGGCATGATTAGTTTCTCTGCACATATAGGATCTTCCCTAGAGTAATCTTCAGTCTCAGTAAGAACAAAAACAATAGGAAGCAAATTGTACCCAGGATACTCAGCCATGTTTTCCACTGAGGTCATTAGAGCCCCTGAGTGATAAGTCATCAAGGGAAGAATTTCACTCCAATTGTTTATGTTGCAGATCACTATCTTTTCAAGCAGAAAGTGTTAGAGGAACTTATCCTTTTTTCTTCTTGGAATTAGAAGTCCCTGAGCTGCTTTAAGAATTTAGGGTGTATAAAGAACATCCCATTGACATTTGAGGTAACTTCTGAAGAGTAGAATTACTTTGTTGGAATGAAGGCTTACTACTTCCATGACCCCTAGAATTTTGAGAAACATACTGAACTGGGCAAAGAACTATCTGTATGTTACACCATATTGGTATTGAGACATATATGCAATTACGAATAAGCCATATACTTAATACAGCCTTCCTGTACTGCTTTTACAGAAGAACAGGAAACTGAGTAAACATGAATTTGGGATAGGTTGGGGAGGAAGTGGAAGACTGCTGACTTTCTCTGTTGTTAATAAAGGCTGACTGCTGGCAAAGGTTCATTTCCATCATTGTCTTTCCTCTGCTACCCCCATTTGCTATCCTACTGAAGGACAGTATAGAGAAGGATTTCAAGAAAAGGCAGTCATGACCATTAGGAAAACAGTGAATTAAATATCACCAGTGACAACCTTGTAACTTCTGACATACAGGAAACTAAAGATGTGGATTATAGTTTGGTGGAAGAGAGAAAAATGGGGGATGATACCAAAGTAACATAGCATTGTCTACAGCAGGAAGGAGGTAGAAGGCCACAGGGAGAAGAAAATCAGCAGTAAGATAAGAGACTGACAGGAGGAAAAGTGGCAATTGGTTTACTCATCAAAGATGAAATAATTGTAAAACCAGGAGGAAGACAAGTGAAAACTAGCAATCAGTTAGGAAGAGCATTGCGTCTCTTGAAATTTGAAGATCTTGCCAGCTTTCCTTTTTCTCCACACATGATGAAGGTCTGCTACAGAATACCCTTTAAGAATACCACAGGTCCACACTCCATCACAGAACTGAAAGATTTCTCTTTTCAGGAAAGGAAGGAAAAGGTGTCTTTGAGGAAGGGTAGGAGCATGTGTTAACCTTTGTAGCTAGATGCTAGAAGCATAAAGCTGGGAGGAGTATGGGGAGGAAAGACAGAAAAAGGAGTATCAAAAAGAGAATTGACACTGCGGACTTTGAGTGGAAAGAAGAGAGAAAGGAAGAAGCAACAGGGATGTTCTTACAGAGTGCAGAAAGCTCTTTCAAAAGCAAAAATAGAGCAAAAGAGTGAATAGGTAAGTGGTGTGCAAGAAAAATATGTTTGAAAAGTTAAAAAAACCCACATTGTCTACAACAGAACTACAAGTAATGGTATGGTAGCATGGAATAAAAAGAGACTTACGAACCTTTAAAGTTTTTTTTTCTCTTTCATAAACTCTATCTGAAGCTGATGGTAGGTTTAGGTCTACATTTGTTTCAAGCTATAAACAAAGTCAGCAAGGGAAAAGGAACAGAGTTTCACACTTTAGAAAGCAGTGATCAAGGATAGGGAGAAGAAGATATAGTTTGGCCACACGTTTTGGGTGCTTTTCATATGCTACAATAAAATTTCACTGAACATTTCTTTAGCAAAGTAAAATCCACTGTAATTTCTTTCTACTCAGCATGTTTTCTGATTGCAATTATCTCTTTATTCTTATCTTTCACTACAAATCCTAATGACAGTTATGATTAGGAGTCTGTTGCTTATTGATTATGTTGGTATGTGCATGGAAAGTTATTTATGTACTTAATTTAAATTAATTTTATTTGTAGGGTTGAACCAGATGTTGTGGAGCTGTGATTTCCCACCAACTGTTCAATGAAGTGTTGCTTACAGGAGGCTTTTTCTTTCCAGAAGCTTTCATTTTCTTTGCCTGTATGTTTCTGATCAGGACTGCAT
This sequence comes from Pterocles orientalis, assembly GCA_011057875.1. Classification (NCBI taxonomy): domain Eukaryota; kingdom Metazoa; phylum Chordata; class Aves; order Pterocliformes; family Pteroclidae; genus Pterocles; species Pterocles orientalis. Next base: position 66,943 of record WKFP01013487.1, on the reverse strand, counting down.
GAGAAAATGACTTTCATAACTAACACAAGTACACTTTATGAGGTTTATGTTTCATTCTCTCCCTATTGGATACATACTGTACTGTGTTACTAAGCTCATTGAAATCTTTCTGGCTCTGTCTGTATGCATACATTTTACAAGCATTCAGATGCTGACTCTGAGCTGAAGATCACAGTTGCTTTGGATGTCATGTGTTTGAATATGTGTGCACACATGAAAATAAGGTGTATCAGCCGATAATTTATAGGACTGAGGTATAAGTATTCCTAAAATCGTGCTACAAGGCAACACTGAAGACAGGCATCTTTTATTAAGACCTCTAAAGGTCATCTGTATGGAGTTGTTCCCTTCTTATTGCATAGTCAACACTTCTGTTTTCTGTCCTGCTCTCTAAAGGAGAGTGAAATAATCCTGTGTCTGAGAGTCAAAACCACCACATGCAATCCATGGACAAAGGGCTTGAGAGGACTATAGACCTTTATAGTTCTTTGTGTTAGTCTTTTGACCTGCCTCATATACCAAGTGTCTTTTTACTGCCTAAGTGAAGAATAAGAGATTTAAATAACACAATAGACATAGTCTATGGGAAAGTCATAATTAACTCTGCAAACCCTGTTTTTGTTTAGAATCCTGGCACTGTGACACCATTAAGGTCCTTATATCATATCTTTGCTGCTTGATCTTCTTACTTATTAACTATTAAACACTTTGGATTTACTGTTCTGTATTTTGCAACAAAGGTTCTAAACAATGGGTCCCTCTTCTGTGGTCTAACACATGGATGTGCAGCTTTTTCTTTTTTTTTTTTTTTTTTTTTTTTTTTCCAGTATACGTGTGTGTGGTATCTGTAGTATATTCTGCCAACAACAGTATGTTTTAGAAGAGATTTCCCTTGGTTTTGCACAGGGAGGTGGAAGTATGTATATTTTTAATTTATTGGACTACGATAGACACTGGCAGATGTCACATACTTTGTTTTGCAGAAATTATAGTTTCTTGATGAGTTTTATTTTTCACTATATCTTGAAAAGCCTTTAGTTGTTCTCTGTATTGATATGTAATTGGATATAAATCAGGGGATGAGGATCTTGTTTTAGAAGATGATAGCCAGTCCTCTGTACAGGAAATATGTAATCACTAATTTGAGGTCATAACAAGTCTTGTAGGCAACTCAATTTCCATCACTAAAGAGAGGGTTTTATTTCTGGTCTTACTATTTCAGGTTCAGAAAAGTTATTTTTACCTTTTTTATGTTTGTCATTTAACAATGACAAACACTGTCATTGTTAAGATTAGAAATGGAAATTAAATATTGTAGAAGTCTTAAAGGGACGGATATGAATGCATAGTTTTGGATATTGTAGTTAGAATTCTTATACTTTTGCTTGAAATTTGGAAAGCTTGATTTCTTACACATAGATTAAACTCACACATGGTTTGATCTGAAAAAATAATTAAATTCAGAAACATTAAAATAAGCCCACTTTATTAAAGATGCAAGTGGAACCTGCATCCCTTGGGGTAGGAAAAGCAGACTTTCCTTGGATTTTAGGATCTTCTCTTGTTTTTCTTTCTGTAGTCCCCCAGGACTCAGTGCAGAGTGGTTTTCACCTGTGATGAGGAGCTGTCTAGGCAAGGAAAACATATAAGCTTCATAGACATGTTACTTTGTCGTTAGCCTTTTTAGAGGGAGGGCATTCTTTTTTTTCCTGAAGGCATCTCCGTTATACAGTAATATTTTCAAATGTATTGCAAAATGAAAACCAAAACAGTTTGACTGCTAAAATCTTCACCAGCTCTCAGAAAGGGAGGCTGCTCTCTGCTGGCCTAAAAAGACTGGGTAATTAGCTGAATGTGGCAATATATGTTCAATGTCAGCATGTTACTTCCTTTATTTTGTGAATGTTTTTCAGGATATAAAGAGGGAAATACTTAACTGCTCAGTTGCTTTTGTACCTATGTTTACACTATCAGAAAGCCCACACACTAGTTCTAAAAGAATATTCTGTTTGTACACGTGTGTGTGTATGTATATATCTATATGTATTCAATGACTAATGGTGCAGACTTTTTTTTTCTTACATTGCAGGTTCTGTTGGTCTGCAAGTAAGCTGGGGAATGCAAGGTATTTTTTTTTTTTTTTTGCTATGACACTTGCATTGACTATAAGTGTTAAATGATCTTCTATTCCTTTGGGGTGCTTTTGGTGGTTGGTGAGTGGGTAGTTGTTTGATTGCAGCGTGACGTTCAAGATCTTGAAAAAGCATGTGGTCCTAACAGGCTTAATTGTGACAGGTCATATTCATTTTTTCAGGTTAATCTGCACAAATGGAAAATTAATAGCATTTAAGATGAGTCATGTGTATTCTTGGTAGTCTGTGCTTTAACCTTATTCATCCTGGCCATCCTGCAAGGGTAGACTGCAGAGAACACAAAAAGAAGGGAAGCTGTGCCTCAGGTGGTTTTGGTCAACCGTTGTAATCTTCACTGGACTGATAGGTCCTGGAAGAGGTGAAATTTTGGAGTTGAGGAGGGGAAGGTAATAGGGGACTTGTAATTTTTTAAAAATGTGTTAGAAATGTAGCAACCCTCTAGCTTCAGATTTCATCAGCTGGATCTATTTTCTGCAAGTATGAAAGAGGAAAATTTTTGCTTGTATATTGTGTCCTAGCTCCTTACTTCTGTCCATGTCTCAAAGATATTGACAAACACAGATAACTCCAATCAGCCATAAAATGTGCCACTATTCTGTTGGGAATTAAAACAGGAGTCTGAAAGCTGATCTTTTACTGCTTACATAGAGGAATGTTGGAGACTGTCTTAAAAGGCTTAGACAAAGCCATGCACTGCAATTTTACTTATCTTTGTACTGCCAGAGGATTCTTAGGTCATGCGTTGCCATGTTCCCATTTATTCTAATACTGTAATTACTGTAGAATTTGGATCAGCTGTAGTAATTATATGTGTGCAAAGTGTGCTTCAACAGCTTTGACAACGGGATTCTCTACAGACGGTCTACCCTTCATAACTGCCAGAAACTGTACCATTCAATAAAACTTCTAATATTAGTATCACTGGAATTTGCTAAACTGAAGAGTTTTCTGAAAGCAATGAATATGAAAGAAAACGGAGAGTTTCTCAGCACTAATGTAATACCTATTTGAAGTGGATATCATTATATACTTCTAAATTTTTATAACAATGTATTTAATTTTAACTTTCAGTCTTCTGCATTTGTCAAGCAGGCTGATTTATCATCACAAAGTGGAAATGTCTTGAACTTGAAACATGACAGAAAAGTGAGTTGTTGACAGGCTGATTTGTTTCAACTTTTTGAGGAAATATTTTCGCATTGTTTTCTAGCCAACAGCTATGTAAATAGAAACTAATATTCAAAGAAACAGGATTACAATTGTTATTAACATACAGTGCCCTCCTAGGTATTTGTTGCTGCAGTACAACTTCTGGTTTGTATGTATCAGTTTTCATCGTAGTTTATTAGCAATACACTACGATTATTTAGCTCTAGTGCTTACAAACTATAATTCATCATCCTCTTATCTTTCATTTATAACACAATGTCAAATGAAAGAAGAGAATTATGCATTGTTTTTGGTTGGAAGAGCTCTGCACTCTGTAGCATATTAAATTTGCCATGAAGAGGCAGTGTTCAATGTTCTGCTCTGACTACCGTGTGCATCCAGTCTGCCTTCATCTTATAGCAGAGGAGAAAGTAGACTCTTCAGCAGTGTCTCACACTCTGGCAACTTTGATTTTAAAAACAGTTTTAGAAAACCCTGACCTGTTGAAGTCAATTGGAGATATTTACCATTGACTTCAGTGAAGCCAAGATTTTGTCCCTTCTGTTCACTGTGTTGTTACTTTGGTTGACACCTGTGCTAAGCAAATAGGAAGCAGAAGAGAATAGATTCCTTCTGTTCATCTTTCTCTTGTGGGAAATAAATTTCAGCACATTGAAAATTTCTGAATATTCTGAAATGGAACTGTTTAAATCCTGCTGTTCCCCTTTTTATAACTATCACCTAAAAGCAAAATATTTTAGGAAAGGAAAAATGGTACTAGCATGTTATCTCTGATGTCATTACACCTGCTCCTAGGAAACTACTAGGAAAGCTGGTCATTTTCCTTCTGGATTTCTTAAATCACGACAATAAAAGTTACATTTAATTATCAGATTCATTCTATGATGGTATGTGGATGACATGCATTTAAAACAAAAAGCAGTTGCAAAACAAATGAAACATAACAGTAAAGGGAATGAAGGAAAGCAGAGGTGAGCACATATATTATCAATAACATATAAAAGATCTTTTTTAGCACCAGAAGCTATATTCTAATTCTGGTTATTAGTGGATCCAGTATGATATTATTAAAGAAAATGGGTTTACATTTATTACTCTGTAACAGAATATTAGTTATTTTATTAGTTATTTGATTGTCATTCACATGGAAGACCTCCATTCCATATTAGAAATTCATTGGATACTTCTAAGAGCCCTTTTGCAATCTGCCTTGTATTTCACATGCTAAAACAGTATTACAAAGTAATCAGTAAATTTTAATATTGCAATCTCTTGTAAGACTACAATGCATTTCTCTGTGTTAAACCAGGTTCTTAACCTGTAAAGACTTGCAACCATGCAAAATGTGCTGAAGAGAATATGATTTTGATCATATATTCTGTATGGTCTTTTAATGAAAAATTACTAGTTAATATAGAATGGAGAAGGTAGATAAATTCCCTTCCCTCTTACAAAAATACTTTAAAACAATTTCCTTCCATTCTTAGTGGAAAAAATTTACTCATATTAATACAAAAAAAATTTATTCATATTGCTATATTATTATTAGTGATAATATTAGTGTCTGTGCAGTCCTGATTAAGTTAGTCATGAAGGTCAAAAGTTTTATATAGGAAATATACCCTAAAATTAGCAATTTAACACTGTTTGAGGTCTGAATTTTGTTATATTTGTTATGGTGGAATAGCTTGTTTGGTAGGCAAAATTTGTGTCTTTGTCCATAGTATTTGTTCTCAAAAACTCTATATGTATTTTAATGGTAGCATGAATTTCAGAAAAAAAAAAAAAAGACAACACTTTATGTGTTTTGTAGAATTTATTCTAGGATTCATTTTAAGTACACAATGTAAAGAAAGGAGATTTGAAGCTTCTGATTAAAAGCATTATGCATACATATGTATGATTCATTGTCTAAATAGGATGTGAAACTGAGTATGCATTGGTTTTGCATTCCAAAGTTTTTTGTTTGTGTTCTCACAATACAGTATTTATTTACTATTTATTTACTTCTTCCTGAATAGTACTTTCTTGGCTTCAACTAGAGCTCAGACACTGCAGTGTTGTTAGAGATAAACCGGAGAATGGAATACAACAGAATCAATTAAAATTTTCTGAAATTTAAAGCGTAAAGAGTCTGTGAGCCAGGAGGCCTTATGGATTAGGACTGTCCTGGTTTTCATTTTAATGATATGTCTGTAAATGACTGGAGCATTTTGATCCTATATCCTTCATGGTCCTTCTGAATCCTTTGCCGTCTCATCTTCACCCAGAAGATACTGTCTCTTTGGAAAAACGCTGTCAAAAATTTTGCCTGCATGGATTACATCAGCCACATTTTGCATAAAAGGCAAATGCCACAGGGCATCATGGACAGGTTGAGTGACCTCTAGTTTACTAAGTAAGTAGCCTTTCTGGAGTTGCTCCAGACAACAGAGATAGTGGCTTGACAGTCAGCAGGCATTGTAAGTAACTCTAGGTTGTATTTGTTATGTCGCAAAGGGCATCGTGCTTGTCATATGAAATTATTAGGGAACGTTGATGAGAAATCTGAAGTGGTGAAATGATTAAAAGCCCACCTGTGATCATATTATCAATAAAAATTAAAAGAACCTGTCTAAACTGACTTTGCTGTCATGTACTGTGCACTATTTCCATGGTAATGAAGGATTTATGCTGCCTATGCTAGCTTCAGATAACGCATTTCCCTCAGGTGTATGTTTTTTATCATCGTCTATTTTAGTGTATGAATGCTGATGTTGTAGGTGGTTGCAGATGTGCCATAATCCTCGGTTCCTGCAAATAGTTTCTTCCTTCCCTCTCTTGCTAAACAAGTGTTTATAGCTCTGTCACAAAGCCATTGCTTGGATGTTGTAGATGTCAGTATACCCAAAGTTTCTGTGAAAAGACCTAGTAGATTAATTGATATAGGAAAGGGATAAGATGAAAAGTTTATTCATTCCCAAGCCTCAATTCTATATAACTAATATATATGTAAATTCAATGCAATTTGAATTTTTTTTTTAGAAGGTTTTGGAAGTTAGTAAGAAGACTGAATATTTAAAATATCTAATACTTTATGAGTCATACTTTTTATTTTTTTAAAGATGTTGATAAAATTATAATTCTTACCTTATTCAAAACTTTCTTCCTTACCTTTGGGTCTTCAAACCAGTTTAAATTGTCCCGGTGTTTGATGCTGAAAAGATAAGGAAAGAAAAAAATTCTTTACATGTAAAAACACACATACTCGTGTGGTACAAGAGAATGAGGTGGATTTATTTAGGTCCTTATATAATACATCCACATTTCTTTGAGGACAGTCTTTTTAACTGTGCTGTAAGGTTTGGGAAAGAGAGTCAAATTCACATGTGAGAGTCTAAATTTTAACTGTTCATTTCTTGACGTTGTGCCCGCCTGCTCAATGTGCGAAGCTCTTTAGGGGCAATTCGCCTCTTAAGTTGTTAGTTACTTTAGTGTTTTGCTTGGAGATTTTTTTTTTTTCAATATAGACAAAGCTGTAAAAGTGATAATATTTTATAATAAGGATTTTTGGCCAAAATATATTACTCTATCTTTAAGTGTCTTTAAATTTTTTTTCCATTAACCTTTCTTCCTCTTTATACAAATGAAAAGCAGCTCTATAAGAAAATGTTATAGTCTCCAAATATCACAGTTTTATAAGATTGTAAGCTGCATCTTACTGTAAAAGAATCTAATTTAATTAAAATATCTTTCTGAGTCAAAAGTAATTTATTTGAAATTAGTATTTAATACCTAATACTGTAAAGTCTAATGATAAGTGGGACTTAACACGACATTAACTTCTAAAAGTTCAAGTACACCTAAAAGCAATGAGTGATTGCACAGTTATCAAAGAAAACACACCACTGATGACCAGTCCTTTGTCCTCTTCAGTTAGAAAACAGCAGAGACTAAATAATATTTTATAAAATTCACACATCTCAGTTACTATCACTAAAATTCTTCAGAATTAATTCAAATACATAGCTCTACAGAATTATACTAACTTTTGAAGAGACTATTTAAGAGGATGTTAAACTTTATCTTTGATGAGCTTGTGTGCTTCATTCAAACTCACAACTTTTTTTCATGAACATGTTGTTGAATCTCTGGGATCAAGATTAGACAAACGCCAAAGCTCAGTTTTGTTTGAGCATGTTTGAGAAATTCAATGAAGGGGAAAAGCTAAGACCCAATAAGAACATAAGGAAGAATCTAAATCTGTAAGGAGGAAGACAGAACAGGATAGTGAATAATGTCAGTAAAACAAATCAGGACTTGGATTCAAGTGGGAATGGGAACAAGTTTTCAGTACGTGTACTCAAGTCATGAGGCAAAAAACAGGCAGGTGACGATATAAAGTCTTCTGATGATTGACATAAAGCAGTGAAAATGTCTTTCTTTAAGATTTTTTTGCATTACAGAAAATAAAAAAAAGACATAGTCTGGTTTCATTAGGAAAATGGTGCATCTTTTGCGGACACAAAGTTTGACATCCAATATAATTTGGATTTCATACTTTGATTTAAAGAGATCTGAGATTCAGCCTCATTCAAATTTTTGAGAAGCTGTTTCCCTAATTTGTTCGAGTGTGCTCTTTTGAAATCAAAGACTAGCTACTGCCTATTTTTCATTTTTTATTTGTCCATATTTTAAACACTTTGATTTAAAGATTATTTCCTATTTCCATATCTATGATATTTTAATCACTGCTTAATAAACTAAGGCTGAAATGTCTTTATGCCTGCTGGAATCTCTTTTGTATTTGTCCCTAATCTAGCAAAAGAAAAACCTAAACATACTCATAGCTTCAAATATACGAGTAGTCTCATTGACCTTAATGATACAACAGTGCTCAGTGCGTTTACTGATGCTTTCTGAATGCACATTTGCTTACTGTTTCATTTAATCTAGACTGCAGTTTGGCTTGGCTTCATTTGGTGGAGAAGATCAAATAAAAATCACCTACTGTTATTTCAAAATTGTTTCAGAATCTTTCAAAATGTATGGTTTAGTTGTTCTTGTTTCTTATCTTAGTTCAGTTTAGAATAGTAAAAATGTACTTTTCTAGGCTAATGACTGTTAAGAAAGTATCCATCTACTTTCACAACTAAAAGACATTCTTTTAAAAACCTTGGTCTTCTTTCTTCCAGTAATTTTCCTATAGTTGAGGTCTTTCTGCTAATTTCACTGTAGTTGAGGTCATCCAACAATTTTGAAAACCTGGTGTTCCTTTGTCTGTTCAAAACTTGCAGATTAGTTTACAAAGAGATGGTATTTGCATTTGCATTATTTAAATGGTAAGCTTTAGTACTTCCTAATAGTTTATATTTGCAGTTTATGAATATTACATGCACTGAGACATCAGTTTGACCACCTGATTGCTTTAACATCAACAAAACAGCTAATGCCCCTGTCTCTAAAAGATTTCCTGCCCTTATCCCTCTTGGCTGATTGAGTGAAGGGGTTGACTTGTAGGCTTTCTGTCAAAATTTCTGAAAAATGAAATAAATTCTGTACGAAACTTGCCTAGAAATGTACTCATATAGAAGAATGTAGCAGAAATAATTTCTTAAGCATAGGTCCTGTCACGTATCCTTACAACTGAAGTTGTTAATTATTTACAGTACTGTAAGAAAAGGGGTGCATTCATACAAACAACCTGGTAATTCTGATTTAATAGTTCATTATGTGTAATTAAGGGCTAATATGTAACATTAAGTCCTTAGAGTAGCAGTGAATTGGGTTCAGTGACGTGGGGGATCTCTTACAGTTTTTATGGTCTACTATTATGGTATCAGGTATTAAGGGTATTATGGTATTAATTTAGCCTTGTTATGCTTACCTTTGCATACATTACTTTACCTTGTAGCATACTACTATTAGAGAAACTAAACCTTCTGTTGGAAGAATTTTTTTGATATTTCACACTAACTACCAATAAATAGGAATGGAATTTTTTTCCACAGGTCTGGTTTTGACCTTCTACAATGAAACTTTTAATTTTGTTCAGTTAGTAACTGGGGTAGTTAAGTTGCTTACACAAACTTTTAAGACAGCAGGTTAATTTTTCAATGGTCTTTTACACGAATAGAGGAAATTAAATGTTCCTCCATGAAGGTGCTCAACACAGTGAGTGTTATGTTGTTTCTCTGAATCTGTTTTGAAATTATTCACTCTTGACCCATCTCATTCTCTGATTATGTCTGCACTTTTTGACTGTTCTTACCTCTTCCTTCTTTCCTTCTCCTCTGCTCTTGTGCTAGGCCCCAAAATGTTGTCAATTTGTGTGTGTAATAGTGAATATTCAATGAGCTTTTCCTTCTGGGAGATGCTGCTTACCTTCTCATCTCTTTCCAATCTAATGGAGTAGGGTCTTTACTTGCTGTTCAGGTCTTACCTCTCATGCATCTCTTTCCTGAATCTTGAGTGATTAGTTCTGTGCTGATCATTTACACTTCTGATATATTATTTCCTGCCTTGCCTGCTATTACAGAAGCCCTTTGCAGTCTCTTCCAGGACATCCTATCTTTCATCTTCAGAGTGTATACAATATCTGCCTTATGATAAGCTGTTTTGCCTTTTTCTCTGTTTCATTTCACTGTTCTGCCTTATCTCTTAAAAATCATGAGCTGGATGCTTAACTTTGTTTCTCATACCTTTCTTTCTAATGTGTTTCTGTGTTCCTAATCAGTTAAACTTTTTTTTTTTTTTTTTTTTTTTTTTTTTTTTTTTTTTTTTTTTTTTTTGTCCTCAGTGCAAAATCCTGTCATTTGTCTTGTCTGTTTCTTCTCTTCAAAATTAGAGTCCTCTCTGCATCCTTTCCCGGACTTGCCTCCAAACTCTTATGATTAACCTAAAATAAGAAATTTATGTTAGTCTTTTCTTCCTCACTGGCATGCGTAAATCCCTCTGTGGGTCTTGTCTTCTGCTGAATGACATTAAAAAAATCATCAAAGTGCAGTCCCACGGCTCAACATAATGAATAAAAAAGTATTAAGTGCATTTTTAGTCTTGCATCCTTAGAGGTCATATACAAATTTTCTGCTGTCTACATCATCTTGGCCGTCTTTCCTTGAGCTTATTTTGCCCTTCCAGTTAAAGACAACAATAAGACAAATCACAGCCCTGTTTTCTTAGAAGAAGCTTCCTTCTTCCTTTGAGAATTGTACCTATAGAATCGGTATTTTCTTCTGCACTGTACTGATGTTCCTTAGCATGCAGCTGATCTCTTTTTTGGGTTGTAAGTTTCAGGAGATTCAGCTTAGTGTTTTGGCTAATACTTAAGGCTCATTTCTGACACTAGATTAGATATAACAATGTCCTTTAGAATTTTCCTGGGTTATGTAGACACAAGTTACAAATAACAGCCAAAGTATTTATTTTATGAATAATGGGGTACACCTGTGGATAACTCAGTAAAAGAAATAGCAAATTTTCTCTTGAAGAAGGGAAAATGTTTAACAATTGCATTTCCTATTCTCATTTGATGTTCTGCTCACTATTGTTGCTGCAACAATGTTCTTGAAATTGAATTTACTGTCTGTGATATTAAGTGTTCCTGTCCAGTAGCTGTGAGATATATCTAGCAGCAGATGGAAATGGCTCAGAGCAAAGCTGTGAATTGCCACACTACAGGACCATCTACTCTAGTTTTGTCTCAAGTAGTCAGGGAAATAAAAAAAGTTTAAATTTAGAAATTCTTTGTCTGCATCTAGTCTTAACAGTGGAAAAAATGAGTCCCTGGTTCTTTAACGGTCTCAAAAAGTATATTGTGGTTGATTTGACTGATAATACTGTGCCCATTTTCTTTAATCCACAGGAATGTATGCATTTTGATTTCTTAAGATTCAGTGAAACTAGCAGCAAAATGAGTTGTAACCACTAATCTTTCTATTCAATAAACATCATAGATAAATTATGTCTTTTGATCACTGTATGAGTTGTCACATAGCCAGCTTTATTGAATTTCCCATGATGGTAAGCTGTAGCATCACATTTTATTTTCCATACTGAAGGCACAAACCTGATATAATAGATTACCATTATCACCAGTTAAGAAACATTTGAACATGGCGTTTCTCTTTTAGAAAGTTAGCACATGTTCACTCTGTACTCAAGCGTGGTAAGGAAGAACATTCATGCATTTAAAAAAGTTTATTTGTTTTCACTGTTTTTCTTTTAAGAACTGTATGGGGGTTACTGGCTTATCTTTCCTTACAACTCATCCAAGTGGTAGCCTTCTTTTAAAAAAAAAAAAGTTATGTTTTTGTGGACTGACATTCATATTAGATTTTGACATCATTAATCATAATACTATGTGCAATTGTTCCGTTATTTCATGTGATGTAGAATTTATTTTCTAACTACATATTTGCTGTTGGGAAGTATATCTAGAAAGACTTCAGTGGCTTTATTTACCAGTAATACAACATGCAGTTTTATCTTCTAATTCATGATGACTAATGTTGAATATCCTTTTCCTGAATGGGCTGTAAAACCATTTCTGACCAGAACATTGTCATCTACATATAAACACAGATATATATATAAAATCACAGTATACATACTTGTGTGATAAGCCTTTTCCTTACAACATGCACCAACACAGTCACGAAAGATCCTGTAAAAGAATGGGTAGAAACCCGATGAACTGAGTCACGGACAGGATAAGCATAATAACAATAAGCATTGTTACAAAAACATTTTCATTAGATTTAAGTAGGTTTTTACAAATGCTAAATAAGTAGGTATGTGTAAATATTAAAAAAAAAAAACACGTTTTTTAGGTTTTTTAGTGGATATTTCAATACTTATACATTGATATCTAAATGCAATATTATTATATCTGAAAGGTATTATAGATACGTAGGAAACATACAAAGTAGGCATAATTTTGACACTAAGTAGAAAGTTCACTGTATCTTCTAAAATGTTCATTGCTGATATGTAAATGTCAAAATTTTTTCACCTTGAAGCAGTTAAATTACTTGACTTCTTCCTTTAATCTGAGCACAATGATTCCCATGGTGTAGCCTTACTGGTACAAAATGAAAAGAAACCTGAAATGCTATTGGAATTAAAAAGTAAAATTTCCTACTGTAATTTTCTTCAGGTTGAGATTTCATCCTCACCAAAGTGAGGATGTCTTCTTTGTAACTTTAATTCCAGGTTTAAAAAATATTTTCTGTTTGCCCTGTTCAAAATAGGTGTATGAATTACCATTTTTAAGATCAGACTTTAGGATATCTTATTATTTTGTTTTAAAGTACCAGCATTATTATGAATGAATTCAACATGTTAATAAAAATTACTTGTTCTGATCCCCTATCAATTTTTTCCATATTTGCAAAGAAGACTATTCAAAAATAAGATGTTTTATGTCTAAACATTGAAGTTCATGTAACATATATGTGGGCAATTGTGACCCCCATACTATAAGGAATAAGTTCTTGCCATGCCTCTTATTTTTTTTCTGTGGATATGCATTTCATTCCTCTGTGTGTTTTTTTTGTTGTTTTGTTAAAAAACTCAGACACGTGCTCAGGCAAACAATGGTGTCTTCTAGAGGATCTCCAGATCTGGGTAACTAAGGGATCAGAATTTCAAGAGTATGGATTGCTACAGTGGGAGCAAGATAAGGGTTAGCTGTCCTACAACCCAAAATACTTAACCCCTAATGGAGACAAAGACAGTACATCTTTTCTGCTAAAATAAATTAAAGGAAAGAAAAAATTCTGACATTTTAATTTACCTTTTTTTGTTACATTTTAATTGTTCAGGTTATGGGAATTACCTGCCATGGAAAATGCTTGTGACTTTTTGCAACAAGTTTTTACAGGAAATGGTGGAATTATGCCAGCAAATGCTATTTCTGCATTTTAAACTCAATGTTGGATCAGCTTGCACCTCAGCTTTTTTTTTTGTATCCTTATTTTCACTAAAACTGATGTATGACAGAAAAATAAAGATCCAGTATTGCAAAGAAGGACAAGCCAGCTTTGCTGTAGACCTCATCTGAGCCTTCAAATGGCTATTTCCTCATACAACATTTACCTAATTCTAAGAACACAGCATACACATTCTGCAATGGATATGCTATATGAAATTAGTAAATAAAGATCTAAAAATCTTGCTTGTGTTGTAACAGGACTAAAATAATTGTGCCACTACACAATTTGTATGAAATAGGCTTCTCTGGGCACTTGTTATACACAAAAGAGTGAAGAAAAAAGCTCTAAATATGGGCAAGACCAAAATTGCATAAGAAAATCATCTGGGGTGGGAATAAAAGGTGAAATGGAGAGGAGATAATATGTAGCTGGAATTAATTATTTTAAGACAGACATTAGCATTAATTGTATTTAAAACCCTTTGTACAGAAACAGGTTGCAGTCTGGTGGCACTTGAGGAAAAAAAGAAGATTACATCTATAAAACAAGTAATTAGAGACTCAGATGAACACTTTCAGAAAGATTATAGGTCCCCCAGGAGTACCACATTTAAAATTAGTTGTTTCTGGAAATTCTGGAGTTTATTGATCTTTTTCGAAGTATTCATTGTGGTTTTAAATCAACATAGTGAGAAGGTCTGAATACAGGTATGTGTAAGCAAAGGAAATGACAGACATGAAATTCTTTTGGAATATTATGGTCAAATAGCGTAAGTATTAGCTGTTAGCTAACAGCAATATAGTTGAATCTTCCTGGGTCACAGAAGTCACTTAAGCCTGTTTTTCACACATACTGATTGCATTCTAAAACAGCATAAAACTCTAGATCTGGGGTGTCCAAGACCATATAAAATTGATGGTTACTTACAATCATAGAATGGTTTGAGTTGGAAGGGACCTTTAAAGATCATCTAGTCCTACCCTCCTGTCATGGGCAGGGACACCTTCCACTAGACCAGGTTGCTCAAATCTTTATCCAACTTGGCCTTGAACACCTCCAGGGATGGGGCATGCACAACTTCCCTGGGCAACACGTCCCCGTGTCTCACCACCCTCATCATAAAAAGTGTCTTCCTAATGTCCCATGTGAAGCTATCGTCTTTCAGTTTAAAACCATTGCCACCTCTTCTGTCACTACAGGCTCTGGTAAAAAGTGCCCCTCAATCTTTCTTGTAGTCCCTCTTTTTATATTGAAAGGACTCAAAAAGGTCTCACTGGAGGTTCTCTTGTCAAGGCTGAAAAACCTGAAACCTCTCAGCCTTTCTTCACAGGAGAGGTGTTGCAGCCCTCTGAGAACTTTCGTGGTCCTCCTCTGGGACCCCAGAGCTGGTTCGAATACTCCAGATGGGACCTCCTAAGAGGCAAATCCCCTCCCTTGACCTGCTGGACATGATTCTGATGCAGCCCAGGATATGACTGGCTTTCTGGGCTGCGAATGCGCATTGCTGGCTCATGTCCAATTTTTCATTCACCAGTATGCCCTGGTCCATCTCCACAGTGCTGTTCTCAACCCATTCATCCCTCAGTCTGTACTGACACTGGGGATTGTGTCCGTCCAGGTGCAGGACCTTACAGTTGGCCTTGTAGAACTTCCATGTGGTTCTTACAGCCCCACTCCTCAAGCCTATCAAGGTCCCTCTGAATGACCTCTCTTCCTTCTAGCGAAACAGATGCAACATTCAGCTTGGTGTCATCTGCAAACATACTGAGGGTGCACTCAATCTTACTGTCTACATCACTGATGAAAGTATTAAATAGTTCTGGTCTCAATATGAACTCTTTAGTGGCACCACTCGTTAATGATTTACACTTGGACATTGAGCCCTTGATTGTAACTCTGTGGATTTGTGTATCTGTCCACTTCCTCATCAGTCTAACAGTCCATCCATCAAACTCATATATCTCCAAGCATGTTGTGGGGGAATGTGTCACAAGCCTTACAGAAGACAAGGTAGTTGATATCTGTAGCTTTTCCCTTGTCCATTGATGTAGTCACTCCATGACAGAAGACCACTGGATTTGTCAGGTATGATTTTCCCTTGGTCAAGTCATGTTGTCTGTCTCTAATAGTCTCTGTATCTTCATATGTTTCAACACAACTTCCAGGAGGATCTGTTCCATGATCTTACAGGGCACAGAGGTGAGGCTGACAGGTTGGTAGTTCCCACCTTCATCTTTCTTGCTGTTTCTAAAAATGAATGTGATGTTTCCCCTTTTCCAATCACTGGGGACTTTGCGTGACTGATGCAACTGTTGAAATATGATCAAGAGCAGCTTAGCAACTTTGTCTGCTAGTTGCCTCCAGACCCTGAGATGCATCTCATTGGATCCTGTGGCTTTATGTATGTTTAGATTCCTCAGGTGGTCTCAAACCTGATCTTTTTTTTATGATGGGGGGGGACTCAATTTGCCTTTGAGGTTCACAAACTTGAGAGATAAGGGAAGAGAGATTAGCAGTGAAAAATGAGGCAAATAAATTTTTGAGCACCTCAGTCAACTCTATGTTAGTTGTTGCCAGTTCTCCTGTCTTATTTACCAAGAGTGCTACATTTTCTTTAATCTTCCTTTGCTGGCCAACGTACATGCAAAAGCTCTTATTCTTTGCATCTCTCACCAAATTCAGTTCCAACTGTGCCTTAGCTTTCCTGATCCCAGCCCTACACATCTGTGCAGCATCCCTATATTATTCCCAGGATACACATCTCTGGTCCCACTGCCGCCTGTGCATTTCCTTCTTACACTTTACTTTGGCTGGGAGGTCCTTACTGAGCCGTGCTGATCTCCTGCCTCATTGCCTGATTTCTTACATGTGGGAACTGAGAGCTCTTGCACTCTAAGAATAATATCCTTAAAGAGCTGCCAGTTCTGTTCAGCTCCTTTGTCCCTAAGGGCAGTTTCCGAGGGGATCCCATTCTTAAACAAATGAAAATTCACTGTTCTAAATTCAATGTCCTGACCCTACTCTACTGGAAGACAAGGCAGGCTGAAAGAGTGAGATCACAGATTTCTACAAGTTTATCCTACAACCTGTAAAATGCACCCCTGTTGAAAATACAGTGACTGCATGTACAAACCGAGACTGTTTAATCCCCTCTCTCTTTTTCTGTCTGATGATGTATTCAGAATCCACAAATAAGGTGCTTTTCTTAAATCAGGCAGCAAGTTCAGGAAAAAAAAATCTCACCACTTTCTTTTTCTTATTTTGTCTTACACAGGTAAAGCCTTGTTTACCCAACTGAAGTATATTTTATGCTGGGAATATCAAAGTTTTTTTAAATACCTGGAAAAATAATAGAAGTATTATGAAATTGCAAAGGTATCAAAATAACAGTAATGTATTTTCATGAATGCTATGCAGCAAATGAAATACATACGTAAACCCAAATTTGCAAAAGTTAAATTGTCCTATGAAAATACCTGACAACTCGTCAAATCCACTCATCTGCTTAAACAAAGTATTTGTTTAATCTATTACATACAAAAATAATGTATAGTCTTCAAATAAAATTTAAAACTATAAAGCAAATTTATTTTTTACTTTAGGTACCAGGGAATCTTACCTTCCTGAAAAAATCAAGGATGGAACTATGATAGCCAGCTTTGGAAAAGAGTAGACTACTGTGGATCTGATTACACGGGAATTTGAGTGCAGCATAACAGTTTAAATGATGATTTAAAATAGTTGTATATGAATTAATATATATATAAATTGTATTATTTTTGCAGACATAGTATGATCTAAGACCCTTGAAGGGACTTTAGGGGAGGAAAGTTCAATTTCTAGATTTCATAGAGCAAAACAAATGCATCTGTACCTATTAAAATGTAGGGCTGAGTCTTGACCTTAACTGAGAGTAAATCTGGAGAAAATTACTCCTGTGTTAGAAGACAAGGAAGCATTTTTTTACCCCCAGATTGCATTTAAATGTGTAACAGCTGTCTAAAAATTTGGAAAGAGTTGGAGGGTTAGAAAGCCTTGAGAGGAAAACTATCCATGATTAAAATGCAAGCAAGGCAGGCACAGATGTTTTCTGCCAGATTTAGATATGTTTAATACATACTAAAATGTGTTGCTTATAATTTATCATTCATGTAAAATCAAGAGCCAAAACTTGGAAAAAGGTCACTTAAGGTTACCTATAAAACCCAAATTTGTCACTGGTACAGCATATGTATGTGGATCTGCCCTGAATAGCACTTGGTTACATAGTAATGTCTTTTAATCACACTTTTCGCAAAGGTTCACCAATTCTGTATGTCTTAACTTTTGGCTGATAGTGCAAAACTCTTAAAGTATAATTTCCAGAAATGTGAGCTCTCTCACCTAAAACTGTGTTTACTCAGAGCTCTTCTCTGAACCTAGAAAGAGATATAGCTCCAATTATGATGAAAAATAAACCCCTAGGTGTCAAAACATTGATCACACAAAATTAGCTGATATTTTATAATCATGCCTTCAAATCGTGCCTGACAAATTTAGTGGCCTTCTGTGACAAGGTGACACCATTAGTGTATAGGGAAAGAACAATTGACATCATCTCCCTTGACACCTGCCACCCAACATCCTTGTATCTAAATTGGAGAGACATGGATTTTACAGTTCGACCAAGATGCATAAGGAATTGTCTGGATGGTCGCACTCAAAGAGTTGTGGTCAATGGCTCAATGTCCAAGTGAAGACCAGTGATGTGTGGTGTTCTGCAGGGGGTCAATATTGGGACTGGTGTTGTCAGTCAATGCACTGGAGGGAAGGGATGTCATCCAGAGGGACCTCAATAGGCTCGAAAGGTGGGCCAACGCAAATCTCATGAAGTTCAACATGGCCAAATGCAGGGTCCTGCACAAGGGTCAAGGCTATCCCAAGCAAAAATACAGGCTGGATGGAGAATGGCCTGAGAGCAGCCCTGAATAGAAGGACTTTGGCTTTCCTTTTATAAAGTAAAAGTTATACTTTTCTGAAGCTTTTCTGACATGACTGTTTTTTGTGAAGTCAGCGTTACTGGATAGAAAAACTCCAGAAAAAATTCTTCACTGGCAGCTGCATTAGAGAAAGATTGTGTCTTTAAATTCTAGTGAAAAGTAGGCATTTTAGCAGGGCCTGTTCTTTAAAGATTCACAACTAGCTAATAAACTCTCTAGGTTTATATGTATGCCTTTTGTCATAATCATCACTAAATTATTGAAAATGTCAGGTGGATATCCACAGCTGTTGGACACGTGAAAGTTGCTCATGTATCATGGAGATCAAATAAAGACATGCAGCTCTGTTATCGTTCAAAAGAGGTGGAGACTTTCTTTTCCCTTTTACTGAATGCAAAAGGCATTTGTCAGTGGCCCTGACAGATCTCAATGTTGTGACTGAATAGGTGTCAACCTAGAGACTAGGCATTGATTTTAATGTCAGGAGTCTACACACCTGGTCCTTATTGCCACTGAACAAGCTTAACAGCAGTTCCTTCCTTGTCCTGCCATGTCCTTGGCCGTTCCCTGTGCCTTAATTGGTTTATTAGATAGTTAAATT
>WKFP01013487.1:6500-25592 GCA_011057875.1 Pterocles orientalis | reverse complement strand
CCTTTCCTCAGAAGGGAGATGCTCCATTCCCTTAATCATCTTCGTGGCTCTGCGCTGGACTCTCTCCAGCAGTTCCCTGTCCTTCTTGAACTGAGGGGCCCAGAACTGGACACAATATTCCAGATGAGGTCTCACCAGGGCAGAGTAGAGGGGGAGGAGAACCTCTCTCGACCTACTGACCACACCCCTCTGATACACCCCAGGATGCCATTCGCCTTCTTGGCCACGAGGACACAGTGCTGGCTCATGGTCATCCTGCTGTGCACCAGGACCCCAGGTCCCTCTCCCCTACACTACTCTTCAACAGCTCAGTACCCAACTTATACTGGAACCTGGAGTTGTTCTTGCCCAGATGCAAGACTCTACACTTGCTCTTGTTAAATTGGATGAAATTTTTCCCCGCCCAAATCTCCAGCCTGTCTAGGTCTCACTGAATGGAAGCACAGCCTTCTGGAGTGTCATCGACTCCTCCCAGTTTTGTATCATCACCAAACTTGCCGAGGGTGCACTCTGTTCCCTCATCCAAGCAGTTGATGAATATATTGAATAGCACCGGTCCCAATACCGAACCCTGGGGGACTCCACTAGATGCAGGCCTCCAACTAGACTCCATCCCATTCACCACAACTCTCTGGCTTCTTTTTTCCAGCCAGTTCACAATCCATCTCACTACCTGAGATCATCTGGATTGCATTTCTCAGTTTAACCGTGAGGATACTGTAGGAGACGGTGTCAAATGCTTTAGTGAAATCGAGATAGACCACATCTACTGCTTTACCATCATCTATCCACCTGGTAATGTCCTCATAAAAGGCTATCAGGTTGGTCAAGCATGACTTCCCCTTGGTGAAGCCGTGTTGACTGCCTCTAATGACCCTCTTATCCCTGATATGCCTAGAGACAGCATCAAGAATAAGTTGTTCCATCACCTTTCCAGGGATGGAGGTGAGGCTGACCGGTCTATAGTTGCCCGGGTCCTCCTTGTGGTTTTTGAAGACTGGCATGATATTTGCTTTCCACCAGTCCCCAGGCACCTCCCCCGTTTCCCACGACTTACCAAAGATGGTGGAGAGTGGCCTAGCAATGACTTCCTCCATCTCCCTCAGCACCCGCGGGTGCACCCTATCAGGACCCATGGATTTATGGGTGTCTAGATCACTTAACCGGTCCTTAACTCAGTCTTCATCTACCAAGGCAAACTCCTCCTTTGTCGTGACTTCCTCTGGGGCTTCAAGGGTACGGGGTTCCTCAGGACAGCCTCCGGCAGTATAGACAGAGACAAAGAAGGCATTCAGTAACTCTGCCTTCTCTGTATCTTCTGTCACCAGAGCACCCACCTCATTCATCAGTGGGCCTGCATTGCCTCTGGTGTTAGCCTTATCTGCAACGTATTTGAAGAATCCCTTTCTATTATCCTTGACCCCTCTAGCAAGGTTTAATTCTAAGGAGGCCTTAGCTTTCCTAGTTGCCTCCCTACACTCTCTGACAACATTCTTATATTCCTCCCAAGTGGCCAGCCCTTCCTTCTATGGTCTGTAGACTCTCCTTTTGCACTTGAGTTTGCCCAGCAGATCCCTGTTTAACCATGCAGGTCTCCTGGCACCCCTTCTCGACTTCCTATCCGTTGGGATGCTCCAATCTTGAGCTTGGAAGAAGCAGTCCTTGAACACTAGTCAACTATCTTGGGCCCCTTTACCTTCAAGTACCCTGTCCCACGGGATTTCCCCTAACAATTGCTTGAAAAGGCCAAAGTTGGCCCTACTGAAGTCCGGCGTTGCTATTCTGCTCTGTGTTTTGTTACAGCCACATGAGATCCTGAACTCCACCACCTTATGGTCACTGCAGCCAAGGCTGCCCTCAGCCTTCACCTCTTCAACCAGACCCTCCTTATTTGTGAGAATAAGGTCTAACAGCGCTCCTATCCTAGTTGGCTCATCCACCATTTGCATCAGGAAGTTATCATCAATGCACTGGAGAAACCTCCTGGACTGCAGATGGCTGGCTGAGTAGGCCTTCCAGCAAATATCAGGGTAGTTAAAATCCCCCACAATAACCAGGGCCTGTGACTGTGAGGCTGCTACCAGCTGCCTGTAGAAGGCTCATCGACTTCCTCGTCCTGATCCAGTGTACTTAAGCAAATGCACTGGTTCTAGCTGTTAAACTAAAGCTTTCCTAAGAATACATCTTGCCTTCCTAAACTAATTTTTTTTTGCTCTGTAGGAAGCTAGAGTGTGATTAAAAGCCAGAGAAACACTTGATCTCTTCATAAATGTAGCTCGCTTGTACTAGTATTTCTTCTCCAAAATGTAAAAGTTTGTATATTACTTTAAGACTTGAAATCTATAGTTGCTTAGCTCTTTGTTTCTTACTCTGCCTCCCATTGTGGTTTGTTTAAGACAAAAAAAATGCAAGTTTTGATCACTATAAGAAAGTCTTTCGCTTTTATGCAATTTTGCTGTTGTCATGGAAAAGATTGATTTTTACATAACAGAAAATTATGGATTTATTCAGTAAACAGCAGTACCAATCTGAGTTCACAAAGCCAGACTTCAAGATTAAAACCAGTGATTTTATTCGGTGGTTGACAGTGTATTTATATCTCCTAACAAGACTTCTTAAAGAGAAGAATATATGTCGTTTCTTTCAGACCTGTTAGTGAAGAAATTAGTAGAAACTGGTAACCATTTGAAAACTGTCAATATTTCAACTTCATCATGATTCAAAAAATTCAAAATTGCAACTTTTATTAGAACTGGAATCAATATTTATGCATCATTCTTTTATTACTGTCATATCACAAGCTGTCAAAATTGATGAATATTTTACATAAAAATTTGAAGTCCATTGGTTCATTGCAATTCACAGTAGTCAAAAATCAATGATGCAAAAACCAGAATATATGTATTTTTTCATATTCTAGCTGAAATTAAGATTGTACTTGATGACAAGATATTAATAATCATAGTCTTTTACAAATTAAGCTTCTCATATTCCAGTTGTCTTATGACTTGTCCCATTGTCTGTTTTCACTTTTTTCAAAATTATCAGTAAATATTTTCAAGAGTCTATCCTGCACTTGTGATTGGACAATGATGGAGCTAATAGGCTTGATCCGACTATAGAGAGACTTGATTTACATATATGATATCCAAATCCAGACAAATGTGTTTCTTTCTGTAGGGTACCTAGTTGCTTTTGAAAGGGCATAGTTCTTAACCACAGTCCTAGTTTCATGCATAGTTGTTTTCTATGTGGTAGCCTCTTTTTCAGACATTTACCCTCTTATATAGTTCCCCTCAGCAACATTATTTCTTGTGTGTTTGCAATTTTTAAAGGTGGATTGGTGGCAACGTAACTATAAGCCTGTGGAAAGCAGGAAACAAATTATGGAAAACCTTGAAGACTGACTTACTTTCTCCAAAATGCAAAAGTTGTAATGATCCAGAGCTCAGGAAAGTCATAAGTGAAAACAGAGGACCACACACCACTGAACTTATGCAAGCAGCTTTAAATGTACTTGAGATCATAAAGCTAACACAGTGTTAGTAATAACATATTTATTTTGCCCGTGATGAGCTAGGACAAAACGAGAAAAAAAAATAACCCAAATGTAGTTGTCTACTCCAGCTCATACAGGAAGTGTTTTAAGGCTTGCTTTTAAAATCAAACTCTAAAATGAAGGATGATGTGCAGTTGTAAACATCATATATTTTGAAATTCTCATAGCTCTTTACTGAATCTACAATGATAATTTTGAGGTTACAGTTTAAATGGAACTGTTGCATTGTTCCACTCCTGCCCTGAACATTTAAAAGTTTTGAGCTTGGATTTGATTTTGATTTTTTTTTTCTTTTAGTAATAATTCTATGTTGCAATAAAAATTAATTGCTAGCAATCTCAGGAAGAATCAGAACAACTGAACAGATTAAGTTTAGGCTTTGAGGTCCATTTATTGCAGTGAATTCTGCAAATTTTGTTTAAAAAAATTCTCCTTGCAGACTTCAGTCATAACTTTGCAATGTTTTAAAATGGAACAGCAGCACAGATTAGAATTACAAATGGAGGTTTACGTTCTGGTGTTTATTGTCACCACCTTCTTTGTGAGCAGAAATTTTAATTCTCTCTTGCTGTATATTGATGGTGTGAAGTTGCTCTCCAAGAGGAAGGAGAGATGTGTAACTAAAGAGACAAATTTGCTGAAGTCAGGCCAATTTTGTTTCCCCTGCTTCTGTAAAGCCCTGACATTTCATTAAGTGTATATATTTTAGTACAATTACAAAGAGCAATACTTCATATTTTCATCAAGCAGAATTAAAAACTTATGGGGAGGAAAATTATTATATATGTACACAATGTGGTGAGTAATGGAGTTGTTGTTGTATTCCTGAGCATACAAAAGCTTTTCATATATTTTTATTCCTTCTTTTCTTAGAGAAAAAACAAAAGAAACAAAACAAAAACAAGCAAGGAAAAGTTAACAATTTCCTCTGTAGGAAGTTCACAAACCTTAGCAGACACTACGTATTTAATCAATGAGAGAAGCATTTTCTTGCTTATACTGGTGGAAAAAAAAAATCAGTTCACA
Source organism: Pterocles orientalis (assembly GCA_011057875.1). NCBI lineage: Eukaryota > Metazoa > Chordata > Aves > Pterocliformes > Pteroclidae > Pterocles > Pterocles orientalis. Next base: position 21,007 of record WKFP01013487.1, on the reverse strand, counting down.
ATGCAAAATGTCACTGTGGTGGATTGGTCCCAGCTGGAAAACAAACTCTCACCAGCTGCCCAGTCACCCCTGGCACCCTCACAAACAGAATGGGGGAGAAAAGAGGAAGAACAAGAGTGAGAAAGCTTGTGGGTCATTGTAAAGACAGGGAGATTTCTTGCCAACTGCTGTTCTAGACAAAGCAGACTCATCTTGGGAAAATTAATTCATTGCCAGTTAAAATGAATGGAATGGAATGGAATGGAGTAGAATAGAATAATAGAATATTTCCTGCTGGACTGGGCCTATAATGATTATTTAGTCCAACTGCCTGATCAATTCAGGGCTGACCAAAAGTTAAAGCGTGTTATTAAGGATATGTCCCAAATGCCTCTTAAAAACTGACAGGAACACCTTCCTCCCCTCTGGCCTTGGTGTTTCCTCTGTTGTTTCTCTATCATTTTGTTCCCTTCTCCCCTCTCTGTCCAGTGGTTTGGTTTTTTTTTTTCTTTTTTTTTCCTTTCTTAAATATATTTTCACAGAGGTGCAACATGTCGCTGATGGGAACAGCAATGACCTGTAGCATGCGTGTTGAGGACCTGGATGGAAATGGCTGGAACCAGCTGTGTTCAGTGCAGGGCAGTCACTGGTCTTTTCTCATAGAAGCCATCCCTGTGACTTCCCAACACCAAAACTTTGACACCTGCAGCTAATACAGTCTGATTCAGTCAACACAGATTTAGCTTTACATTTTTTCTGAAAATGCTGAGTTTCTTAGAAACAATTATATCTTTGTTTTTCTTGCTATTTTTTTATGGACAGTTTTTGTTATATGTCTTTTTATTTCTGCATGATCAGTGTTGTATCTGTGAGAGTTTAGTTATTTCATTTTCACAAGCTGCTTTTTAGTTCTAATGCCTTTGTTTATGTAGAATCTAGTTTATCCTGCATGTCAAAACAAAGAATAGATATAATTGGTTTTTCTAGATTCTTTGGGGACACAGTATGACATTCAAAGAGAGATAAGAACACTTTAAATTTAAAGCAAAATGCTACAACAAAACACACTAATAGAATTACTAGAAAAAAAAAGAAAGAATTGAGTATTGCACTAAGACCAAAAATATTAGAAATTTCAGAAAGAAAAAAAATTAACTTAAAAATAATATAAGACAAGCCAATGGAAGATACAAAATGATGTAACTGACAAACCAAGGATGTTGCCTGATAGCCCTGTTGTTGCCTTTCACATGTGTGTATTTTTTTTTCCATGTAAATGTTTCATCTTATTTTCTTTTTCTGTGGGAATCCTTTGTTTCAGAAACAGGACTGATAACAGGATCTGGTTTTGTGGTTAACATTATTATTATTATTAATATTAATACTATTCCTATTTTAAAAATTCTTGATCTTTTTAAATGTCTTTTTGACAAATCAGCAGTTCAGTGGAGCCTTATTGTTATTAGTGCACCATAGCCATTTTTCAGAAATTCCCAGAGTACACATGACAGAGAAAACAGCTTGTTGACTAGTGTACTGTTGACATTTGTAAACCTTGACTATTAACTTTTTTTTATCTAAAACTGTTTCTTATTATTTTCAAAGTAGAGTCTCCAGTTTTGTTTACAAATTAACGTGAGTCTATGTTTTGCTCCTTTTCTCACTGCATCATAAGATGCAGTAAGATACATGCAATTGTGTGCATATATTTGACCATGTGCACACTTCATTTGTTCGTAGGAATGACTCAGCTGTGTATGTACCTATTACTGTGGTATCTACAAAAGATTTACTGGTCACTGGTGTAGATTAAAATCTCAGTTGTGTAGAATTTTATTCTTTTTTGCATATTTTTTTAGTTTCACCTTCCAAATTTGAAAATCTGAAGGAAAGTATTAAGAAGCTAGGAAGCATTTGTAGCCTGACAATTTAATAAAATAACAATAAGATTTTGCCAAGTTAAATTTTAGATCACCACTTAAATATCTGAGCAAATGCCCTAATTTTCCTTTAAATAAGTGGACATTCAGCACTTTTCAACATAAAGACATAGTAGTCTGACTTCCACTTCTGAAAACTCTATGCTCAACATTCTCACGTGTTCAACTTATCCTTCTTCTGTGGCTTTACTTTTGGTTTACAATCTGTAAGGTAAATACTCTGAATAACAAATATTGTATTACAGACATCTAGACAGAATGCATATTTCAATTTATTGATTTGTGCCACTAAATGTTGCTTTAGGAGAATTTTTCGTTTATCTGAGCAACTGTCTGTTTCTTAGTATTTATTGAATTTGAGGGAATAAACTCACTGAACCTTGTTATATTTTCCAGTGTGCTACCTACTCTCATGAAGTTATTTGACAGCAACTTATTAAAATATAGCACAGGTATACATGCAGAGGGGGTGGGGAGAGTATAAGGAAGAGGAAAACATAACTATATTTGTAGTTTAGCAGAATCTTTGTTTTATTTTGATGGGAATCTAGAAGGTGTGATTTTTTTCCTCCTCCCTAGTAGAACTCCTGCTGGACAAGTTGAAAATTAAGTATATTCCTCAATGAGTGTGCTGTCAGGGAATTGCTCTCCGGGGCAGTTAAACCTTTTGAAGGCTCTCGATATTTTCAAAATCTGAGTAATCTTGGACGTCTTTCACTCTTTTACTTACCCACTGTGGAGAGGCTGTCTAAATATGTAGCACAGGTATGCACAACATGCTACCTTACCATTTATTAATGAAAAGAAAGCAGTGTGCAATGCTGGTCATGAAAAACTTAAGTCTTTTATATATCCACCACTTTGTGACAATATCTTTCTTATATAACTAGATCATTTTATCTACAGAGATGAACTAGAACTTTATTTTTCACTAGAGACCTGCAAGCCACAGGCTTCCTTTTTGATTTTAATTAATGAAATTATAATACCCTACATATCGTGTAGTGGACTGTTTTATTCAGTACACCTGTTCAGATACTGTAAAACTGTGAGAATCTAGTATTTCAATTTAGCTGTAGGGTTTTTTTTCCTTTTTTTTTTTTTCTTTTTTTTGGTTGTTTTTTTTGGTGGTCACAGAACTACTGCTCTAATCAGTTCCTATTGTGCTCCATGTCTCATGGATTAAACAGCTTCATAGACTCATTATGTTACGATGCTTTTATTTTTAGATTTGTAGAATTATTTTACGTTTTCATATTTTTTGAAATATTTTAAAGAATGATAACAATAAGAACTGATGCAGAAGAGCTGAAATGTATTTCTCATGGCTGCATATACTGCATAAAGGTTATACTTTTAATAAAGATACTTTTTAAATTGTATTAGTAGAATGTATTAATTTAAACGTTATACTGTATATAGTAATTTTCATAAAGACAAATATTTTGTCACATTTCTGTATTTCGTAGGCAGAAAACATGGAGTACTGTGTTTATTCTGTCACTATTCCTTAAAAAAAGGTGACTGTGACCTGTTCTGAAACTTAACTTGGGTTCCCAATGCTAAAAGATATCATTTCACTCTATATCAAGCTGGAAGATAGTTATGCTTCTTATATGTTATCATAAATTGCTAATTTGGCATGACCACATGTCTTCTGTCTGACACAGAGACAGGTCTCCAGGCATTTTCGTTACTCTCTTGGTTTGAAGCAAGACTCAAAAAAACCCTGTCAGAATCAACACAGCAAAGAACAAAAAACAAGGGAATAAGAAATTTGACAATGCTTCTGTCGCCTTGGCAAATTGTAAGTAAGCTCTTAGGACTAAATAAACAATAGGACAAACATCAAAGTCATCACCAATAAGAGTTCAGAACAACGTTTCTCCTACAAATATTTTGGTAGACTCAGAGCACTATAAAAAATTAAAATAAAATAAAATTATAAAAAAGAGTGGACACTAGCAAGCGCACTAAAAAAAACCAAACCCAAACAAAACACTTCCCCCCTCCAAAAAGGAAGCTAAAGTATTGTCTTTCTATGTCTTCACCGAAAGTATTCCGTAGTACAAACATCCATATAACATGTTCTGAAGCAATATACGTGCCATACGTATCACACAATGATGGAATTTATTTTTCCAAAATATTTTCTCATGTTGTAGGTAAGAATACAATTACTATTTTAATTAATTAGAAAAGGGAGGTGACTTCATTGTCCTTAGAACAATAAAAAGTACACCTCAGAGATACAGAATCATAGAATCACAGAGTCATGCAGGTTGGAAAAGACCATTAAAATCATCGACTCCAACCATAAACCTAACACTGCCAAGTCCACCAGAAAACCACTTCCCTAAGTGCCACATCTACTGGTCTTTTAAATACCTCCAGGGATGGTGACTCAACCACTTCCCTGGGAAGCCTGTTCCAATGTTTGATAACCCCTTCAATGACGAAATTTTTCCTAACATCCACTCTGAACCTCCCCTGGTACAACTTGAGGCCATTTCCTCTCATCCTATCGCTTGTTGCCTGGGAGAAGAGACTGTCACCCACCTCACTACAACCTTTTTTTGGGTAGTTGCAGAAAGTGATAAGGTCTCCCCTCAGCCTCCTTTCTCCAGGCTGAACAACCTCAGTTCCCTCAGCCACTCCTTGTAAGACTTGTTCTCTAGACCCTTTGTCAGCCTTGTTGCTCTTTGGACACACTCCAGAACCTCAATGTCTTTCTTGCGGTGAGGGGCCCAAAACTGAAGACACTATTTGAGGTGCAGCCTCACCAGTGCTGAGTACAGGGGCACAATCAATTCCTTAGTCCTGCTGGCCACACTATTTCTGACACAAGCCAGGGTGCTGGTGGCCTTCTTGGCCACCTGGGCACAGTCCCGGCTCATATTCATCCATCTGTTGATGAACACCCCCAGCTCCTTTTCTGCTGGGCAGCTTTCCAGCCACTCTCCCCCAAGCCTGTAGCATTGCATGGGGTTGTTGTGACCCAAGTGCAGGACCCAACACTCAGCCTTGTTGAATCTCATGCAGTTGACCTTGACCCATCGATCCAACCTGTCCAGATCCCTCTGTAGAGCCTTTCTACCCTCAAGCAGAACAACAGTCCCACCTAGCTTGGTGTCATCTGCAAACTTACTGAGGGTGCATTGGATCCCTTAATCCATATCATTGATAAAGATATTGAAAAGATTTCATCCCAGTGCTGAGCCTTGGGGAACATCACTTGTGACCAGCCACCAACTGGATTTATCTCCATTCACCTCAACCTCTCAGACCCAGCCATCCAACCAGTTTCTTATCCAGCAAGACGTACACCCGCCCAAGCAACGAGCAGCCAATTCCTTCAGTAGAATGCTATGGGAAATGGTGTCAAAGGCTTTACTAAAGTCTAGGTAGACAACATCCATAGCCTTTCCCTCATCCACATAAGGCAATCAGGTTAGTCAATCAAGACATGCCTTTCATAAACCCATGCTGACTGGGCCTGATCTCCTGCTTGTATGGGCCATGTGATGGCACTCAAGATGACATTCTACTCATCTTCCCCAGCACTGAGGTCAGACTGACAGGCTTGTAGTTTCCTGGATCCTTCTTCTGGCCCTTCTTGTAGATGAGTATCACATTTGCTAATCTCCAGTCAACTGGGGCCTCCCCGGTTAGTCAGAACTGCTGATAAATGATAGAAAGTGGCTTGGTGAGCACTTCCACCAGCTCCCTCAATACCCTTGGGTGGATCTCATGCTTCCTGTTAGACTTCTGCGTGTCTAAGTGGTGTGTTAGGTCACTAACCATTTCTCTTGGGATTATGGGGGCTTCATTTTTCTCCCTGCCCTATGTTCAAGCGCAGGGTGCTTGGTACCCTGAGAACAACTGGTCTTACTATTAAAGACTGAGGCAAAGAAGGCATTAAGTATCTCAGCCTTTTCCTCATCCTTTGTCGCTATGTTTCCCCCCACATCCAATAAAGGATGGAGATTCTCCTTATCCTTTGTCCTTAAAATGTTGTTTGCTTTCACCTTTCTAGAAGACAAAATGCAGTCTGATAGTATTGCTAAATTTTTCTTGAAGGACCTGGAATGGTCCTGTGGCCATACCAATGTTTGAGCTAACAGCTTTTGGAAAGTGTGAGTATCACTATAAAGTTTGTTGCTCATTCACCACAGGGAAGAGAGAAGAATGTTGAGTGTAGAAAAATAATGACCACCACTTGTAATAACTACAGGTAGATGAAAACTGGAGACAGATTTTTCAAAGAAAAACTTGTTGTTTCCTTAAAATGTCTTCTTTGACTCTAACACCTAAGGCCATATAAAACAGACTGTTGTACAAAAAGCCTGAAATCTTACGGTAATGATATACACAGGTTTCTGGATCTGCCTTGCTCTATATAAATTGACCAGAAAATTTTAGTGTCTTTATGTACAAAATCATGGATGGGGATTTACCTAAATAAGTTTCACTTAAATAAATTTCTTTTACTTTGATGCAGTTGCAGGGAGTGCATGTGACTGGACAGGAGAGGGATTTGCTAGCAGAGTTCTTCTTGACTTGATAATTCGCTCTTTTAAATGGCTTCAGTCTGTTCACCTTCAGGTTATACTGTACATCCATGCACAAACCCATCCACTTGGTAAAAGATAGGATGTCTTGGCTTCTAAGAAAATGCCTTCAGTCTGTTCCCAGGTAATGGCTGATCTGAGTTTGTTGTTCTGTAGGTGTACATCAGACTTTCAAAAGTGTACAGGGAAGAACACTAGCATGCTTGGTTGCTTATAGTAATTTTCATTACCTGTAGAGGAAAGAAACAGGTTAAACATCACACATATATTTCTAGGGTAAATCTTCCTGCCCACAAGTTCAGGAATGCTGTTTGACATTCTTTTAAAATCTGGTGGTTTACCAACAACCAGATTTTTGTTCACCTGTCTTCCCTCTCCATCTGTTGCACTCCCTAGGTCTTTCCATTGCCTGTGAATGTTGACCTGGAGAAATAGGACCAATTGACATGAACTGGAAGTTGCAAGTACCACAATACAATGTGCAGTGCATCAATCCCTTTTTTTGGGTTTTTATTTCAGATCCCAAGGCTGAGCTAAAATTTGTCTAGCTTTCACTAGGTTACTCATATGCATGATGATAATCCAGTAAACAAGAGGACAGTGGAACCCAGAAACACTTCTTCATGTTTTAGGATACACGACATTCTTTTTTAAGGCCAATACTAAGTGAAGAAATTTCATTAAGTGTCATTAAGTAGTCAGCTCCTGATGCTGTAGGCTGGGAGACAGTATAATGGAGCTAAGTGGGGAGTGAAGTCACAGTTATTGGACAGTATAATTTCAATCTAGAAGATCAGATTTTACTTTTTTTTTTTTTCAGAAATAACAGATGTAATGTTTGCGTGGACTAAAAGTCTGAACCCACCATGCATGTATCTTCCATAACAGAGAACAAGGTTTATTTCTTTCCTTCTTCTTTAATTCATTCCATAAGAGATTTGCTTATAGAACTTACCATGGCTTTCCAAAAGACATTAATGATCTCATACTTATTTTACAGCCAGCAACTGTTAAAGTTTGCTTTATTAAGCATTGTGCTACCGTGACTGCTAGCTTTAAATTAATCTGTTCTTTGACAATGCAGGAACTGTGTTAAGCATAGTCCCCCTATATAGGCTTAGATATTCATCTCTCTCCTGCAGCCTTAAAGGTCTAATTTTGTTATCAATACATATTAGATTCCATGGTTTGGCACCGCGAGTAGCTAACAATATCTCTTGCTAATTACAAATAATACCTCTAGCTTCCTGGGGAGACCTTTTGAACATCACAGAGGTGTCTTTGCTGGTTCTGGTGTATGAGAAGGGGGGAACTGCAACTGTTCCTCATCCAAGCCTCGAAATCCAAACTTTGATCCGCAGCTTCAAAAGTCATTGGTCAAAGTAGTAAGACAGCTTGTTCAACCATCGTGACAGAGAAAATGACCTTGAAGTCAAAAATCACTATCTAAAGTCATCTAACCCTCCCATGAATTGATCACTAGTCAAGTTACTGTCAGAAGTACTGTCATCATTCTTGTCCTCTAAGTAGATGAAACTTCCCAGAATTGTCATTAATTTATACATAAACTTTGTTTCTTTTCAATAAAAATGAGGCTGTCTGGGAGAAAAAGAACAGAATTCTGAACTGTGACTGCATCAGAAATATAATTATCTGAGATAGCAATGTGCAAATGAGGAGAAACATAACTTCATCTGTAAATACATAGGATTAGTTATGCTGTAGCAGTTTTTAGAAAGTTGTATTCAGTTTTGGAAAAGTCTTATGGTTATGCTTGTTCCATTATTTTAAAATAGTATGTTATCTGGATTTTGGGAGGAACAGAAATACCCAGTTTCAGTTCTATGCACTATGACAGAAAATTTGATGAAATACAGGGTTTATCAAGCTTTAAATAATAAAGACATTCTTTTCCATGTATAGATTTTTTTTCACTGTGATCTTATCATCTGACTAATTGTCATATAGATCCAAGTAAAAATACATATGGACAACCTTCTACGACAAAAGTGTATTTATTAGAGCAGACAAGAACATGCTCAAAAAACAAGTGACTTTTATTAGGCAGCTGTATGCTTCAGTGATAGTGAAAATATATTTTAAGTCATATGTAATGGCTCCTATGTGGTTTTTATTTATGATAATAATGATTCTTAATATTGTTCTACCTGAGGTATTAATCCCTACAACAGTACTAGATAATTAAAATTGCATGTATTTTTTATAAGCTGATATTTTTTAATGTTATTTATTAGTATTCATTGTAGCTTGCAGAAGTTATAAAAATTCTTTAGCTATATCAAGACAACATTTAAGATATTTCTGAAAAAATAATAAATGTTCTCATATTCAGTTAAATTAAAAACAACAATCATTTGCAAAATGAACTATCAGGAATAGTTCTGCTAGTACAGAATATTCTCAGGACAGTTTCTCATCATAAATGTGCTTTAAAAGATGTAATGAATCTCCTGTAGATGATATGTGAGTAGTCTCGAATATTTTCAGTATTGCATTGTTACTAAACATTCTCCTTTTGTATTTAGTTCTAGATTAATTTTCAGTACAAAGTCAGCAGTAAAATGTGTATACAAGTAAATATGCTCAGAATAATTTTGTCCTCAGCACATACCCAGAAATGTTTGTGATAATTCCTTCAGGAAAAAGAGGTCCAACATTTTTGTAAATTGTTTACTCTGGATTATGGTATCTGCTGTAAAAACTGTTAGAATGATCTGTATCTATTTTTCTCCTTTTTTTTTTCCCTTAGTACAAGACAAAATTCTTCCTGTTACTACAGTTCTTGGCCTCTTAGAAATATGGTACAACTCTATGAAAATAAAGTAAGATGGAAACACAATGATTTAACTATTCAAATTAACTCAGTTCTTGTTTTATTCCTACAGTTCCCAGATTTACCTTCAGAGAACCATCTATAGAGTTTTTTGTGGATTTTTTGGTCTTGGGATGTGTTTCCCATCTGAAGTGAATTAAATCTGAAAGTGAAAGAGGAAAAAATGAGAAATAAAAGAACATTTGTTTTGAGGAAGAAACTTATGTAGTTTAATATTTCACTGAAACTTCTCAAAATTTCTATTCTTTGTTGAATGCTTTGATAATCCTGTATTGGTAATCCTTAACAGGACCCCTGAAACAGGACACAGTTTTTTGTTTTGTTTTGTTTTGTTTTTTCCTCTTACGTTTAGACACATGTTCTCACTTGTCTGTACACAGTTTAGCAGGAAGCCTGGAAATAAGCAGTAGATTTTTACATAACATCAGTGTGAACAGAGATTAAATGTTTGTGTTAATAAAAATAGACAGCTGATACACAGTTGTCTGCATTTTTAGCTACACCTGAAACAACATATTTTTAAGTTCCTTTGCAAACATTTCTATGAAGTTATCTACTAGATTTTTGTGTCATAGCTTAAAATCCTTGGAGTTTCAACGGCCAGTAAATGTCAGAGATTTAGGAAGTGTTTCTATCTCTTTCAGTATTCTTTAGTCAATCACAGTTCTTCTGGTTCACACTGTCTCTAGGCTATCTATGACAGTATTCCTGGAAACAAGACAACCTACATGAAAAAACACATCCCATGTCTATGAACATACAGTCTAACATCTTGAACTCCTTTAAGAACACCATGGTGGCTTTCTCACATTGTGTTTTCTGTTACAAACGCTCCACGTTTGGCTAGGAGAGAGTTCAGTACTCCTGAAGATTTGTCCATTACAATGACAGTATTGTCAGTATTGTACTGATTAATGGATAGAATATTTTAAAACAAAACAAAACAAAACAAAACAAAACACAAAAATGCTGATATAATTAGTTTGGAATATAAGGCTAAATAAGAAATTACCATGTGGATGAATTTGTTGGTATGATTGCTAGCATCTGCCATTAGTGAAAACGACATTTATTTTTGGGTGCCTACTCCTTAGACAAGGAAGAAAAGTGCAAAGCTAGAACTACTTTGTTTTTCATACTAGACAAATAAAGGTTCTGCCCCATTTGACAAACACTTTTAAAATCTGTTTTCACCAATTTTGTGGTATTGCAAAGGAAGAGGTCATTCAAACTCGGATTTCTTCTCCCACTAAAAATGTATGACAACAGTATGTGATACAAGGGCTGCTTGGACATCCTCTTCATTCTTTATTCACTGTCTATGTATTTTTCAATTTTATAACCACTTCCTTAATTAAAAATTTTAGCGTTTTGTAAGACCATTATTAAATTACACATCATTCACTAATGTATTGTAGTGCTCTCAGTAGGAAAGAGGTCTCTCCCCATACAGAGGAGATGATAATTAGCCCTACAACTAGCGTGCCTCCTTTCCTCTAATAAAACCAGCAAAACATCTTGTTTATAGAGTTATGGCAATGTTTGCCTAAGTGATAGCTAGAGTATTAACAGGAGAAGACTATTAAACAAAAGAGTTCTTATACTCTCCTCGATGAAGCATTATCCGCATATACTTTTACAGAAGCTGAGGTCTCCCGTTTTCTGGCTAGTATAAACATTCTAATTGTTGCAGTTTAACCCCAGACATCATAAGTGCTACAGAGCCACTTGCTCACTCCATCCCTGGTGGGATGGGGGGAGAATTAGAAGAGTAAAAGTGACAAAACTCATCGGTTGAGATAAACACAGTTTAATAAGTAAAGCAAAATTTTGATTTGCATAAGCAAAACCAAACAAGGAATTTATTCAATACTTCTCATTGGCAAGAAGGTGTTCAGTCATCTCCAGGAAAGCAGGGCTCCATCACTTGTAAAAGTTACGTGGGAAGAAAAATGCCAACACTGCAAATATCCTCCCCTTCCTTCTTCCCCTAGCTTTATCTGCTGGGCATGACACTGTATAGTATGGAATATCCCTTTGGTCAGTGGAGGTCAGTCATCCCAGCTGTGTCCCCTCACAACTTCTTGTGCACCCTCAGCCTACTCACTGGTGGGGTGGTGTGAGAAGCAGGAAAGTCCTTGGCTGTCTAAGCACTGCTCAACAGGAACAAAAACCTCCCTGTATTGTCAATACTGTTTTCAGCACAAATCTAAAACCAGAATTTTTATACCTTATTAAGGGTCGACATTAACTAAAAGAGAAAATAATTAGTAACTGTACTTTTCATGCCATAACTCTTCTGTTTTTTTTTGTTTTGTTTTTCTTTTTCTAGCTGTAGTCTTAAGCATAAGCTGGTGGGATGTATTGAAATATTGCAAATTGACTTAAGTTAATGTTTTCTCTCATAAGTCACTGAAACAGAAATTTAGGCAAATGCTCAACTATCTGTCTGATAGGCAGAAGTAAAATATTTCTCTATTACCATTCAAAATTTTCAGCTTCTGTTTATATTTCTCTTTGTGCTTATCTGCCTTCTTGTCCACGCCAATTGACTCTAGCCTTTCCAGTAACAAAACTGGGTGCATAGGATTCAGAAGTTTACACAGAAATATGTCTCAGAAATTCTGCGTGTTCCTTGAGACTCTTTCATAAGGTTTTCAAAATATAGACACCCGTATTTTAAAACAAGTAGCCTGGAAGTGCAATTAACCTGTTTCAACACAGTGAATGTCTTTTCACTCCACCATAGTGCGCCTTACACTTCTCTTGACCCTGGCTGGGGAGGAGCACCCTGAAGTCTCATGTTATCACGACACTGACATAGGTAACCCTGTACAGGGACAACTCAGGTCTGTTAGCAAGACAGGTTTGTGTAGATTTGGGGAGGCTTATACTTGCTATTTATTTAGATTATAGCGTTTATTAACATTATTTTTAATCAGCACTTTCTATAAACTATAATATAAAACTAATTCCTTCAGAAGATTTGGCTTTATTTTAAGAATTTTCCACATAGTAAGGTGTGAGGGATAAACTGACAAATTAAAGTACAAGACCTTGGTGCAACTCTATAACCAGGCTGGCTTGCAGGAAACTGCTAAAGATCTCTATGGAAGAAATCAGCTTTTGTGCAAACTGGTTCCTGCAAGTTTTAAGGCATATTAGGCACCATGTTACTCTATTTTTTTTTTTCATTTAGAATTTCATAGTTATTGCTGGGTCATTTGATGTCATATTGTGGGTACTGTGAGGAGAAACTGGGTGAAAGAGAAGTATTTGTGTTTTGTATTTACTTGATTTGTCATGAATACTGATACAATATATTGATCCATGTGCCAGGAAATTATGAGGTTGGCAGAATTTTAAACTAGTGGTTTAAAAGCAAAAGCAGATATTCTGAGACTTCTATATGTAGAACTAGTCCTGCAATAAAGGATAAAAATATTTTGAAACTATTTGGGCCAAAATTTTGAAAAATTTGGGCCAAATCTATTTTAATGTAATAATGCCCACAGAAAGACTTAGACTTTCATTCTCTGTTGACAAAACAATAGTTATTTTTTTTCAGGTATGCTGATATTTCTGATAACATTTATTTTTGCTTTTAGTGCTTAAAACTCAAATTACACTGTTGAATTCTCAACCATAGTATGTTCCTCAGATCCTTTCTTTCTGTGTTGTATTGGTGGATAATTATTCTTAGTAAAAAGAGCACACAAGCTGCTCGCTGATTATTTTTTAAAAAGTTAATCACAGCTATTATGTAATTATAGCCTTCTCTAGAAATCTTTAAATGACAAAATCTATGTTTGTGTAAGTAATGCAGAAAAACTGTGTTTAAAAGTATACTTTCTCTTGAGATTGTGTTGTTATGACTGTTTCATTTTCAAGAGATAACAAAGACAGAAGTGGTTGCCTAACTCGACCAGTTTATTTTTTTGTTCACCTGTCAAAATATTTTTTTACCTCTGCATCCAAGTGTACATTAATTTGTGTAAGTGGCCACAAATAATGCATACATTTTTTATACTGAAAGTATCATAATGGCCAAAAAAAGAATAATATTCTCTATACAGAACCAGGAAATGCTAACCCAATTAAGCTCTTACCAGCCTAATCAATATAAAACAGGTAATTATTAGTCCAGTTGCAACAATGCTTACGCTTTGCAGTCCAGATTAATACAGTGAAACTTCATTACTAACATAATGAATTTTGTTATTCGAGACAACTTGCTAGTACCTGTCACCTTTACTATACTATACTCACTCTTTCAATTTCACCCCAGGTCCTAAGGATGAGACTTCAGACTCCACCAAATCAGAGAGATAGTGTGTTATTTGGGATAGCTCTTAAGTCTCTCAAAGTCTTTACTGAGAGGAGTTTGAAGCTGACAAGGCAGATCTTTATTTATACATTTGAATATCCCAGCATGTTTCCATCTTGTTTTTTAGCTAAAGTCTGGAAGGTGCATGATCACTTTCCCCAGCCTCCATGGACTTAAGGGCCCATTGTTGGTCATACTAGGACTCTCTGAGAGCCTCAGACCTTCTCCAGATGCAGCACTCAGATTGCTGCAGCTCCAACATGTTCAACAATTTTGTTATGATATATTTATAGAGAAAAAAGAAAAAAAGAAAAAAAGAGAAGAGAAAACACCTTTCTGAGTTTCATATGTTTCTTCAATAGGTTGAATTGGCCACTAGATGCTGGTTAAAGCAAACTAAGCAGAGACATGAGCCAACATAGAGTCTGTGGTTTCTTAGCAGCAAGAGCAAAAACTGTATTTATTGGGGTACGGTATGCTTCTTTGAGGAGAACGTTTTCCTCTTTAAGAAGAAATAATTTAATTCACTAAAATGCTTTTGTAACAGTTCATTTAAAATTTATTACTTCTTTTCTAGAGTATGCAATAATCTTATCTGCAGCTCATCCTAGTTTACGGAAAGCCAACTCACAGGTTCGGAAAAGCTAGTGGGTAACGAACACTTTAGATTCCTTGAAGGAAAATTGGGGGAGTGGAAACTTAAAATTTCAGTCTGTAACCAGTGGAGAAGCTCTTTATGTATTTGAAATATATCTTAATTTGAATCACCACAGAGAATAATTCTTTAACAATATCCGTCTCTTAGCCCATTTTTTGTTAAAAAAAAAAAAAAGACA